>JAPQRN010000016.1:15319424-15336155 GCA_037367275.1 Coranthus polyacanthus | reverse complement strand
TACCGTCTCCCTCACACCCCTCTCCTCACTCACCCCTCTCTGTCTCGCTCTCAGCACTGCAGACTACCTGGCCCTCATCCAAAATGTGATTAAAGAGAATGATCAGCTCCCTCAGCTCCCTCCTTCCTTCCTCCCTTCCGCTCTCTCTCTCCCTCTCTCGCTTCCTTTTTTCTATCTCTCTGTCTTTCTTCTGACCCTGTGTTACGTTCTTGGAGTCTATAGATCATAAGGGGGGGAAAAAAAAAACACACGAAAACAGCAATAGAAACGGGGACTGTAAAAGCATGAGGTCTGGCAGTAGAGTCAGCTGTACTTCCACACTTACTCACTACACCGCCACTACACCTTAACTCCTATAACCCTGGCTCTGGGGGCTTAGATGAATGTTTTTAAGACCTTTTAGCTTTAGTGATCAACTTAACAGTTTTGCTAGAAAAGTAATCAAATGTAATCAGTTACATGAATTTGATGAAGTTATCAAAATAGTTTATTACATTTTTAACAGCGGAACTAGAAATCCGTAACATTTCAAAAGTAACCTTCGGGAACACCTTCCATCCACTCTGCAGCTTAAGTTTTCTTCTCTTCCCCACTTTTCCGCATACCCACTCCTCTTTCTCGCTTAGCTCTGGTGGAGGCCTGCTCCCTCTGGTCCATAATCATGAACAGGCCCCCGGCACGACCTGTCCCAGCCCAGCCTAACTTGGCCATGTAGGAACTGGGTCCTACACAGCAGGAAAGGGGCATTAACTGGGTCAGACTAATGTGCTAACTAATGTTTGGAGAACATAGGGAAAAAATTACTGAGATTATTCTGACAGCTGCTGAGGAGAATGCCTGTTTTTGCACCATTAAGGGAAAGCTAGGGGGAGAGCTTTTTTGTCTTTCTTTTCTTCTGTTTCTGTCTTTCTCTGAGCAGCAGATGAAGACCAGCTTATCTGGGAGTGAGCTGAGCATAATTAAAAAGCAGAAAGGAAACAGTGTTGCAGGGAAGTAATCATGACTGAACTCCAGTCAAAGGAGGGGAGTAACTTACTCTCTCTTTTACCTCAAGGCTTGGGCCAAAAACAGAGTGCATTGTATCGGTTCATTATATGGTGAGTTTACACACCCATGTTCCATTGCTGATTACTCCTGTGCATGTGGTGGTGATGAGTGGAGTGCACAGAGGTCTGATGTAATATGGCTAAAAGGGATTTGAGCACCTGCCCCAAAGGGCAATTCCGTGTCCATTAATACTGCTGCTGTATTTTCGTAAGGACGACAGTGCTTTGGTTCTTTTAAGGGAGAGTGTTTTCCCAGGAAATTTTCTGTCTTGTTTCAGCAAGGCTAGCCTGAAGGGGGTCAGCCAAGAAGTCACCCTTAAGAGGTGATAATCCAATTGCTCTAGTCCTCACCAGATTTGTTTTCCCTTGTCTGGCAGTGTGTTTGTGTGTGTTTACAGAGAGTGTAAGCATGCGTGTGTGAATGTAATGGACAGAGAATGTGAGGCAGAGGCAGCAAGATGCCACCGGTTTCTTCTGTGTCCAAACCCCGGGCCCCATTTTAGATCAGAGAGAGGTTATGGAGGCCAAGTCTGTCAAAGGCACACCTGCAGGGAAACTCCGAAAACCCTCACTGCCAGCTTACACAGGCCCATTTAAGGTGTGCTTATTTGGAGTTTAACCCTGACTTCAAATGTCCTTCCCTTCACTCCCTCTTTGTGTTTGACCAATGGGCCTTGTGCCCTTTTACTTTCTTTCCTTTCTTCTGCCTCCCTTGGCTCTTTAATCTCTTCCACTACCCCCACCCTCCCAATTCTCCTCCCCCTAATGTCCGAACCCCACATCACAGGAAAGGTCCCACCCAAAAGACAGCACGCGGTTTGAGTAGAGTGGCTTTGCAAGGCCAGTTATGGCTTGTTCACTTGATGTGTGGTTTGCTCTTGTGTAAACGAGGGTTTACACACTGAAGCATGTTTGGAACTGAGCAGAGCAGCTATACCCTACAGGTAGTACTTTAACCATGCTGCTGCTATCCAAAAGAGTGGGAGGATGATAAAGGAAGTGTGTTACAATCCGAGTTCTTCCTCTCTGCTGCTGATTTTCACGCGCACATCTTTCACGTTTATGCAAAGCTTTTGAGGGCATTATGCAAGATAAGCTCATTTTCTAGTCTGATTCCCACTCTAGTACATGCTTTAATGACTCTTAAAGCCAAGGGGTGCTTTTTTAGGCATAATAGCAGTCTTGCGGTCTCTCACTTTCCACGTAGCCAGAGTGCTTTTTCCACACCTGATCACTTTTGTTCACTCATTTTATGGCTATTGGGGCGCAGGCGGAGGTGAGCGATTTGACAGTGGTTAGTGCCATGAGCCCTAATGTTTATGGAAGCATGCGTCTAATAATTTTTGATTACCCCAGAGGAGGTATTAGCCATGTTAGTCAGCAAGGATAATTTCTTATTTACATGCCCCAAGCAGTGAACACTCTTAAGGAACACTGGGGCTAAATGCGCAACAAAACGAATCAAACATGCCAAACGAGATGCTCCATCCTGGCTGGCTGCGGGGCTGAAGCTGAGAAAACCTTCATTATGCATTTACCATAATTCATTTAGAGGGTTATCAATTTGCAGAATACAGAGGAGATGTTTGGAGGGGGAAGCAAGAACACCATATCAAACGAAGGAAGAGAATAAGGAACAAGGGAAGACGAGATGAAAAGCGCAGAGATATACAAGGATAGCTCAGTGCCTGGATTTTTAAAATGTTGTTCCAATTACACCCTTTTCCATGTTCTGAGGCAGAACTTGCATGCTAAATGCTGCAATCTCTTCTCTTTTACCAGTGTCACGCTCCGCCCTCTAAAAAAAAAAAAGCAGAAGCTGATTTCCCTTTAATGAAAGCAGTTCGGCTCAGGAATTCTCTCCTCTACCATTTTTGTTGAGATTGAGGCTACACAGAGATTGTTGTACTTCAAATATTGTCTTTCTGTTCATTTAGGGTTGCTCTTTGTTTGGCTTCTGCCCTGCTTACACAAGGGTTTCTTCTATGTGTCTCTCAGTGTGAATTTCAGGACAGTTACTACATGTTTTCATTTTTTTCTCTCCTGGCAACACGTACTGAGAGAAGAAAAAGACCTTTAAAAGCATCTTTCCCTCTGCCATCAGGCAAGGATGACTAAGGCCCCATTAGAACAATTGGAGGAAACTTAGGGAGACGGGGAGTGTTTAAAAGAATGAAAGCAGCCAGAAAACAGCATTATCTTGTGATAACCAGTGCTTTCTTTCATTATCTAAACACAAAAACCTCCACCTTGGAAAAATTGTACTCAATCTTTTTCTTCATTCAAAAATAAAACAATGCAACAGAAAGGTAGAAAAAGAGTGAAACAAAAAACATTTAACATTTTCCAAAGTCAGGGAGGGAGGGGGGGGGGGCTGCATTGTTTTGTACGAATGCTTACTCCCAAGGATGCAGTCCTTAGACAACTGAGTGTCTGCAGGAGACATCTGTGAAGCCTGACCTTGTGACCCCGGAAAGAATGCTCTTAAGGTGGGGGGAAAACTGCCTTTACCACTGCATCATGGCCTACAGGACAGCCCAGCAGCGGCAGCACAACAAACACAACCTCTACAGAAAATAACAACAGATAAACAGTCGATGGAAAAAAAAATTGTGGGGCGAGAAGTAGTCAAGCAAGAGGAGAGAAGAAGAAATACTGTAGATATGTTGAGGTAGAATATTCAAGAGAGAAGGGAGGGTTAAACAAGAAGCAATACGGGAAAAATTGAAAGAAAAAGAGCAAGAAAGAAGGAAAATACACAAGCAAAAAGTGCAAAAACGCAAACGGACTTGGTCTGCAACATGCCTTTTAGGCCTGGCTGTCTCTTACTCCTTTGGCCCCCCATGAGATCATTTTCATCCTTTATGAGTCAAAAGGAAGCCCGGTTGAAAATGAAAGGTTACACAAGCCAGAGCCTGAGCCCTTGGAGTGAGAGAGAGGAGAAGATCCCCGCTGCAAGGGCCCTGCTGCTATTCAAAGCACCTGCCATTGTGTGGGCGCCTATCCAGGCCCATTGTTGTGCAGAAATTAGTCGTGCTCCCTTTGGCTCCCTTCGGCTCCAGAGGCATGCGGCAGACCCCCTTGTTGTTTTGGGTTCAGATACGTGGTCGGATAGATGCGTGGCCCCGGCTACCATCACCACTGGCTGTGGCCCTTTGCCCTCTCTCCCTAAGCACAGTATCGTTTTCTTTCTCATCTCTGTTCACTTCTTGAGAACACTTTCAGGCCAGCATTCCTATAGTTTTCTCTCTCTTTCTTTTGTACTCCTGCTCTCCATTCTCCAGTGGTGTATATGCTTATTGTTCTTTGGAGCACCCTCATTATACCCATGGTTATATTTTAAGGGCCTCTCTCTTTGATTTCGGTCTCGTGGGGAGTGAGTGGTGGGCTGGTGGGAGCTGTAGGGCTGGCCCAGCTCTCAGGGCTCCCCAGCCAGCGTCTCGGAGAGTGGGCTTGGGGGTATTGTTGTTGGGCTGGGCACCGCCGCAGAAGCACTGGTGCAATTGCTAGTGCAGTGGGTGGATGTGAGGGGAAAATTGAAAAGTCAATAACGAAGGCCGTACAAAAAAAAAGAAAAGAGAGGGTGAAACAAAAGGAGATGAAGAGCTTCAAAAAGCTGAGAGCTATAGAGCACACTGCTAATTAATAGCATCAGAGGAAGAGCTTTTTCTCCCCCTTTCTTCTAGAACTTTAATGCTGAATATTAACTTGCAAGGCGAGGTGATTAAGAGCTCACATTGTGAGTCAGGTCTATCACACTGCCATACAGTTAGCATGTTATATGCCGGAGGAATAGCAATGTCTTATTTAGAAGATATCAAAGAGACATACAAACAAAAATAGTAACCCTTTATATCAATGTACACATATTCACCATTAACTAGCTGTGTATTAGTATACATATTAGTAGCATATCGGTCTTTATTGGTCATTATAAATCACTTATTAATGCCTTGTTCTGCATGGACATATGCTACAACGACTTGGCCACAACAGTTTTCCCTCAATAACCTCACAATTACTGCTTATTGTCAGTAAGTAAGTTGTTGTACATGAATGTGAAAGAAACATTCTCCAGCTCTTGCAAGTATGCACTAGTACATTTAGTTGAGACTTGGCGAGTTCATCTATAGTTGGGTCGGGTCAAGGTCAGATCATGTTCACATGACAAACGAACTGCTCAGGAGTTAGTACCGAGATCACCTTGGTCCGGTTGAATTGGTCGACCCAAGTGCAATTATTGTGTTCACACCTGGCCTAAGGAACCGCACCAAGGGGGAAAACAAATTCAGTTTGATTCAAATGGTTAAAGGCTGCTGTTATGAAAACACCTTGAGATTGTAATTCATGTACGGTAACTTTGTTTCTTACAAAGTTACTTACTCAGTAATTCAGGGGTTATTTAGGGAAACAGTCAGTTCATGGCCTAGTAGTTGTAGAATATGGTCATGCAGAATAAAGCATGAATAAATGTTTTATAAGGTCTAATAAGGAGATAATATGCTCTTAATGAGTATGCTAATAAGCAATTAGTTAACAGTGAATATGCTTTGATATAAAGTGTTACCACAAAAATAACCCAACACTGAGTGGCCAGAAACATAGAATATGTTGTATATTGTAATGCAATTCACAGTAGAAGTCATTTTACATCGTAAATACTGCCTTTGTGAAACTAAGGTTATTCAGAATGTAATTACAATAACATCAGGTGGCATGTGTGTATATATAGATACCTATTTCATGCAGCTAATTAAAAGGTTAGGTCCAGAAATGTGATAAAATACACATTTTGACAGGTCAGTAAGGCAGAGTGGCAATCATTTAAACCAAGGCTTTACAATTTGTATTTTTCACAGCAGTAATAGGCTCTTCCCTCACTGTTCCTGCCATAGCAATTTCCACTGCCAACAGCTGTCAAGCTCTTAAAATCAAAATTAGTGCCACGGAATTGGGCCTTAATGAAATGACCTGCTGAATTTACCTTAAGGAGGGCGGCGGACAGTCAATACGAGCCTCATCAAAACTGTCTCTCTCTGCATGCTGGGGTCCCATTAACGGAAGGAAATAGTCTCGAGTGAATGTATTAGGCACTACTTCCACCTTATAATTATATTTTTCTCCTCTTCCTTCATAATTCATTCACTATTTCATTAGTTCCTAATATTGAAAAAGGCTTTTAACTGTCTTTTCTGTCTTCATGGGGGTCACCAATTATTTGTCACTATGTATTACGGAAATGTCTGAGGAGATGAATTTTGGGGCTGAATGTAGTGTGACAGCTTGCAATATATTTTATTATGCATTTTATGCCAGAAACACATTATTTCCATAATATTATACTGAATAGTGGAGTGTTAAAGGTTGTTCCTTGGACTCCAACCCTGGTTCCTATAGAAAAAAGTGAATGTGTGCCAAGGCCCAGTGGAGGACACTGGGCCCTGGTTATTGACTTGTAAAGGAGCTGGTAGGTGAGGGGTCTTGACAAGACATGAGCGGCTGACTCTCTTGTAAAGCTGTATCTGATTTCTCTGCTAGTTGGCTCCCAGGAGAGACTCGCTCTACCCTCTGTTGATCAGACTCTCTCTCGTAGCTGTATGGAAAAACGTACCGATAAAAAAATGAAAGAGTAGTTTTGTGAGAGGATGTGCTCTTGTTCTGTATGCCGTGACTCGCTGTTAGGGTGAGAAAAAGAGCGAGGGAGGAAGCCGAATGAAGCGATAACATCAGATGCTAGGTGAAAGAGTTCTCTTCTATGAGTAGATATGTCTGTGTGCCAGAAAAGAAACCTCCTCAAATTAATGTTTTTGTGTAACACGGACTTGTCCATAGGGGCATCAACATTTGTGTTGGTGTAATATTTTAAAAAAATAACCGGAAAAAGCATCTAACAGCTACCACAAGATCCTCGCTGTTCGCAGATCTGACTAATTTATGAGGGTAAACTGCGCTGACAGAGAGAGATGCAGGTGGAGGGAGCAAGTTTTCATTGACTCTTCAGAGCAGGCCAAGCCAAAGCCCTGGAGGGATCTCTCTCAGTTTGAACTTTATCAGGGGCTACGCTTAATCAATACACTATCGGAAAAAGAATTAATTACTAAAGCAGAATAAAACAGCTGCATTTTAAACCAAGGATTCATCAATTCTGTAATCTCTTGGTTACAGCTCAGGTGTCAGGAGGATCATTTCAACTCCATGTAATGAGGAACTGTGGGAGTTTACCCCAACCCCTCCGCTGTCTTCCTCCTCCTCACCACCATGTCTGACCCCCCCCTTCCAACCAACATCCAGTTCTTCCTCCTTAACATTTTTCCTTCCTTTCTATTTTTTTTTAATTCTAACATCTTCTATTTACTTTGTCCCTTGCTCCATCCTTAATAGACCAACTGTACTCCACTCTCCAACCCCCTGTTTCTCCACATTCCCTTCCCACCAAATTCCTGTCTTTGCGGGGATGCGACGAAGCAGTATTAAAGTTGAAATCTCTGGTGCGAAAGCTGACTGGAACGGGACATTCCCGCTGCTGCAGTCATCAAGCCGGACATTCCTCCGCTCTGGCTGGGACACCACAAGTGTTGCTAAAGAGGGGGGCATAAGAGATGGAGCATATTGGTAGAGGTTATGAAAAACAACCAACCATGCTCAAAGAGTATACAATAAAAAAGGAGTATGATTGGAAGTAAATCTAGTCTGCCTCATGTTGAAATAACCTTGGCAAGCCTGCAATGTTGCCACGACCACTACCGTCCTCCTCTTGCTGCCCTTGACCCGAGCCCAAAGCCTGTAAACGGACTGTCCTTGACTGCCCATAATGGGGGATTTCAAGGCAGGTTGAGAAGGGGTTATGGGTGATGAATTGGGTTTTTAGTGAGCTCATTAGGAAGCCAAACAGAGTTTAGACTGGCAGAGCGGGGCAACAGCGCAGTAATCAGTTCTGCTCGCTTTGTTCCCTGCCTGCAGGACATTTGTGTGAAAAAAAGGAGAGACCGAAGAGAGAGAGAAAAAAAACTTCATGGCATTTGGCTGATGAGAGGGCTGCTGAGCAGAGGCTACAATCTGATGGTTGACTTGTTGATTTATAAACCTTTTAATCCATTTACTCTACCAACCCCCAGCTCATATGTAGAAGCCCCAATCTCTGCTAAACCCCACTTTGATGCCACTGTCCATCAGGTGTGGCAAAGATGTCTGTAATAACTCCAAATCCTTATGTCTTAACATAAAACAGTGGGTTTGTTTGTTTGGTTTTAAGTTGTAATTGAGGGTAGAGAATCACTGTTGATGCTGTTATCATAAATTGCTGTAAACAGTGTAAGCTGTTCTGAATCACGAAACTATTTTAAAGCCAGCAACCTTCATACAGCTGCTCTTTGGTTCAGGAAGACAGCTTTGATTATAAAAGTTTCTAGCAGAGGATTAGAAAGCCCTTTCTTTACCAACACGTGCATCCATACATGGCATATGTATTTTCTTTATACCTTTGTTCTTACTTGTACCACATTATCATTCCAAAGTACAGCAACATATAAATTTTTGGGGAATAGAAAATGAAACCAGCTTGTTTTACTAATGATCGTACTTGTTTCTATTCAACATAGCCCCACTTACTTTTGGGAAATACCTATACTTTAATATTTAATGAAGCATCCGAGTCTAGTATTTAGATATGCTACTGTAGTTATGCAGGCCTGTTTTTTATAGCAAAAAAATCTTCAGGGAAGGAATAGTGTCGATATATGTGAATCTGAGTCAGTTGTAGCATATCTGGATAAGAAAGGACAAAGTCTCAGTTGACAGTGGCATGGTACATTGAATGGTGCATAACTTTCCTTTTTTTTGTCAAGAAACCAGGAAAAACCCATTATCTATGAGATGGGAATCTGAAGGAAGAATGGTAGCAGTTTCTTCTGCAGCGTTGTAGTAACAGGGTGGGGTTGTCAGGGAGGCACAGAGTGTGAAATGTCTGGTGGAGACCCATAGCCCTTCATTAGCCACTGATCCTTGTCTGCTGTGTGAGGGGCAGTCATGGGCATCAAAACTCCCTTTTAGTTCCCCCCAAAAAGAGTGGGGTAAGGGGGGGTGGGGGGTTGGAGGGTATCCCCCATCCCCTGCAATTTAGCCCTTTGCCATTCATGCAAATTGGATCCTGACATCTGCAACAGCCTGCCTCCTTTCTTCTATACATCTTTATTCCATCTCTTTTCTTTGGACCTGTTTTGTCCAAAGATAAAGTCTTAGAGAGTCTTATCTTAACTGAAATACATTCATTTCTAAATACCCAACACCTGTGTAAAAATAACTTCTACTGGAGGAAAGTTTAAAATGAATGTTTTTACAAGGAATCGTTATGTAGCCTTAACCTAAACAAAGCACCTAAAACTCCAGTCTAGTCTGGTGGCAAAGACCTGGATTTTCATGGATTCCACCTTCTCGCACAGCCACCTCCGACTCATTGACAATAAACATAGGTTTGCAGAAATGTACAACAGCATTCCCGATTCAGTTCAGCCTAAATTATATGTTAATGTGTACACTTTGCACCTAGTAATAAGATCTAGGATGCGGGCAGATGATGACCTAATGAGGAGGTCCAGACAGTTAAAGGCAACGAAACCACACTACTGCCACCCTTTCTCTCAAGGGGAGAAGCTGAAAGGGGAGGGTCTCATTGCTCCAGCCCACCTTTTGGGTTAAAAGGTAAAATAGCCTAACTGATTGTTAAAAACTAATTTTACCTCCAACCCTCCACTCTCACCCCTCCTCTTTTTTCTCTGTGCTACCCTTCGACTGCAAATCGCCCTCTATGGTAGGGATGTGCACAGTGGGGTCAACACTGGGCCTGTGAGAGTAGAGAGGCCTTGTATCGGTGGAGAGGCGATAGTTATCTCCAGCATTCCAGGGATGACAGAGAGATATCTGCCTGATGGCAGGGTTAGGGGGCTTAGAGAAGGGGCGGAGAAGGGAGGGAGGAGAGGAGGTACAGGAGTTGTTGAGCAACTACCCCCCCATTACTTCCCCTCCTGCCTTTCTTGCTGCCTGACTGCTTCACTTCACCACACATAGAAAAACCCATCTAATTAGAAGCTCTTATTCCACTTCATTTAAGGGAACACTTAATGATGTGTTTTTTTGGGGGAGACAACTGCACATTACTTCTCATGCAAAAGAAACCGCTCAGTTGTAGCACCCAGGATGCAGCTACAGCTGTGTTTGCAAAGGAGGTCTCTATTTCTCTGGGGTGTCATGGCTGTTGGGGTGCCATAGCTGTTGGATGTTCACCTTTTATCCTAGCAGTAAGAAGGGTGGTAAAGAGGAGGTGGGTAGTGACATCTGAGTTTGGCAGGGAGACTTGCTAACAGAGGGAGTTTGTTGTAATTGCTCTGACAGGTTTTAGGGCTGTTAATGACTCTGGCCTGAGCGCTACCAATTTGTCAGCATGCTTGCTGTTTACTAAGCTGTTGTTTTATGGTCCAGTGCAAGGGGCTGCTGCTTGTTTAAGCACAGATCAGGAAATAATCAGCGTAAAACACTGGCTGCAGTGGTGCAGCCACACTAAAACAGTTCCAGTTTAAAAGCCCTCATCTACTGTATGGATCTGAATTAGCACACTAAACCATATGGTGTGTGGTAACACAAACAGACACAAACACACAGATGTGTTACTGACTGCTAGATATTGGATGCTTGAGTGTGTTTTATCATTAAAGGTATTATGTTATAGTCATTAGCACTTGTCTGTGTTGTATGTTTCGTGAGTGCAAAGCATATTGGTAGCATGCGGTTATAGTCAGAGGGCCTGTAATCCCCAGTCGGGCACCATTCTACTAGTGCAAATGGAGCCTCTATGTGTTTGTGTATGTGTGAGAGAGAGCTTGTGTATGCGTCAAGAGCATGTGGTCCCAGAGACCCCTTCATAAATCCAGAGTAAATAAAAGGGGTAACCAGACGGACAAAAGAGGAGCCCCCACTGCTTCTCTGATTCGCTGCTATTTGGGGGACTGAATGTGCTAAACGCCGCTTATGTTGGCTGAAAAGTTGAGGAGAAAAAGGGGGAAAAGGGAGGCTCTAAATCCCCCTCTTCTTTTCTCTTCATTCTCTGTGGCCAAGCCTTCAGGGCTAGAGGTGGTGTAATGGGAGGGTGTTGGAATGAGGATTGGAGCGCCACTATGGTGTGCAAAGGTAGCAAAGGCCAAAGGAACTCCTTCGACACAAACCTCTTAGCTTCTGTCCTCTGTCTCCTCTTACCTTCTAAAAGCTCAGTTCTACTCCCTAACAGATGCATGGACTGCTATGGCTACTGCTACTTGTAGGTAATAGCAGCCAACAAATCGGTATATACAGATCACAGAGCCTCACTTACACCTGAATTTTACTTCACTCAGACCCTAGCTGGCCCTCGCGTACTCACAGACATGCAAAATAAAGGCAACACCAGTCTAACTCTCCATGTGAGTTTTTCTCCTTCCCTCATGTGAGTGAACATGGCTGACTGGTTTGGGCTGACAGGGGGCGTGGGGGGTGGTAAGGGTCTGTTGTAATTAGTCACTTTAACCACAGCTTCCATAAGCCACTGCCTCTACACTCCTGCTTCATTACCCTGAAACAAACGCTGGGGCCTCCCATTTCAAAATCACTGCACAGCCTGTAGAATAATACACAACATCTAAAGCTGGTCAAGAGGCCTTTTAGTAGGCATATACATATTATAGATACCAATAAGTCTGGAATGTTGTTTGATAACCATGACTGAATATATTATCCAGCTATTCACAAGTCATTATTAATTAATGTATGGATATATTGAAATGGTAGAGAACATATTCTTCAATATATGTTACTCACGGTCATATCCATAATACTCGCTGTGCTGACGAGACCTTAGTGTCTCCCTGAGGTACACAGTGTATCCTAGACATGAAGCATGTTCTCTTCAGTCATTAGGGCTCTCCTGAAGTTCCCCCCTACTCTCAGCAGAGGACTCTAAAGCAATTCTTTGTGCAAGAAATCCTGAAGCGACCCTGAATGTGCCAACATTAGATAAGCAGAGTTGCAGTGTGTTTACAGTCCTTTCCCAACCCGTTAATGAGCTCAGCCCTGAGACCAATTTACTCACAGGGAGATATATCTGAATGCATTTTTAATAACCACCCACTGGTGATGAGAGATGGAATGTATGTGAGCGTAATGTGCTCTTGGACTTGTTTGTTTGCTAGTATATTCATTCACTCTGTCACCCTCATTGCGTCTGGTCATTGTCTTCCATCTTGCCTGATTACACCTTCTCAGTTTGTGTGCATATGAAATTGCATGCAAACTTTTATTGCAAGCACTTTAAGTCAAGATATTGATAGAGTGGAGAAGGAAAGAGTGAGGGAAGGCAGAAAGAGAGTGGGGAAAGGAGGGAGTGGAGGGGCTGTCTTTTTTCCGTCTCCAAGGGCACTGCTTTTCCAAAAGTGCCTGGGGCTACACTCCAGCACCTCGGCTCCCCTAGGCCTTTCGGCTGCCTCCTAATAGCCAACCCCCATCTGTGTCACATGGCCAGATGATGGGACGCTTCCCTCTGCTCTACCCTGCACTTTTTTTCCCTCTGCCCATTTTTTTTCAGAGTGCACATCCACACAGGTTAGAATGGCAGAGTTGCCAGGGAACAGTCAGAAGCCATTAGCGTTTGGGACAATTTGCCCTGCAGCATTCCTTTTCTTGCTCATAAGAAAGAAGTGGGGGTGGATGCAAAGCACCAGCTCTCCTTTAGATGTAATGAGGTTGTGCAAGTTGGGTCGTCTTTATTCTTTTTTTACTCCTTCTTTTCTTCCTCACGCTTCTTGTTCTTCCTCTTCTTGCTCTTTGTTTCTTTTACCTTCTTCACACTTAGTCGTTTCTTGATTTTCCTTCCATCCATATTTGGATAACACTTATTTCCACATATATTCTTGCTTGAAAACAATTAGTACTGTGCACAAAATCAAATGTTTGAATGCCATATTCCTGGTCTGTACATACATGACAGTATCCATGTGCATGCAAGAGAAAGAGAGAGGGAGAGAGGAGCTGATAGCCTTGGAGTCTGGTTTCACCCTTGCGGGCTTGGGCAGGAGGCAGTGAGCATGCTGGGTAACGAAGTGACAGGTCAGTCTGTAAATACGCATGGGTCGCTCTGGCCCTGGCCAGGGGGGGAAGCTATCGCATTGCAGTGAAAATGGAAACGTCAATAAAATTAATCTGCCAGCCTTTTGGCCACTGTGTGGTTCCATTGGATGAGCCTGACTGCTCACAGCAGGAGAGGGATTTGGAAAGTAGCTCGAAAATCAACACAAAACCTAGCGGCACACAAACAAACAGCCAAACTGTGTATCAACATTATTCAGTGGAGCTCAAAAGCAGAGAAACAAGGGGAGGGTGGTTGAAATTCACAGCTCGCTGGTTGTGTTGTTATTGAAGTTGGGAAGCTAACTGGGGGAGTTCGACTTGACTTCCGTCTGGGTCACATTTCTCAGGAAGCCCCTCGCAGTCAGGGTAGGGCTATGGCCAGACCAAAGTTTATTGTTTTAGGCTTTCCTGAACAAGGATTCGTACTTAGCCTGGGATTTACGGCATTTGCCACTAATGAATGCCCATTCTAAAATTACAACACCCCAAGTCTGTGTCCCCGTTCCCATATGTCCTTCAGAGAGGCCGTTGCTTCTTCATACGGGGAGTGCAAAGTCGGCACTTCTCTGTTTTCCTCTTTCGTGTGGCCCTGCACTAATGATGTGGAAGGAAAACACAGCACAGACAGCAAAGAAAGACAGAAAAGAAAAGAGAAGGGAAAAACAAGGAGGATGAAAAGAAAGAGAAAATGGGAAAGTAGATAGTAGTGAGGGCCCCTGCTGTCCTTGTATTCTTCATTTATTTTGCATTTGATTACGCCACCAGTCGGATCCTTTCCTTTCTCCCTTTTTAATGTTATTAGTTCAAATATTTATGCGAGATTAAGGCTTGTATAGGTGGTTGTGATTGATGCCTCCCCAAAAACAGGAGGACATGTGAGTCTGGATTTTGAGAACGTCAGGGTCCTTCTCTGCCTTAGTAGAGGAGTTTTTCAGATACATAATTTAGATGCCCTCAAGGAAGGCTTTCAAGGCATTTGTGCCCGGGGGCAAGAAAAAATAACTATGACTGTTAAAAGTAAATCATTTTTGCTAATGCACAATTAATGCTGGAGAAGAGGAACAAGAAAAAGCCAAGGGACAAAGATGGAAAGTTCGATTTTAAAGGAGAAATTGCACTTGGGTATATGCATGTTTTCCTCTTGAAATTAAACACTGACGGACATTAATGCAGACGAAGCCGCCGCTGGCCTGTCATGCTAATCTTGCGGAATGGGGAGGGGTTGTTGTGTGTGAGGGAAAGGGAGTGGGAGAGGAGAACTAAGAGAGTCGGGGTTGGGGTGGGGTGGAGGAGGCAGACAAGTCCATTATGTGCATCGAAGTGCAACAATGAACCACCCCAAATCACATCCCTACTTCAATACGCATGCCTCTTAACTGGATGTCCTGAATGATCAACTCTAGTGAGTTTTGTTTGTATGTTATCGTGCATGGATATGTGCGTGCGTGCAACATGGATACGGAAATGTCTGCGTGGTACTGTATATGTCTGCATTCTTGTCCCCTTTGGCTCTTTTCAAAGGATGAAAAAAAATATATTATGTCAAGCATGCAAATTTAATTGAATTAATGACACGAGTCCAAGCCGTTACTGTACTTGAAGACTCCTTGTCCTTTTTTTGTCATCTTGCTCCATTTTATCCCTCCTCCTCCTTAACTGGAATGAGGAACCTAGTGTTTCAGCGTCCAACCATAACATAAGAGTCATTAACCCTCTTTCCCCTCTTCCTCTGGGGTATAGAACAACTCTACCAGGCCTCCATATAAACCCCTCACTCTCTGTACAGGCCTTCGTCTAAGGCCATCTAAATCCCTCTACCTCCATATCTTTACTTCACAACACTGGCTTTGCTCCGGCGAGAATCCAGGTCTCATAATTCTGCCTTAGTATCTGTGGTATTTGTCCATTTATCCATCTTTCATAAGCTTTAAACTCTGCTTAGCCCGTTTCTGCTTTCTGAGATCACAATTTTGTACTGTATTTTGAGTCAGTGATGTGATCTGTGATGTTATTTAACCCTGGGTTTGGTTTCCGTCCAGGAGATGGCTTAGACAACAGCGTTGCATCGCCTGGCACAGGGGATGATGATGATCCAGACAAGGATAAGAAGAGGCAGAAAAAGCGTGGCATTTTCCCCAAGGTGGCCACTAACATCATGAGGGCGTGGTTGTTCCAGCATCTCACGGTAAGCACAAGCATTAACTGTGAAGTCAGTAGTCAAGTAGAAAAAACACACACATGCATTTAGAAAAGCATGCACAAGAAGACGCACACACCTGTCAGAGAGTTGTCACTGAAGGAGTGAGGGTGTGAGTGACGGCAGTGCTGTGACGCTCACCTGTCAGCCACCTGTCAGAGGGACATAGTGACCAGGTCAATCTAATCAGTTTGGACTGTTTACTCTGCTCAGCACACTGAGTCACAGAGAGATGGCCAAACAGTCTGTGACATTTACTCCAATATGAGATGCACTGTTCATTTGGCCAGAAGAGGAATGTCTGGGGATAGTTACTGGAGAATGATTGTGAGTGTAAAGGTTTGTAAAGCTTATTGGTCGATTATACAACAGTTAGTACAGTTACGTCATATCTTAAAATGTATTTTTTTTTTTATTTAGTTGCCTTGTAATATTCCAATTACGTTCACGTGCAACTAAATTATAACGGGAAATATGTTTTGTTGTAAAGATAATGCCGTTTCGACGTGAATGCTGTGAACCTACGTAACTTTGAAGTAGCAAAAAGCCAACATTCTGCCAGTTCTACCAACTCACGATATCATCTAGTTTGACGACAGTAGTGAAGTTTGAAGTTTTTATGGTTAGGTTTAATCACTGGCAGCACTTGGATAGGTTTAGGATCAGGGCTTGTTAAGGTTTGGATGGGTTAGGATGTGAACTCAGGTCTCTGGTGGAAAAATCCAGGATTAATTACTATAGCCACCATCCATTCCAACAATCTCCTGCTCATTGAGGAAAGACATTTCAAATTCTTCAATTACAAATTATATTTCCTCGCAAAAAATCTGTAGCAAAATGTAACGTTGGTAGCATTATGTTTATTACAACCCATAATGGGATTTGCACTTCAGTAGCATCTCAATATAATTTCTGTGATGCAGGATTGAATATTTTAGCTATCTATTCCCCACATATATGAGACAACCTTGGCTTTGACAACATTCTTAGTAAAACAGTGGAATATTCATTCATTGCTTGGTTGTTTTCAGTATATGCAAGGCTGTTTTTCTGTCTGTTTGTGTCGAGCAGGAGGGGAACGTCTGTCCCCGCACCCTTGCTAATGTTAGGACATTATCAGAACATTGTGCTATATTGATTTTGCAACACAGGTCAGATTTCAGGAGGAGGCAAGCCACACCAGGACACATAAGCTGTTCTCTGCACACATGGCTCAGTGTCCCAGAGATGGAGGGACAATGTAGGGGGAAGGGACGAGTAAAATAAGAAAGAAAGAAAAAAAGAAAGAAAGAAAGAAAGAAAGAAAGAAAGAAAGAAAGAAAGAAAGAAAGAAAGAAAGAA
>JAPQRN010000016.1:15301487-15311701 GCA_037367275.1 Coranthus polyacanthus | reverse complement strand
AGAGAAGAGAAGAGAAGAGAAGAGAAGAGAAGAGAAGAGAAGAGAAGAGAAGAGAAGAGAAGAGAAGAGAAGAGAGGTAGTGATAAGGCTTTGAGGCCTTGTTATTGGGGCAGATCTTAAGTGCGTATTTCCATCCTCTCTCTTTCTCTCTCCTTGTAGTGCTCTTAGGCTCAATCCTGCCCGGGGGCCGAGGTGACCTTTGACCTGGCTGGCCTGCCTTAGCTACAGCCCTCTCGTTTGTTAGGGGCTTTATCCACTGACAAAGCAGGCAGGAAGTTGGCAGCCACCCAGCAGCCCCATGGGAGGATGACCATCAGCTAGCTCAGCTTACCGCTTATTACAGGATGGTGGGGAGCATGTGTGTTTGCGTGTGTGTGCGCACCGACATGTGTGTCCTTGTGCTTGCATGCGCGCTTGCTTGTGTACTCATTCTGTACACATGCATGTTTATAAATGTGCTATTGCGCGTGCAACTGCAGGCATCTGAGTACATGCACTTTTGTCAAAGAGCTCCAAAATCAGCAATGTGGCTGACCTTTATTTTTCATGCAGACGATTTTTACTATGCTAGCTAATGACACGCAAAGAATAAGCCTGGAAGCTACAAACGTCCCTGTCTCCAAGCTAACCCGATCAGCTACGCATGTTAGCGACAATCAGGCAACCTTCCAGCTGCTGGACTCAGGGGACCCCAGCACACTTCGGTCTCTCCACTCCACTCCTCTCTCTGCTCGTTCTCTCTCTTTCTCCACCTCCTCCTCCTCTCTGCAGCCTGTTCATCAGAGCGCTCAGAACAGCTCACTAAAACATTATATCATAAGACACTCCAGTTTCACTCTCGCCACTCCATAAAAGTCAGGTAATTCATACTTCATTTATATACCTTCCCATTAATAAAGCTGATGAACTTTTACTCCTTAAATCTAATGGGCCATTTTGCCGTGTCTGCCAGCGCTTAGTCTACCGTTTTCTCTGTCTGCCTCTCCTGCTGCTGTAGAGAAGGCTAATCCAACAGCCACTCAGCCTCTGCTCACGTACAGTGTTTTATAGGTGACGAGAGAAAGAGTAGGATTTGGAGATTTTAGGATTTTGACTGACCTCTGCCACAGACAAGCTGTGACACGAACCATATGGTGGATTTGTCGTAGCTTTTGGTGGTTCTGCTGCTCTCTCGGTCTCTGTTTTCCACTACCTCTATCTATATGGGTGCAACAGAGGGTCACTGACCTCTGGGCCTAAAAGCAAGGCATGATGGCTCCCCGGCTCTGAGCTTGTTGACAAGCGTCTGTGTTCTTTTCAACAACTCGTTGAACCACCCCTCCGCCTCCCCTTACCCCTTCCCTTCTCAGGAATGTAACACAACCACTCACAGAGGTAACCCAAGCCCCTCCCTTCTCCCATCCTTCATTTACAGAAAGAAAAAGAGACAGAGAGAGAAAGAGGCGGAGAGCAAGAGCAAACGGGGGTGTTCGACAGCTGTCCCCCATCTCCCCTTCTAACTCTTGCTCCCTTCTCTTCCTCTCTTTAGATTTGCTTCTAGCCCACTGCCTGTGGAATAATTAATGATGCAATTGAGGTGAGGAGAGGACTCTGACCAGCAGGGGCCGATCCTGAATGCCTGTTTTTATGGAGGACCGGAAAATAGAGAGAGAGAAAGACACAGAGAGACAGATAGGCAGAGGAAGAGAAAGACATAAAACAGTCAGACAGTGAGAGAAAGAGAGATTGTTAATAGTCTGTCCCC
Organism: Coranthus polyacanthus; assembly: GCA_037367275.1. Lineage (NCBI taxonomy): Eukaryota > Metazoa > Chordata > Actinopteri > Kurtiformes > Apogonidae > Coranthus > Coranthus polyacanthus. The sequence goes on along the minus strand of JAPQRN010000016.1, from coordinate 15,309,957 downwards.
CCAACAAGACTTAACCCAGTCTTCCTCTCTGTTTTCATCCCCTCTAGTCTAATGCTCCATCCCCATCCCCCTTCTCCCTCTTCTCTCCTCCGTCCTGATGGCAGGATTGGGGGGCCTGACCTGTCTGGTGATTGATGGTAATGTCTCAGGAAGTCATTTTCCCCGACAGCACCCTGCCGCCTTTCACCAGGCCTGGTGCAGAGGTGAGCCCATCACACGGACGCTTTTAACTCTTTGCTCACTTGCAAAGCCAAGCCTTTCTCACTAACCCTACATTCCTACACTGACTTCTTTCGTGACACTGTACCTCATGTCAGCCACCAATCCCCAAGTAGGGGAGAGTCGAGTAAGATGAGTCAGTGGGTAAGTTGACCCACCACCTGTATCTGGGCAACCATACACAATTTTTGTCATGTGATCGTAAATTCAGTTTGCAGTTTGTTTTTTTCATCTTGTTGTGGAAAGAACCAGAAGAAAAGCTTGACAGGAAGAACCTGGCAGTGTTTAAAACGTGAGTGAATTAGCAAAAGTGTACCTCTGGGTTGCTAGACTAAGTACTTTTCCCAAAATGGGGGCTGTGGGGCAAAATGAGCTAGAGCCTTGTGGGTAAATTCAACCAAAGTTCACTGTACCCCCCTCATGTTTACACGAAGTATTTGGCATTTAAGTTAGTGTTGCACCCTAACAATGAATAAATGACACTGGGAGATCACATAAAGCACAACGTTTTCAATCACGATTAAACTTTGAACCAAATAGAGTACAGATAGAAGAGAAATAGTTGTGTTTAATGAGTTGTGTGCATTTACTCCTGTCTCACATTCCCATGGTCATAGGCCAACTGAAGTACAAAACAGCTCATCTTACCTCACTCACCCTTACCCTATTTTAAACTATGGAAGGATTAACACAGTTGGTAAATATACAGGGCAAAACTGTCACCGAAATGTGAAGTAAATAAAATGTTAGTTTGCAAGACTTGGGAAAAGAAAGGCAAAAAAACACAGGCCATCTTGAAGTGGATCTGCCAAGTGGCCCCTAATTCAGGTTGCTGGGGATGGATCCCCACGACTCCATTACTGTCAGCGCTTACCACCTCCATTATGGCAATTAGGACATGGTTCCAACACTAGGAATGCTTTGCTATGCTCTGGAATTGCTAACATCTGCCGTGTCTCCGCTTCATGTGTCAGAGTAGAGTTGTCTTTTCTTAAACACACATCTTTTTAAAGTCACACTCTCTCTTCTTTTGCCTGTTTTTTCTTATTTCTTCAACACTGCTCTCTACATTTATTTTCTTAATTCGACTCAAACTGTGCCTTAAAGAGATCCCTCTCTGTTTGAGTCCAAATAACCTAAAATGATCCGTGAAGAGCCTTGCGGTTCCCGTTTTCAATAGGCTTCATTAGTTTTTAATATCTAGCCAAGGAAAGGAGGGGAAAAAGGCATGGAGATAATCAATGGAAAGGGGCTGGTAGCCTATTAATCTCCCCCAAAGGATTGTGGGTTAATACACGCTCTTGCATAGGCAAACATGGCTGTGTGGTGAACACATCTGTCTGCCTGGATGGGCTACTTAATGAAACAGCCAGCGTTTGGCTGCTGAGATGGATGTCGTTCCCCCGGTGAAAAATGAGTTCTCTCTCCCACTATGCTGAGGCAGAGCCACACATGATAGGGCTCCATTCAATTCACTGGAGACCTGACTGTGTCCCCGTGTGAGAGCAGCTTAAACAATGAGGGTGCCGGGCAGGACAGGCAACGCATGGTCACTAGAGCAAGTCTTCATGGAGATCATATCAGGGAATCCTAATGCGAACAAGAGTCTGACTGATCTGGGAATGAGAGAAGACGGAGAAAGACTAGAAGAGGAGCAGTACAGTAGACAGATAAAGACGAACAAGGGATGAGAGAGATGAAGGCTGAGCCACCTGGGATAGATAAGCAGGGTCAATGTGGCAGAGTGACAGTGTTTCCTTAACACTAACCCTAACTAACCCTAACCCATGGGTTAACTTTAGTGTGTTTACCAGATTCTAGTTGGTCTTCTTACCGGATTGTATTTATGTGTCCATACATGTGAAAGCATGCTTGCATATCTGCCAGGGCATGTGTGCATGTTTCTGTGTGTGTGTTCTGACAACGTCTGAGGTGACCCCTGGTCAGGGAGTCCTGTAACAGGAGCTCACCTCCGGTTTTGCAAGCTCTCCTCTCAGTGTGCTAAACAGCCACCTGAAGACAGGATTAGCCATTGTGACCTGGCCCCAGAGGTAACTGAGATACACCTCCGGGGACAGACATGAAACACACACTGTCACGTGTTGCAAAGCAAAGCCAGGTGGAGAGAGATAGACGCAGAGAAAGATAGCAGTAAAAAAAAAAACTGTAAAATGAAGACGGGACGGGACAGGTGGCGGCAGGGATTGTAAGTGCAAACTGGACACCTATAAGAGGATGAATGCTAGTAGGTTACAGTATAATGTCAAGCCAGCTGAGGTGAAGGTGTCAGTGGTGTTTGCCGTCGTCTAGGCAAAACAAAGCATCATAAGAGGATTGGGCGACCTAACCCAGTACCTTGGGGCAGCTGAGATTTGTGCCTGTGCGGAAATTGATGCCTGTCAACCTGTTTATGACTCAACCCTGACAGTATGTATTGATGTGTGTTTCTGTGTGCACATGCTGCGCTGTGACAAATGAGCAGTGCTTAATTTGTGACTGATTATGCGGGCTGCGGGTCCCCTAAACCCCTTTGAACTTGTAATTGCCCCTGGTTTTAGTAATGAACATTAAGGAGGATTCAGAAATGTGTGGCTAATTACACATTTGCCCCCCTTTTTCATTTTTTTTTCATCCTTATGCTGGATGAGAAACAGAAAAAAGGAGGAGTGGTAGCAGGAGGATGAGAGCCAAAGAGGAGGTTCTGGTTTTGGAGGCATACACTGCTGTTGTCACCAGCTTTATCCATATAATTGTACAAGCTGGTTTAGGGGCTTTAGAGAGGTGCTTTGTGTGTTAGTCGCTGCAGCCTTGGGGATATAGGGAACTAGCTTTCCCTGCGATCAATATTCAGAGATTCACATCTGGAGCCAAGGCCTGCTTTACTTAGATTTAGATTTATATATTTATTTTTTTCTTTTTATTTGATTTTTTTTCTTTCGTTGGTTGTCTTTTCCTCTATCCATCTGCTTTTTCTTATCAGTGTGTGGCTATTTTTCGGTATCTATCATACATGCTCATCTGTATAGCCTTACATGGTCTTAGGGGGATGTGGCCTCAGAGAAATTCAAAGCTCTGAAGTGAACTAGGTCTGCTCTATGTGGAGAGCAGACTCAGACATTAACAACACATGGCTCAATATATATATATATATATTGAGCCATGTGTTGTTAATGTCTGAGTCTGCTCTCCACATAGAGCAGACCTAGTTCACTTCAGAGCTTTGAATTTCTCTGAGGCCACATCCCCCTAAGACCATGTAAGGCTATACAGATGAGCATGTATGATAGATACCGAAAAATAGCCACACACTGATAAGAAAAAGCAGATGGATAGAGGAAAAGACAACCAACGAAAGAAAAAAAATCAAATAAAAAGAAAAAAATAAATATATAAATCTAAATCTAAGTAAAGCAGGCCTTGGCTCCAGATGTGAATCTCTGAATATTGATCGCAGGGAAAGCTAGTTCCCTATATCCCCAAGGCTGCAGCGACTAACACACAAAGCACCTCTCTAAAGCCCCTAAACCAGCTTGTACAATTATATGGATAAAGCTGGTGACAACAGCAGTGTATGCCTCCAAAACCAGAACCTCCTCTTTGGCTCTCATCCTCCTGCTACCACTCCTCCTTTTTTCTGTTTCTCATCCAGCATAAGGATGAAAAAAAAATGAAAAAGGGGGGCAAATGTGTAATTAGCCACACATTTCTGAATCCTCCTTAATGTTCATTACTAAAACCAGGGGCAATTACAAGTTCAAAGGGGTTTAGGGGACCCGCAGCCCGCATAATCAGTCACAAATTAAGCACTGCTCATTTGTCACAGCGCAGCATGTGCACACAGAAACACACATCAATACATACTGTCAGGGTTGAGTCATAAACAGGTTGACAGGCATCAATTTCCGCACAGGCACAAATCTCAGCTGCCCCAAGGTACTGGGTTAGGTCGCCCAATCCTCTTATGATGCTTTGTTTTGCCTAGACGACGGCAAACACCACTGACACCTTCACCTCAGCTGGCTTGACATTATACTGTAACCTACTAGCATTCATCCTCTTATAGGTGTCCAGTTTGCACTTACAATCCCTGCCGCCACCTGTCCCGTCCCGTCTTCATTTTACAGTTTTTTTTTTTACTGCTATCTTTCTCTGCGTCTATCTCTCTCCACCTGGCTTTGCTTTGCAACACGTGACAGTGTGTGTTTCATGTCTGTCCCCGGAGGTGTATCTCAGTTACCTCTGGGGCCAGGTCACAATGGCTAATCCTGTCTTCAGGTGGCTGTTTAGCACACTGAGAGGAGAGCTTGCAAAACCGGAGGTGAGCTCCTGTTACAGGACTCCCTGACCAGGGGTCACCTCAGACGTTGTCAGAACACACACACAGAAACATGCACACATGCCCTGGCAGATATGCAAGCATGCTTTCACATGTATGGACACATAAATACAATCCGGTAAGAAGACCAACTAGAATCTGGTAAACACACTAAAGTTAACCCATGGGTTAGGGTTAGTTAGGGTTAGTGTTAAGGAAACACTGTCACTCTGCCACATTGACCCTGCTTATCTATCCCAGGTGGCTCAGCCTTCATCTCTCTCATCCCTTGTTCGTCTTTATCTGTCTACTGTACTGCTCCTCTTCTAGTCTTTCTCCGTCTTCTCTCATTCCCAGATCAGTCAGACTCTTGTTCGCATTAGGATTCCCTGATATGATCTCCATGAAGACTTGCTCTAGTGACCATGCGTTGCCTGTCCTGCCCGGCACCCTCATTGTTTAAGCTGCTCTCACACGGGGACACAGTCAGGTCTCCAGTGAATTGAATGGAGCCCTATCATGTGTGGCTCTGCCTCAGCATAGTGGGAGAGAGAACTCATTTTTCACCGGGGGAACGACATCCATCTCAGCAGCCAAACGCTGGCTGTTTCATTAAGTAGCCCATCCAGGCAGACAGATGTGTTCACCACACAGCCATGTTTGCCTATGCAAGAGCGTGTATTAACCCACAATCCTTTGGGGGAGATTAATAGGCTACCAGCCCCTTTCCATTGATTATCTCCATGCCTTTTTCCCCTCCTTTCCTTGGCTAGATATTAAAAACTAATGAAGCCTATTGAAAACGGGAACCGCAAGGCTCTTCACGGATCATTTTAGGTTATTTGGACTCAAACAGAGAGGGATCTCTTTAAGGCACAGTTTGAGTCGAATTAAGAAAATAAATGTAGAGAGCAGTGTTGAAGAAATAAGAAAAAACAGGCAAAAGAAGAGAGAGTGTGACTTTAAAAAGATGTGTGTTTAAGAAAAGACAACTCTACTCTGACACATGAAGCGGAGACACGGCAGATGTTAGCAATTCCAGAGCATAGCAAAGCATTCCTAGTGTTGGAACCATGTCCTAATTGCCATAATGGAGGTGGTAAGCGCTGACAGTAATGGAGTCGTGGGGATCCATCCCCAGCAACCTGAATTAGGGGCCACTTGGCAGATCCACTTCAAGATGGCCTGTGTTTTTTTGCCTTTCTTTTCCCAAGTCTTGCAAACTAACATTTTATTTACTTCACATTTCGGTGACAGTTTTGCCCTGTATATTTACCAACTGTGTTAATCCTTCCATAGTTTAAAATAGGGTAAGGGTGAGTGAGGTAAGATGAGCTGTTTTGTACTTCAGTTGGCCTATGACCATGGGAATGTGAGACAGGAGTAAATGCACACAACTCATTAAACACAACTATTTCTCTTCTATCTGTACTCTATTTGGTTCAAAGTTTAATCGTGATTGAAAACGTTGTGCTTTATGTGATCTCCCAGTGTCATTTATTCATTGTTAGGGTGCAACACTAACTTAAATGCCAAATACTTCGTGTAAACATGAGGGGGGTACAGTGAACTTTGGTTGAATTTACCCACAAGGCTCTAGCTCATTTTGCCCCACAGCCCCCATTTTGGGAAAAGTACTTAGTCTAGCAACCCAGAGGTACACTTTTGCTAATTCACTCACGTTTTAAACACTGCCAGGTTCTTCCTGTCAAGCTTTTCTTCTGGTTCTTTCCACAACAAGATGAAAAAAACAAACTGCAAACTGAATTTACGATCACATGACAAAAATTGTGTATGGTTGCCCAGATACAGGTGGTGGGTCAACTTACCCACTGACTCATCTTACTCGACTCTCCCCTACTTGGGGATTGGTGGCTGACATGAGGTACAGTGTCACGAAAGAAGTCAGTGTAGGAATGTAGGGTTAGTGAGAAAGGCTTGGCTTTGCAAGTGAGCAAAGAGTTAAAAGCGTCCGTGTGATGGGCTCACCTCTGCACCAGGCCTGGTGAAAGGCGGCAGGGTGCTGTCGGGGAAAATGACTTCCTGAGACATTACCATCAATCACCAGACAGGTCAGGCCCCCCAATCCTGCCATCAGGACGGAGGAGAGAAGAGGGAGAAGGGGGATGGGGATGGAGCATTAGACTAGAGGGGATGAAAACAGAGAGGAAGACTGGGTTAAGTCTTGTTGGGGGGACAGACTATTAACAATCTCTCTTTCTCTCACTGTCTGACTGTTTTATGTCTTTCTCTTCCTCTGCCTATCTGTCTCTCTGTGTCTTTCTCTCTCTCTATTTTCCGGTCCTCCATAAAAACAGGCATTCAGGATCGGCCCCTGCTGGTCAGAGTCCTCTCCTCACCTCAATTGCATCATTAATTATTCCACAGGCAGTGGGCTAGAAGCAAATCTAAAGAGAGGAAGAGAAGGGAGCAAGAGTTAGAAGGGGAGATGGGGGACAGCTGTCGAACACCCCCGTTTGCTCTTGCTCTCCGCCTCTTTCTCTCTCTGTCTCTTTTTCTTTCTGTAAATGAAGGATGGGAGAAGGGAGGGGCTTGGGTTACCTCTGTGAGTGGTTGTGTTACATTCCTGAGAAGGGAAGGGGTAAGGGGAGGCGGAGGGGTGGTTCAACGAGTTGTTGAAAAGAACACAGACGCTTGTCAACAAGCTCAGAGCCGGGGAGCCATCATGCCTTGCTTTTAGGCCCAGAGGTCAGTGACCCTCTGTTGCACCCATATAGATAGAGGTAGTGGAAAACAGAGACCGAGAGAGCAGCAGAACCACCAAAAGCTACGACAAATCCACCATATGGTTCGTGTCACAGCTTGTCTGTGGCAGAGGTCAGTCAAAATCCTAAAATCTCCAAATCCTACTCTTTCTCTCGTCACCTATAAAACACTGTACGTGAGCAGAGGCTGAGTGGCTGTTGGATTAGCCTTCTCTACAGCAGCAGGAGAGGCAGACAGAGAAAACGGTAGACTAAGCGCTGGCAGACACGGCAAAATGGCCCATTAGATTTAAGGAGTAAAAGTTCATCAGCTTTATTAATGGGAAGGTATATAAATGAAGTATGAATTACCTGACTTTTATGGAGTGGCGAGAGTGAAACTGGAGTGTCTTATGATATAATGTTTTAGTGAGCTGTTCTGAGCGCTCTGATGAACAGGCTGCAGAGAGGAGGAGGAGGTGGAGAAAGAGAGAGAACGAGCAGAGAGAGGAGTGGAGTGGAGAGACCGAAGTGTGCTGGGGTCCCCTGAGTCCAGCAGCTGGAAGGTTGCCTGATTGTCGCTAACATGCGTAGCTGATCGGGTTAGCTTGGAGACAGGGACGTTTGTAGCTTCCAGGCTTATTCTTTGCGTGTCATTAGCTAGCATAGTAAAAATCGTCTGCATGAAAAATAAAGGTCAGCCACATTGCTGATTTTGGAGCTCTTTGACAAAAGTGCATGTACTCAGATGCCTGCAGTTGCACGCGCAATAGCACATTTATAAACATGCATGTGTACAGAATGAGTACACAAGCAAGCGCGCATGCAAGCACAAGGACACACATGTCGGTGCGCACACACACGCAAACACACATGCTCCCCACCATCCTGTAATAAGCGGTAAGCTGAGCTAGCTGATGGTCATCCTCCCATGGGGCTGCTGGGTGGCTGCCAACTTCCTGCCTGCTTTGTCAGTGGATAAAGCCCCTAACAAACGAGAGGGCTGTAGCTAAGGCAGGCCAGCCAGGTCAAAGGTCACCTCGGCCCCCGGGCAGGATTGAGCCTAAGAGCACTACAAGGAGAGAGAAAGAGAGAGGATGGAAATACGCACTTAAGATCTGCCCCAATAACAAGGCCTCAAAGCCTTATCACTACCTCTCTTCTCTTCTCTTCTCTTCTCTTCTCTTCTCTTCTCTTCTCTTCTCTTCTCTTCTCTTCTCTTCTCTTCTCT
>JAPQRN010000016.1:15283399-15301387 GCA_037367275.1 Coranthus polyacanthus | reverse complement strand
TCTCTTCTCTTCTCTTCTCTTCTCTTCTCTTCTCTTCTCTTCTCTTCTCTTCTCTTCTCTTCTCTTCTCTTCTCTCTTTTGGGCGGCACTTCATAAAAGCATTTTAACTTCTGTCACATGTCGGCTCTCTCCTTTGAGGAACATTAAGAAAGTGAAAGATCCTGGGGGCATTTGTCAGTCCACACAGCCAGTGCAGCCAGCCGCTCCTGGGTGTTGAACAGTGACAGGAGATATCTCCTTGACTCATACACCCCTAGATGAAAGAAGAGCTTGGAAGATTTCGGCAAAAAAAATGGTATTCAGTAAAGGAGAACAGACACAACAGGTAGGGACGGGGTGCTGACTGATCAGGGCTTGGCTGGCTTTGTTCCATGGAAGTACTTGTGATCTCAGGTGAATGCACCTATGGTTACCATCAGCTATGCAGGGACATGATCTGAAGTGTCTGTCTGTCATAGGCCTAAGAGCTTCTCTCACTGGCAGAGGAAGGGGAAGAAAAGGGAAGATAGCAGAGGACAGGAGAGAAAATCTTTCCACCCCAGCTGTCCATTCACAGGGAGAGAAAATTTGACATGGTTGACTTGAACACATTTAGCATCATTAGCAAACAGGAAGTGTCCCCTGCAGCTGTTTTTTAGCGGGGGAGGAGGGTGTTCCTGCCTGGACTGTAATGGACAAATGTTACGCACCATGTTTGCCTTTGATTTTTGACCTGAAACCAAAAATTGACATTACAAATGCCCCGTGATATCTTCCAAATTTGCTTGACATTCCACGGCTGGCCCTAGGGTTTTCTTGTTTGTCCTCTGTAAGTGGTTGGTGCTCTTGTTGTTGTGTCCCGAGGCTCGCTATTAGAACGAACTGCTTGAGAATGTGGATTCTTAAAGAGACAGAGGGGAAACCAAGAAAAAGAGAATGCTAAAAGAGGTCCTGGTTGTGTGTTTGAATACTTATGCTCATTAAGTTAATGCACAAAGAAAGGGAGAACCGTCAAGTGGAAACTCTCAGAAGCTTCTATTTGAAGAGAGAACAAACCACCCCCTTTTTCTCCTGCACTTTCTACCCATCTCTCTGCAAATTAATCTGTTTCCATTTCAATTGAAGATCAGGGCCACTTTACTTTGACTTAGGTAGTTAAACAAAGTCTGAAGAACACAATACAGAAAGGGGATCAACTTAAAGAGACCCTATATGTTAATATTTAGTCCTTTTCCCAACAGACCTTATCAACAGGCTCTAGGTTTTAAGTGCTCCACTTACTGTCTTGTGTTTAATTATGCAGATCTTATGTTTTCTATGCAGGAAAAACAGGTTGCATTTGTCAGGAGGGGGTTACAAGTTCTATATATTCTACATATATACGTTATTTTTACACTGAAAATAACGTTTAAGAAAAGAATTGCAACTGAAAATAAATCGATACTAGAGGTTTTCTTCCAAGTCTACCTCTAATTTCAACCTCTTTAGAAAATCATAGCTTTTTTTACAATGTGTACATACGTCATTAAACCAGTGGTGATGTTTATTCAGGGGCTTAGTTTGTTCACTTTACTTAGCTGTAACATGTGCTCCCAATGATTTTATGACCGGCAACAATGACAAGAGGTGTAGATATGTGGTTGTGCCTTTGAGGTAAAGTGGGTGGGTCTTCTGCTTTGACAGGTCATCTAGACCTCTAATGAGCTGCTTATAGGCCCTAAAAGTCCCTCGCAAAAAACAATACTAATTACTTCACACTTCCAATAAAAACATTAGAGGAGCGTAGTGGATGAAACAAAACAAAAAAACAGCAGATTATTTAGATTGCAACATTTCTATACAGACAAAAATGTTACAAAACCATGGATACATGTAATCTCAGCATAATTTGAAGGATCCAGTACTTTTTTTGCCTTTTTCTCAATGACCAGGACGTGATTGGGATGGACACTGTACATACAAATCTAAGTTTTTAAGTTGAGACTAGAAAAGTGCTTTGTTTGTCTTTTAGGGGTAGGAAAAGATCATGGTTTGGTTTAAATATAACTACAAACATTGTGAGTCAGTTTTTTTTTTACATCATCTTTGCCGACTTTTTGTATTAAACTAAGCCTTGGCTTCTTTCCCTAAACCTGTTATTAGTGCAAACATTTAACCAGAAAAATGATTAAATATGCATATGGCCATAATTTCTGGTACAGAAGGTTGAAAATCACCATCAGCCATTAAAACACTATAACTTGGATATTGAAAAATGTTGATATGAAACATACAGTACAATGGCAGCATTGAATTCTTGCAACTGGGTTGAAAAATCTACTAAAGACTCAAAGATTTAATATCATATGTATGGTAATGATGTTTTGGCTCAGTCATAGTCATTGCAACAAGATGTTTTTTAAGATTTCTTGAGAGCATGTAGTGAGCGTGGCTGTGTGTTGACATCAGGCGAGCTGCAGAGCAGAGCAGAACAGAGCTGGGTGCCCCTGAGCAGGCAGTTACCACAACAAAGCCAACAGACTGGTCTGAAAAACCAGGCCAAATTCCTGCCCTCTAGGACCTGGCTTAAAGCTTGAGCGGAAACTTTGAAAGAGGGGGACAAGATGAGAGGAGAGGAGAAGAAGTGGAGAAGAGGTGGTAGTGAAGCGGATGCGAGACGAGGCCAGACGGGTTAGCGTTGTAGCGGAGGAAAGGGATAGCTGCTGGGTTCTGCGGAGTACGGTGGGAGAAGGAGAGATCAACGGAAACAAGAGAGAGAGAGGGAGAGACTGTGAGAGGAGGCCAGGCCCCCACTGTAAGGATGGAGGGATCGTATTCCTCCTCTTGAAAGCAGAGGGGCAGCCGTGTGGTGGAAAGAGAAGCCATGAACTCGATCTGACGATTAAATAGGCACATCTCTATGGCTGCAGGCCACAAACGAGACTAGGTCCACAACACAGCACACACACAGTTTGCGCTTCTTGATTTTTTTGTTTGTGAGTCTTATGCGGATTTCTTTGCAGATAACAAACCATTTTTTCCTTGTTTTATTTTCTTTATTGGATGAAAGTGATATGTTATCATTTCATTATGCATGATAGAATTTGGAAATGTTCCCCTAAAACATCTCTCTGTTTTTGCCGGTCGATCAGCTTAGTCTGGAGGTGCATTGGGATTGTGTGGGAGTGATTGCTATTTAGCCTCACGGAGCTTGGTACAATCAGATGCCTATATCTTGCATATCCTCCAGGGCTCTCTCTTACTCACCCTCTCCCTTCATTCATTCCTCCATCCTTCTGCCTCCCCTCACCCACTTTGCTGTTACTGTAGCTTGGCAAGAGAGCAGGGCAGGCAGTTATGCCGTAGAGCTTCTCTACAACCTTGCACCATCTCCAATGAACATAAATTAATGGTGTAGAGCAAACAGGCTGCTGGCTGGGCTCCAAAAGCCGGCTTCAGGAGCCCAGCCAGCGATTGTTGTGGGGGGCCGTGGCAGCAACAGCAGTAGTAGTACTGATGCACTGCCAACCGACCAGCCAGCCAGCCAGCCAGCCAGCCAGTCAGCCAGTCAGAGAGGCAATACAGACAGACTGGGGGCCCTTTTGCTCTATAATAGATGCCCTGGGCCTCGCCAATCCGCCTTGTATATGCAGTCATCACTGTTTTACTGTCAGAGGGCAGTCCGCCGAGAGCCCTTACACTTATTGTGGAAGCTGCAGAGTCTGGAGCGAGCGAGACAGAAGTGTAGTGGTATGTTCTGAATGCAGATTGTATGAGGTGTAGATATGGACGTACTTTCATTTGCTGTTATCAGAGGTTGGCATGCAGGGTGTGCAGTTTGCAGGCTGGCATCATGTGAGTTCTGTTTATAAGTTGGCTTACTGTATCTATGAGTGTGTGCAAAACAGACAGAGAGAGGGAGCGCAGCGGGGTTGAGTCATTGAGTCATGTGGCATTCTTGCCTGTTTTCAAACTGTTGTCAGGAAGCAGTGTAGTTCCTAGTGAAATAAAGCAAACACCCGAAAAAAAACCTCTACTCCCAACCTCAGCCTGCCTGAAAATGTACAAAGAGAGAAAAGAATGAAGGAAGAAAGAAGGGAATGAAAAGTTCAGTACAGAGAAAAAATTTAGGTTGATATTGAGGTAGCTTTGTTTTTTTAGTTAATGGTTCAAAAGGACGTGCCGTTATCCAGTTATCCCCATGACCAGTTACTACACTTTCATTTCTTTGACATCCTCTCCCAACTGATGAAAAAATAAAACATAGTCATCAATCATCATCATCATTGTAATTTGATACAGAAAAATGATTTGCCATTTATACGGATGAATTTGAAAGATCGGTTCAGTCATTGTCACAGAAATATAAAACTTGTCTTTTTTTTTAATTGTCAATTGTCAGTCTATTTGATGTTTACAGACAATTAAAACTATCCTTCAATTTAAACCACGAAATCTGTCAAAGCCAGATATGCACCGTGCACAGTAAACACTCATGATGGATTGAAAAAGTCCAACTGCATTTATTTGTCATATCTGTTTGATCTCCCAGTAATGCTGATATGCATTCAATTTCATTGTCATTTGTCAAAGAAGCCAATTGTAACGTTATTAACAATGGAAACTTGATATTTAAAATGTGCCAATCTTACCCAGGCTCAATGCAGAATCCATATTAAAATGTCATGCCTATATTTGATTGCATATTTATTTTCTGACAGTGAATATTATTATCACCCTCCAGTCACTTTGATTAAAAACAAATAAGATTCCAATCAATGTGAGGACGGGAAATATGAAAGGAAAAAGCAGACACAAACTCGCAATAAAGCCCATCAAATGTTGCCAGTACATTAAAGCACTACTGTACCAATTTACCCCTGTTTTTTTTTTTTTCAAATGAACTAATACATTCTAGAAAAATATATACAAACGTATGCAGATTATGTAATAAATCTATCCAAAGACAAAATAGCAGGAGCTAAACGACACCAGTCATCTTGAGCAACTCCTTTGTGTTGCCGTGGCGATGGGGGTAAACAGTCGATGGCCTGCGATTTCCTGGGAGTCATTAGCATGGAATAGGTTTGCAAGCCGCAGCAACCTTGTGACCCGGCTCTATAACTCATGTCACACACTGATGATGTCATTCATCAATGAGGTCCAGGCGAAGGGGGCAGCAGGTTAGGTGGGTGGAGACGAAGGGCAGAGCGGGAAAAGACGGTGTGGTGGGGGGTTGAATGGGATAGCCGGGATAATGATCGGGCTGCGGGATTTGTCGACGGCAGCAAATAGGTGTCAGGAGAGTATGAATGTGATATATAGTGAGCTAGATGTCGAACGAGTGGATGGGAGTGTGAAACGTGCGGTGTGAAGTGCAGAGCGGTCCACGCAGTAGATGTGGTTATTGTGTATGGTGAAATGCCAAGCTGGGCTCAGGGAGTGGGGGGTTAAGAAGCGTACACAGCGGATGATGGAGCTACCTCAGCTTGTAATGTTCGGCAACCACAGGGGCCATTACATCCAGCACTATCAGAGCGCACAGAGCACATCACACCCTGTAATTTTGCCAGCAGTTGGTCACACACACACACACACACACACACACACACACACACACACAGGTCGACTCAGTGACTTGCGGAATGGGATCCACCTGCATCTGTGTTTGTGTTGCAACAGAAATTACATTCATATGCAACTAAATGGCAAAGCCATTACACATTTTTTTTTTTTAAATCAATTTAATGCTGTCTGAATTACGTTTTGCTACAAATGTAATCTGTGCCTTAAATGTAATTGAAAGATCTACGACTTCTTTTGTCGATAGTGAGGAGGTAGATGGAGTAGAAGGTGGATTTACAATATCCAGAACTTTGCTGCCAGATACTGGAGTTTCATCCAGACCCTTGTAGGTGTTTAGGTTTAGGCAATGAAAGCACTTTGGATAGGATTAGAAAAAGATCCTGGTTTGGTTTAAATATGAATTAATACATTGTTATTCATTTTTTATCATATCTTTGTGGGGGTTACCCTATCCCAAAGCTGTACATTGTCTGTGAACGATTTACATTTACGTTCAGGATCAACATTTGTGCCGCTACGGAATTATGTTAATGAACAACATTCAATTACTATGTTACTATTTTGTTGCGTATGGTCATAATTTCTGTGAGACAGCGTTGTTGTGTTGATGTCTGGCGATGCATTTTCAAGTCACATTGTACAACCTGGACTACATGTGTCCATCAGCATAGTGCACACTTGTGCCATTAACAGGGTTTAACGTAATTAACGGAGCGGTTTCGATCGCAGACCGACACTACAAATTGTAGTTGCTCATTTCTGTCTCTAATTATTTATAGACTGGCTGTTTTATGTTTTGCGGTCAATCCTCTTTTAAGGATATTGGCCTTGGTGTTTGTAACTGAACATATTGAGCGAATCCAAAGCTAGTGGGGAAGATTATCAATACCATCTTTGATCTTGCTCTGTGTTTGTGTTTCATCCATTAAATAAGCATGTCATACTGTCTCCTGAGGGTAGAGAAGGACATCTCTAGGAAGAAACACATTAGTACTGATTTAGTACGCTGAATTTATGTATTCATCTCACGTTTACATATTTTTTTTGTTCTTATTTGGTGATTTACTGACATATATTTTTTACTGGGGCAGTTAACGTTAAGAGGTCACTCGGAGGTCTAAATAGCCATTCTCCAGTTTCATAGCTGCTGTGGCCTTGGAACCACTAAGCCCACTCCTCATGTCTGTGTGTGTGTGTGTCATTGCCACCACACACCATTTTCTCCAGTTGAGATTTCAGAGCTCCATGCTTTGAGGAAAGCTGCCACAACATAAAGTGTGGGTGGCCTGTAGTCACAACCATAAAAAGTATGTGTGTGTGTGTGTGTGTGCGCCTCAGAGGGGGGTCAACAAGAAAGGCGAGAAAGAGTCGAGGATATGAAGAGAGGATGAGGGAAGGTTACATACAGGTGCTCAGGAGGGCGTATACAGGTTGTGTGCTTGGCTGTGCGTATGCGGAGGTGGCAAAAGTACTCACATTCTTTACTCAAATACAGTTGTAAAAGTAGAGATAGTTGGGTTAAAAAAAAACTGCATTGAACTTCAAGTCAAAGTGGCAAAGTACTGGCTCCAAAAAGTATAAAAGTGAAAAAAAAAAGTAGCCATTTTGGAGGACATTTCTAATGATTTTATTCTACCTATTAAACAATTCTAAATTTAAGCCTGTTCTTTGTTGACATAACTCCATTTCTAAGCATCTGACACGATAAAGGCCTGTACACTGATTTCTATGCGCTACAGCTACAACACTAGCTACCGTTAGCTTCGAAATAGAGTTAGTTAACATCAACAAACGACAAACTCCTACCACAATATCAGAACAAACAAAACCAGTATCATTTTCCACCATTTGAGATGTAACTGGCACTCTTACAATCACCTCAAGATGGTTCACGTCTATTGTTGCCATTTCCTTGTATATTTCAGTAATAGGCTTTGTATGTTTAACTTATTTGTCAAATCTGCCGTGTACAATTTTTGTTTAGAAAGCCTAAAAGGCCAGTACAGTTTTTATTTATGTGTTCCAATGTTCAACATTCTTCATTAGATGAACTGTATGCGTATTACTAAACTATTGTTAGGTGTGAAAAGACCATTATAAAGCAATTACTTCTATGACATTTGGTCAGAAACTGAAATTTCATTGTCACATGGAAAAGAAATTACAAATATTTGTGTTAAAATGTAGTGAGTAAAAGTAAAAAGTTAATGAGAAAAACAGTCCAGTAAAGAAGAGATAATTGAAAACTCGATTTAAGTTTTGGTTATGAAATATTTGTACTTTCCACCTCTGTACATATGTGCAGGTTCATGGACGTCTTGGTGTCTAATCTGACCCAGAGAAGGGACGGAGTGGGGGAATCAGCAAAGGCTGGAAGGGCTATGAGCCGAACGCAATAGGATTTTTTTAGTGTGGTGTCTATATGGTCAGAGTAAATCTCCTTACTCAGGGGTTTTGTGTGCGAGGGGGGCTTTAACGTCCCCACTCTCCTTGATGAGACATCTTTCTTGTTTGTTCAAACCATTCATTACGCGGTGGCTGCTGGACGAGCTGTGCCGCTGGGCTGGCGTATTTATCACCGGGCTAGAGCGCGCTCTGGCTGACAGTAGGCGATTGATGACCAGGCCTGGTCCTGAGAGGCTGAGGAAGCCTTAATACAATGTAAATGACCCACTCCCATTTCCAATCTAGGCTCCTCTCCCCACACCTCAAAACCACATCATCTTTAGCTGCATCTTTATTTGTCTCTGTGTATATATTTGTTTACTGTCCTTACAAATGGAACAGTCGCAGGGAGTGTGTGTGCATGTGTGTTATTTTTGTGAGTGTGTTTTGATTGTGACCGAGGTCACAGCTAATGTGAATGTGCTAAGGAAGTAGGGGGAGGGAAAGAGAGGCTCTGATCTTATTACATGTTGTTGTCTAGAATGAGCACAAACACGCACATGGAGGGGGTGTAGACATGTATATCTGGACGTTGTGCACACTGTAAATGATCTAGCGCACACTAATACATATGTGTAAGCACATACACACACCGACAGAAACCCATAGAAATCGCTCTGTCTGCCTTGGCCAAGGAAATGTCAGCACCAAGCAATCAAAAAATGTATTTCTATGCAAGCATTATCATCTTTCCTTTGTTAATGATTTTAGCATATTAAAAGGGCCTTACATACACAAGTACAAATCAGATTAATCCCTTTCTGTAGCCGGGACTCATTATTTGTCCAATCTCAGCCTTGTTTGTTATTAATTGAACACATTCCTCAAACCATTTTTTCATCTCACCTTTAATTAAAACAGACTGCATTTGGACAGGCAGAAAGGAGTTCTTGCTTCTGCTGATATAAAACTGCACTTACATCAATTATTTCAGCAGTAAATGAGAAAACAGTTCTTTCGTTTCAAGTTGAAATTAAACAGAACGGAATTTATGAAGTTAACCTCTCCACCAGTGACCCATTTAATGATAAGAGTTATGGTAACATTTGAGCTATGTTTAAACTGATGTAGTTTAGGTTATGTTTTAGCCACATTATATAAACAGGAACTAGAAGATGTTCCCTTTCGAATGAAGTCTCAAACAGGCATTTTGGCCTTATGGTTATAAGCCTAACCCTAAGCGAAACTGCCACGAAAAGGGTGGATGTTAAAAGGTTAAAGTTGCGAAGGCTAAAGGCAAAGATTGAGTGTTAATGGGGCTTGAAACCCACCCAAAATAGAGGAGGATTTAAGTGTCACTCTTTAAAAGGAATTTCTGTGTGTTGTGATTTGCAGGAGTCTTGTCTATGAGCGTTTGTATGTGTCTGTGCGCATTTCTGTTCTGTGTAACTCGGTGTGCATGCATGCTCTGTCTACAGCGACTGAATGAAACACATAGTGTCTCATTTGTTTCGTTTGCGTGCGCCCGACTCCTAATCTGGCCCTTAAAGACATCTGTCACCAGCGATCACTGTTGTTTTGTCATGCTTCATAGCAAGCCCAGGGGGAGCGAGGCAGCCCAAGGTCTGCCATTTATATCAGCCGATGTTCTCTAGATTGGACCTGACACAAATAGTATCATTGCAAGCCCTGGTCGCAGAATTACATTTTCAGGTAAAAATCTTGGCGAGCCGTTGGAGGGAGATTTTACAGCATTTTTTTTTTTTTGTTCTTTTAGCATAAGTCTGTATTCAGCTGCTGTCTCTGAAAGAGCCACCACCAGGATACATGTCAGACATTCAAGGAAAGATAAATGTATTCGCTGCAAATCTGCACCCACTCATTCTGTTGCCTGGTATTATAACAGGATTCTCAAACACCACAGGCCTGCTTCATAGTGTTGTTTGTTAGTGTTTGTGTGTGTTTCCTGAGTGCGGTACATATGTTCTGTGTGTACATTGTATGTTGTCTGTGGGCGGGAATGGGGACAGAGAAAGGGGTTATCATAGTTGACAGTTTTGACAAACTTGTTTGGCCAGCTCTGACAGGTTTAGCACACTGAATAGTGTGTGTATGTTTGTGCGCAGAGATGTGTGGGTGGACATGTGTATGCTCTGAATGTCTATAATGTTCAAGGTTGGGTGGAGGTCAGGAGTAGGAGCACTCTTGGGTTACACAAAACAACATGAGAACATATTGGATACATACAGTAGAAGGCAACAGCCAGGAACTTGACTCGGGGCGTGTGTTGACTTGCAGTGCTTTTCTTTATGCTAAAGACACTCATTTGTGTGGTTTTCTCTCTTGCAGCACCCATACCCTTCTGAAGAGCAGAAGAAGCAGCTAGCCCAAGACACAGGCCTCACCATCTTACAAGTAAACAACTGGTGAGTCAAGATTTCCGCTCGCCCTATCTCCGCCACCAGCATCGTACTGCCTTTCATTTTCAAAAGCCTTCGCCTCCCTCTCCCCACCAGCCAAGATGGCTAATGCTCCTAAAGTGTGAAAACCGTTTATGTACAGCCCTCCCCGTCATGTATAGACACACACACTGAGGCACACGTGTAGACAAACACACAGACGTTTGTAACATCATTATATGTAAGCTACCAGGCAGGATGTTCCGGTTTTATCGGCAAAATGTTGCGTTCAGTCAGTGGTCTTTGTGGATATATTTAAGATAGAAAGGTAAAGATCATAAGCTACCCCTAGCTCACCCCTTCATCCAAAACCATACCTAGCTAGCTCCACTACTGGTGCCCCCACAAAAAAGGCAAAACTGCCTTCCACCCCCTCCACAAGCTATATGGTGGATTAAGGTTTTGGTGGCCTGGCCAGCAGGGCCTTTGTAGATGGCTTAGCACATAACTGGGGGTGGTGGATTAAATAAAATGATCACAGAAGCAAAGAAATGATACAGGAATTACTTATCAAAATACTAGCCCAGGTTTTATCTGCGGCTTAATTTTGTTCAGTACATTCTCAGGGTGATGTTCAGATTAATTGAACTGACAGCTTCCTTTCAAAATTCCGGGAAGGTATTTGCACGGATTTCAGGTCTTACACAAACTTAATTATATGGAACCCCATTTTATCATTCTAATTCCATGTAGCGGGGGTTCTATTTACAAATGACAAGTCTGTGCCTTTTATTCACAGCTTTCCTTAATATATTTATCAAAGCGGGTTCATTTACAAAGTGCTCTATCTGTTGGGTACAGGCAGGCCGACATTAACGAAGCTTTTAGGTTTATCAGACTCACAGCCTGACAAGCCACCCGAGGGTCAATTGATTTTTTGGTTCCGTGATTCATTTTTTTCTCATTTTTCCTGGATCACAATGAGAAACATGCCTGGAGAATTAGCCTGGTTTGTCGGCCTTATCTATCAGCCCCCTCCCTCCTCACACCCCTCCTCCCAACATGACTCTCTCTCTCTCTCTCTCTCTCTCTCTCTCACCCTTTGCTTTATTCCCTTCTAGCCAAGGGAAGTCAAGCTACTTAAATTGGCCACAGGAACCACTGTTATCAGACTTTAATGCACCCTACAGTGTGGATAGCATTTCAATTACACCAGTAACCAAAGATTAGCCCCCGCTTGCCTGTTTCATGCCTCGTGCCACCGTTTCGGGATGCCACGCACCTTACCTACAGAAGCAGAAAATTGAGTTGCCTTGCCTGTGTCATGGTGATTAATGCAGAAATAGTCTGCTAACCTGGGAGGAGTGAGAAGGAGAAATAGACAGAGACGTAGACAGAGATAGATATAGGACGAGTCTCCGCGTTCTCAGAGGCCGTGAAATCCAAGCCCAGCACTGAAACGCCTCAGATCCATTTTTATAGAGCCCTGAAAGAATCTCACACTGGATAACATCCTCATGATCCCTGTTTGTTTATACTTACAGACAGACATGCACATGCAGAGGGTCACATAGATGTATGTATTAACACTACATCAGCGGCATTAACAAAAACCCACAGGAAATCATTACAGAGGCTTAGGCTGGGTTGCACCAGCAAGGATTTTTAAACCCACTTAAATCATGGTTTAATTTTAAATGAGTTTGCACAAAACTGTAGTTTAACTGGCTAAAACTAACTCATTTGATTTAAACCTCTCTGTAAAACTCAAGTTTAGTTTTTACTTTAAACCTAGACGAGGTTTACGTTTCACAATGGCTGCCTTTTTGAGATCAAAACTTGAAACAAAACTAATCAAGTTCCTCGAAAAAGTTACGAGGCAGACTCAACTCAATTGACTTTCATGAAGATGCTAAATTTCTGTCAAGATACAAGTTTAGTATGTTGGGACTGTCAAACATGGCCAAAACCTCTTGCTGTTGTCCATTTTGGTGGCGTGGTGGAGGCTACCACTTTATTGGTTGTTTTACAGAGATGAGAACGAAAAAAAGGATCCCGAAGTTTTCTTTCCTCCTGTAGTTCTTAAATCGGCCAGGACAGAGAGTTAAAATGTCTCTTTCATTGAGTTGCACCCTCACATGTCCTCCTCTGGTCCCATTGGCTGCTGAGATTATCCACAGAGGATATGACGGTACTTTGCTATATGAAATTCCTGTTAAAAAAGAAAGAAAGAAAGAAAGAGCTCTTCAAATTCCTGGCTGGCCCCTTGCATTGTTCTGTAGTTCCCTTTGATGCATAGCCGCTGCCACGTTACTGGCCAAAGAGAGGGAGAGGGAGATAGAGACAGAGGGAGGGAGAGACAGAGGAAGAGAGGAATAGGCAGAGGATGAGTGGGGGGAAAGGGAGGGGATGGCCGCCGTCTTCGGTTTCCAGAGCTCTCCCCCGGGGAAAGGATGTGCTGAATCAGGGCTTTGTCCGCCGGCACAATCGCAGCTCAGCGAGGGCACAAGGGTGCTCTGTGTGATAGTCAATGGACAGTGCATTCGCTCACTCCCCTTCTTGCCCCATCAAACCTCCCCAAGTCATAACCTACAACTGACAACTCCCTTTACATTTACCTGCAGCTCACCTGTACACGCAGAAAACACATCCAGTAGCAGACTACTTCCAACTGTTTTAAACCTTTTGCTGCTTTACATGTCTGCAAACCAAGGATATGTATAATCTCAGCGTTATAGCCAAGGAAACAACATTAAACAGCGCCGATGAGAACAATACATTCCGTCATAAATCCATAAGTATAATTAAAGAATTCAACAAGAATAGGACATATCAAGGCGTGGTTTAATAAAGAAACAGTCTGCAACTGT
Organism: Coranthus polyacanthus; assembly: GCA_037367275.1. Taxonomy (NCBI): domain Eukaryota; kingdom Metazoa; phylum Chordata; class Actinopteri; order Kurtiformes; family Apogonidae; genus Coranthus; species Coranthus polyacanthus. The sequence continues at coordinate 15,288,189 of JAPQRN010000016.1, read as the reverse complement.
GATTAAAGCTTTTCCTAACGCTAACTAAAGCATTTCATCACCTAAATCTAACTCCTCACAGGAGTCGGGATGCAAATCTAACTAGAAAATGTTGATAGGCTATGTATTTTTCATTCACAAGCACTGACATTATCTGTGGTCTGCAGAAGCGAACAATGGCAACATTTTTTCCTGGTGACTGGGTTGTGGCACCAGAGGCTAACCCTATATCTAGTCTATAGCTCATAGGCTCACCTGTTTGTGGCACACACCCCATTAACTGTCTGGTGTTAATAAGGAACAAAGGAAAAGGGTAAAGTCCACAGTCTCACTGTGCTGAGCAGTGTTGAGGAGGAGGACTCATTATTCTTTTAATAGTATCTTCTGTGTGCATTAGTGTGTATGTATGCACAGTATTACTCATGCTCTTTTAATATGTACGCCGATGTTATGTGTGTACAGTGTGTCAGGACACCATTAGTTGTCCATTAGGTAGTTTGTTTGTTCTGCTTACATTTGAGACAACTGGCGTCATGCTAACTGCATCGGGGAGTGGTCCGACGTGTAATTGCATTTGTTTAAGATTGCAGAAAAAAGGTGAGGGTCGTGTCACACGCGTGGCATTCTGGGATAGCGAAGTAGGTGAAACAGTACACGCAGGTGGGTGTCTATCCGCTGGAGAAGCATTTACAGTTTACAGTATCTAGTGTTATATTTGCCTGCCTCAGCAGCCCCTGGTGTCCCGCTATCAGTCTAGGCTAAATGGGGCCTGACCGAATCCTTTCATGTCTCAGCGTCAGGCCCAGCACGACGTGCCCTCACTCACTTCCATAAACACACACACCAAATATCCTGCCGTTATTTACCACTGCAGCGATGTACACGCACATATAACTGCACACACGCAGGGTTATTACATGGGCCTGAGAGATGACGCCGATGACAGATGACCGAGAGAAACAGCATCTAAAAAAAGGAAGGAAATCGTCCCCTCATTATTCCCTCATCTCACAGGCAGCCAGTTGGTCATTTCCATGGCAGAGAGAGAGAAACAGAGAGCAGAGCGAGGGGCAGAGTAAGTCAGAGAGAGAATATGTCACTTCTTGGCATCTATGATGACTGACTGCTGTGCCACTGGAGCACTAATAACAATAAAGAGGGCACTAAGCCACACTCTATTTTTACTTCTCTACCTCCTTCTTTCTGTACAGCCCCAGAGGGGAATACATGCACAGACACACACACACACACTGAGACACACCCACAGGGGAGAGACTCTAATTAGCGGCAGAAAGGAATACAATGAGTGAGTTATTAAGACACAGGGGCGGATCTCAGTCAACCTTTGCCCCCTGTCAGAGCACAGGTCACATGATAAGGGAAGGATATCCGCCAGACAACGGCGCCAAGCGCTCCGTGCCCACTGAGGAGATGAAATAGGCTCAATCTGCAGCCATGCAGGGCAGGGCACGTTGCACTTGTTTTGTTTTTTTTTTTCCTTTTTTTTAGAATCCCATTATAAAGAGGATAAACTTCAGTCATAACAGACATATGACAGTCGTCATATTATCTGCATACATTTATTTACTTCATATTAAGGCACATATATTAACCATTAAGTAGGTGCTTATTAGCATACATATTACTACTAGGCCATTAGCTCCCTCAATAAACTCCTAATTACTGCTTATTGAGAGTAAGTAAGGAAGTTGTATATGAATTATGATGTTAACAAATTTTGTTCAGTATAAGCTTTAAAAAGTGGTGTTCTTCTTTAATAGGACTTAATTAATATGGTGTATTCTTATCTAACAAAACACAAAACTGTGTGTTAATCATGTCCAAATAAATCCAAATGAAGAATCTAGTAGATTATTTTATTTAGCAGAGGCAACAAAATCACTTTCAAATCAGTGAAATCATTTTCATATCCATCTCCATTATTGATTTCTGTAGTAAACACCCATGTAATAAGCAGGGTGTACATTATCTCTTACATAGTTGTAGAACATGGTCATGCAGAGTAAGACATTAAAATGTGCTTTATAATGACTAATAAAGCGCCAGTATGCTACAAATATGTATGCTAATTAGTCACTATTAATGTGTACTTTTATATGAAGTGTTACTGTTTGGGGCGTATAACAGTAGATTAAACCCACTGGACTAAACCAGCAAAGTTTTATATTATGTGCAACCAACTGTAAGGAATATCAATGCCAAAGTGTCCCAGATGGATCTCTGTATCCAGTAAATTTGTATATGACAGCTGTGCATGAAATGTCTAAAGAATACTATATTTGAAAGACAACACACTTTATATTATCCATTACACATCACTTGTATGCCTTTATTTTGGCCTCTCTTTATAGATTTCAGATTCTCCTCCCAGATTAGATCCTGCTGTAGCACAGAATACAGATAAACTATGTTGAGCTCCCATATACATTAGACTGACTGCTCTGTAGTTCACTTCGCAGCATGTTGCCTTTTCCTATTCAGATCCTCTTTCTCTCCCGCTTCCTTCCCTCTCCCCACTGACTCCTCCAGAGTTTAAATCACCCAAAAAGAGGTACAAAGAAGCTGTACTGCAGGTTCACATGCAAAAATTTAATATGCTCAAGCGCATTTGTTTGTAGTATTTAAAAGCAAAAAAAGAGACAAAACAAAGCCAAATTTGTTCTTCTACTTTCCACCCTCTTTGTTCGGTCCAATGAGACACTTTGGAGCGCTGGCTTTTATGATTTTTTATGATTTTTTACGATCCTCTGGTTTGGCGGGCGAGCCCATTATGAAATGCAAAATAATAACTAATATTTTCCAAATGTAACAGAAAGCTATGAAACTGGCTGAGCCAGCTGCCTCTGCTTTTTTTCCCACATTCTTCATAACTTTTTAAGTCAGTTTATGAATCTCAAACAGAGGCTTTTGAGGTCCTTTTTTCCCTGCGTTTACTCTCCATCACTGCCTGTCTTTACTTTTCTGCCTCTTCTTTTCAGCCACATTGGTGGGCTAGTTGACTGAAGTTGCCGGTTATCTGTCTAACTTTGACCCAGATGGAAATGTCAGGCCTTTTTTTGGCTGCAACCAGGGACTCCCGGCAGTGGCCATCTTATGCCCCTGGCTTTCTAAATATACAGCTGGAGTGTGGAGAGGTTGTGTGTGCATGCATATTCTGGTGTGTCTGTGTGCAAGTGTATATGTGCGTCTGACTGAGAGAGAGAGAGACTATCGGGGCGCTGCCAACACAGGCATCATGATCCCTCTCATTTAGGGACCGCTAATTGGCAGTTAATTAGCAGAATTGACTCTGTTGTCAGATCCCAAGTGCCAGCCCCCCTACCAACACCCCCTACCCGCTAAGTTCATTTGATCTGGCTGCTTTCTTGATGCTGTAATAATAATCCCATTTTATCTGTTTTGAAGGGAGAAACACATTTGGAAAAACATATTTTCATTATTGGCACAGTAAAACAGAACAGGCTCCCTGTTGTTGTCGTAGGTTACATTTAGTTTCTCATTTTTGTTCAGCAGTTGTTACCGATCCAAATATCTGTTCACGGTGCAATCGAGACACATGCTGTACTCACAGGCTTAGCCATGGGAGTCTTAAACAGCTGATGCTAATGTGTGCCGCTGTGTTTATGTGCGCACTCACGCCGTATGTGCTGTGTGTGAGCCCTGTCGAAATGCTTGGTGAGATTAACAGGGCCTACTCACACTTTATCAGGCACTAGGGGCACGTTGGGTCATAGCGTGGCATGGACACCCACCGTGGCCCGCGGAGCAGTCCAGTGCCCACCTCTGTGTGAGCCTACAGTTATGAAAAACAGGTGGTGCTTTAATAAAACTGGCACTGTTGAGCGATCAAAAAATTGAAATGCTTTTTTTACTTGTTTTCCCATTACAAGCTCTCCAAGGCTGTGGAATTCTCCCAGAAAAGGCGGCGTGTAAGGCGAACGAAGCCAGACGAGGCAAGATAGAGAGGCAAAGAGCTGAAAGAGGCATTACAGAGAAAGCATTAGAGAGAGATGGGAGGAGGGAGGTCTTTGTACTTCTCTGCTCCTTTTGGCTCTTTTATTCCTCAACGGCTTGGTTTTATTGGTGGGTCGTTTAATAACAAGGGCTCTGCGTTTGAAATGAAGTCGAGCTGCGTTTGCGTGGGCGAGCCTCCTTTTTTTTTTTTTTTTTATTTTAAGATGGTAATTTTTTGTACTAGGGGTGAGAACTGGAGAGAGGAATAGAGATAGAACGTGGAAGAGAATACACCAGAGAGAGAAAGAGAGAGAGAGAGAGAGAGAGAGAGAGAGAGAGAGTTGCAGAGGGAGAGCAAGAGGGTGAGAGTATGGGAGAGGGAGAATTCAAGGAGAATACAAGGGAGGAAAGTAGGTTAATTTATTTCATTTGCGGGAAGAGAAAGAACTTAAAAAGAAAAAAAAAGGTTAGTGATAGTGAGAAAGAAAGTGTAGGATGCTGTTTTCATGAACAAGCAGCCTAATGCACTCGGGCAGCCACAGTAAGCCTGCTAGAATCTCCCTGTGCCTGAGGCCATCTGTGAGCAGAATAGCAATTTTATTACTTTGTCATTAAACCAATTTCACAGCAGTATTGTTTGTTAATGAGCAGCCGCAAACGAGCAAAGATGTCACGTACTAGAATAGCAGCAAGATTTGTGACCCCAGTTCTCCTCCGTCTTATTCTCCCAAAACCTGCGCCGCATTCTTATTCTTCTGCTCTTTCTGCTCTTCTTTCTTAACATACTTACTGTCATCCTCGCTCTCTTTCTACCATCTTACTCATCCACCCCCCCC
>JAPQRN010000016.1:15231505-15252386 GCA_037367275.1 Coranthus polyacanthus | reverse complement strand
AGAGACCCCCCTCCTCCTCCTCCTCCTCCTCCTCCTCCTCCTCCTCCTCCTCTCCAACGCACCCTTGGGCGCACTGTTATTACAAGATGGCGACCCCTTCTGGAGGCCAAAGTAAATGTGTTTACAGAAAGAAGAAGAAGAAGAAGAAGAAGAAGAAGAGGAGGAAGAAGAGGAGGAAGAGGCGGCCTGTCTGTGTCTGTTGTGACACCAGCTCCTGGGAAGCTTTCATTCACATTTCTCTTTTAAATATTCTGATCTCAGCGCTTTGATTTTTTTTCTATACAGCCTCGGATTTTTATTTATTTATTTATTTTTTATCTCAAATGCAAAAAAATAAATAAATGAATTAAAAAAAAAAGCCTCTCGCTATTTTTTATCCTTCTCCATCCTCTCTCAGACCCGCTGCGGTAAACGTGACCTCCAAAGACTCTCATCTCGTATTTACTCACAGGTATAAAGCTCCTTATGCATGTATTAGGCGTCCACGTTGATGGCAAAATCAATAAAGATGGATTGTAAGGTCAATATTATGCTTTGCACCTGGGGACTTGTTGCCCGACTCCTCTTCTCGAGATTGTGCGCGACACGCAGAGAGAAATGAATTCATGAGACGCGACCACGGGGTCTGCGTGGAAGAAGCGCGCACGGCTCTGACTGCGCGCTTTAAACAGAGACAGACTGAGAGAGGAGGCAGCCAGGGGCCTGAAGGACCCCGGTCCAACACGCTGGCATCATTAATCACGAGCCACTTGAAGATTATGACTGAAAGTATAGAATCGGTAACCATTATCGTCTCGGGTGGCAGTTAAAACCCTCTCCTTATTTTTCAAAACAATGTAATGGCGTAGGGGTCTAAGAGAGAAAAAAAAAAAAAAAAGAAGAAGAAGAAGAAAAAGACGAGGAGACTGGTGTCACTGAGATGGAGTTACACACTCTGGTTTCCTCTGGAGGAAGCATCAAGGAGACACAGAGGTGGTCCACTTCATTACAAGAAGGAGAACAGCATTGTTACAATCATTATTATTATTATTACTAATATTATTATACTTATTATCAGAAAATACAAAATCCCCTTATGGCTGAATTTAATTGTCGCATTTTAATTGCGTTATAATTTTTTTTAAAAAAGAGGAAATTGCCGACCTTCTGAGATGAAGAAAATAGAAAAGAAAGAAAATGTCTTTTATACGTTTTTGCTAAAAAAAAAAAAAAAAAAAAAAAATCCAAACGGTTTGTCAACACTTCCAACCTAATTAGTTTTTAATTCGGTTTGTGATCATTTTCATTACAGAAGGTAATTCATCTTAAAATAAAAAGATGTCGTTGGTTATAACCCACCTCTCCTCTTCTTCTTCTTCTTCTTCTTCTTCTTCTTCTTCTTCAAGCAAAAATGAGTTCAAATTTCTACTAAAAAACAAACAAACAGACATTTTGTGACTTTAACTGACAACTCCCATAACACAGGGTGTAAAAAAAAAATATGTTTAAGTAAGAAAAATGCATAAGTTGCTGCTTTTTTAAAACTAAAACCTCCCAGAATTGACTTACAGACGCTGAACGATGTAAAGATGGATGAATATGAAAGACAGTAAGGTTTTAAACACCCTCCTGTTTCAAATGCAAACACATGCAGGACGCTATTTACGGAGAAACTGTTTGCACAGCATTAATTTGGTGCAGCATCAGACGGTATTTCTTTAATCCATTGTGGTTTTCAGGCTTATTCTCTTGTATTCTGAGCAGTAACTCTGCCGTGGTTCTTCTTTCTTTATATTTGAGTCTTTTCTCCAGATTTTATTTCATGGTTTGTTCAATAGGGACGATACGGTGTACATAGATAAACTGAGGATGGCAATTTGCGACACTTATCCCTGGAAGGGTTTTTATGAGACTAAAGAGCCGAAAGTGAAGTAAGAGGATAAAACTGAGTTCGGCAAAATATCATAAAGCGAAATGAAGCTGAGTGCAGCAGGACACAATGGATGAGACGCAGGAGCTCGAGCTAGCTCCCTGTTAGCAGCCGGAAGCTGCAGTGATGAAAAGCTAGAGCTGGTGTCAAGAACTTTTTTAGCACATCACTACAGGTGGTGGGAATAAATAGTAGCCAACTGGAGAAGGGGAACGGGGGGGAGGTGGGTGCACACTGTGTGACATAAGGCTATTTGGGTGTGTGACCACAGGGAACCTGGGTTTTCATATCTACCAGACACAATAAAAGCTCTGTGTGCGACTGTCTCACAAGTCCAACTTTGTTTCTCAACAAGGAGTGTAAACTGTTGTCAATACTCAGATAGCCTTCATCTGCCAATAATGACAGGCAGCCGGCGTCCTATCTTATCTGAGGGCCAGGTAGCGCTGTACCTGAGGGGAATAACTGCTGTGATAAAGAGCGTCTAGGCCAATAGAAAGCCTCTTGTCTGTCTGTGAGGAGTTAATGGAGAACGCCACTGGAGACAGGAAGTCCTCAGAAAGTGAAAAGCACTTTATTGCGCACCTGAATGGCCCGGTGTGGGGTTTCTCTCAAACCCAATGGGAAAACCACATTACAGGTCCTTACACAGGGTCATTACAACAGGCCAATGGAGTTCAAGTGATCCATTGCATTAGAATGACAACATCACATCGCTCCATTCATTCTTAGGTCTTGTGTGACCCGACGATGATCCCTGTGGATTTGGGATGTTGTCAGCGGAGTGATGTGCTGAAGTTACAGTGGAGAGTGTTCCACATGCACTTCTCTAAAAATGTGTGGTAAAAAAAACAAAAAAACTCGCATGCTGTCTGATCTACTTGTCATTAGCTGTGGCTACATGGACAACATTTCTTCAAGCCAAATTAAATCAGTCTGATTAGAGATTCCAACATAAAACTGTTCACATGGACGTAAAATAAAGCGATCCGATACGTGGTTCACAAGCCCCAAAGAATTTAATCAGGATTGAAGATTTTTCACATCAACAAAGTGGTGCCACATGCTGTGAAGAGACTAATCTGCCAGAAACCCTTTTGAGGGAAAAGGATAACTTCCAAAAGGGAAGACATGGTGCAATGGCGTAAGTTTCGGTTCTGTGTTTAGAATTCAAACATTTTTAACTTTGTGTGTGTGTAAAACAGCCTGACCTCACCTGGAAAACTACAACGCTGGTACATTTTTGAAGTGGATTGAAACAGCCGGCGTTTAAGTACCTCTTGTAGTCATTCGGCAACACAAAAATGTGATGCATGCACCGTTGAATAGCGACCAACCTTAGAAGGAGGTGGTTGGGGAAGGATATGGCAGAACAACACATTCTGTGGAGTCTGCAGGACACCACCATTTCAAACCCAAAGTAAATACTGTGTTTATTTTTATAATGTTCGTCGTGTACGTTTCGTGTTTTAGACCTTACAGCGACCATTTCCTCACCATAACCAGGTTATTTTCTTACGTAAACCTCACCAAACCCTAACCGTGTCACAGCCTCAATACAACAGTTATGGAGTATTTTGTGGGGGTTTTATTTCCATTTTTCCAAACACCACCTCGCTCAACCCAATTGAAAAGTCCACCCGATCGGGCCCGTCTCTTCCAAATGATGCATTTTTATTCTGATTGGACTATTATTCCCATTATTAGTGGAATATTAGGGTTCGTGCAAACACAGCTACTGACTTAGACGGTTGTTGTTGCTGTCTTGCAGCAACAGGTTCATGGACCCATAACCGACAGCACACTGCAACGTGACATCATCAGGTCTCTTAAAATGAACTGCAACATCGATCCCTTGCAGGCTGACCTCCCATAATTCAAATATAGACGATATGGGACATGTGTTTGGATGGAAGCGTATATTTACCTGTCACCAAGAACTCAAGGACATGGTAGCAATGACGCTGTATCCCAGCCCCACAGTGGAGCGTTTTGGGGTGAAAATGAGTTGTAAAAGTGATAAATGGTTCACATTTCTCTGGCTGAGGAGCACCGGAGCTGCTTTGAGCCAAACAGCTAATTGCTCAGCAACAAAATAGTCATAAAGCATGACAAAAAAAGTTTAGTCTTCTGCACAGGGGTGTAGCTCGAAATTCTGGGCCCATATATATATATATATATATATATATACACAAGTAGTATCTGTGGGGCCCCTTCATCTTGTGATCCATGTCTCTCACATATAAAAAAAAAAAAATAGAGCCAACAACTGCACACCTGAATCTGTCGTGGTTGCTCTCCTCATACCACATTTAAACAAATAATCTGTGATACGTGCTTAAGTCTGCATTTCACCACACTTAAACCGTCCTTTCTCAGCAACAGTGGCCAACAATTACCGTGCGATATGTTTACTATGGTTAAATGAGGTTTGCTTGGAGTACCGTGCCTAAGAGAAGATTATTTTCATGACTTATCCATGTTTCATAAGCATTTATCATTCCCAAGGTATAGGATTAAGATATATATATATAAAAAAAACAATCTTAGTTTTGTAACCTCTACACTAGAGGTGGGTGATAAAATGATAATGAGTTAGCGCTATATAATTTTATTGATGTACTTATGTTTTTATTCTGTTTTATTTGTTTTGCCGTTTTACTTAATTGTACTCATGCATATTATGATACTGAACAAACACTATCTTGAATATTGTTTTAAATGTTCTAGTACCTCTGGATTTCTGAAGCGTGGCTGTTCTGAAAATCAAGAATAGTTTGAAACCACAAATAAACATATGGTTTCTTCAACTTCAACTCAGGCCAAAAAATTGGCCTTTAACTGAAAAAGAGATAATCCTTTTTATATTTGTTGCGATACTGACTGATGTGAAAATGGTAACAGCTTCGACCGCATCACCCAGCGTCACCCTGTCGCATATTAAAGGAAACAAGAAGACAAAAAGGAATCGATCAAACCAAAAAGAAGTGCGAGCTTATACATCTGCTAACCTATATGTCGCAGCATGTACAGTTTTGGTAAATGTAATCTTATGCCGGGGTCAGACTCCATTAAGCTCCATTAAGGCCTGTTCTGACTGATCTCACGCGGCGCGTCATAGTGGACGACAGCTGACGCCACGGACGCCTCACAACATCCTGCCAGAAAAGACTAGTGTGTTTGAATTGTTTTTCGGTCGTCCACAGATTTGAACTTCTGTGACCAGTAGGAGCGCAGAGAGCTCCGCGGTCCACAACTGTAAACGTGGAGACGTGATCATTATTTTTACCTCAAGTTCCCTTTGAAGGATTGACAACCTATACTGTCATCTTCGTGCGACCCCAGAACGGGTCCACGTTTGGTTTTTTTTTTTCTTTCTATTTTTTAAGGCTTTCTTCAACATAAGACAGCTAGTATCAAAGAATATAGAAACGTCAATGTTCTTTGCCAGTCACACCGCTTCAGATGCCTTTTGTTTTATGCCTTTATACATCGCGCCTATACTTATGAGAGTTAATAATAACACAGAGGCTCTGTAGTCTGGATCTAAACTATCGCACAAGTCGTGAAAGACTGATGACTCTATAATCACCTCATCTGACACAGTGACCATTGTAACACACGAAAATTAGTGTTAATCTTAATCATAGTATCAAAGCCCAAGGTGCAGTGGTTCAAAAGCACACAGGCCAAAAACTAAATAATGAAGCTGAAAAAAAAGAAAAAAAAAGTATGTTTCCATATATGATCAACTATGCGATGATTGAAGAAATGTGAAGTAAGTTTCACTTTAATTTGATGCGTCTTAAAAGGGCTGAGACGGGGCCTTGAAGAGCCTCCGCAACTTTTTATACAAAGTTCAGTTTCTTAGCAAATTTATTCAGCCATTTCTAATTTAGTTATGACACCATAGACTCTGGAATAAAAAAAAAAAAAACAAGAACTTTTCATTCCAGGCTTTTTTAATCGTTGTTTCTCCGTTGGGGCCCTGGGTCGTCAGTCCCACTTTCCCCCCTTCTACAACACTCCTGCTCCTGCTCCTGATCCTTTCTTTTCTTGCTTCCTTCGTTTCTCGACTCCCCCGGCTAAAAGTCTGCCTCCATCGCTGCTCTTCTGTTTCCCAGCATAAAAATATTATGTTGCTAGTGGCAACAATTCAATAAAATAACCAATTACATCTGCTCTTTCAAATATTTCCAAAATTAAGCCCGAGTCTGTAGCCTCATCTCCGTCTCATCCGTGCATTAAGATTTCAGAGGAAGGATTTATTGCGCTGTGATAAATGATCAAAAGGCTTGTTTTGACAAATGCGAGGATACTTCTGAACTGAATGGGCCGGAGCAGTGCACAGGGCCAGACCCACTGTTGGATTAGTGGCTCTGATTATGCCCCGGATTCAAGCTTTTGCTCTCAGCACCAATCAAAGCCTGCGGTGGGTGCGTCCCGTAATAGGAACACTGGTTTCCATGGCCACCGCCGCCAGTGTACAGTAGCCCCACCTCCTCCGCTTATTTCATAATAACAAGCTTTTGACGGCACTCGTCGGGCCGCCGTGGTCACAAACAGAGGACGAGGGAAAGGGGGAGAAGGGTTTGTTTTGACTGGAATTTTGTCTCCAGCCTCTCACAACTAACCTTTTCCCCCTCAATACCTCCACAGTCGTATTTTCCTCTTATCTTTTAGAATGTCATTGGTGCTCATACTTCCACCACTGCCTTTCTGTTCTCCTTTCCCCCTGCTGTTCTTCTCACCCTTGCTTTGTACCTGTACCTGTGGACATTCCCGGGCCTTCTCTGGACCCACGCTGTGAACAGGGGATGACACACTTTCTGGGTCACTTCTGTCACAGACCAAATGCCACTCAGGGGGGCTGACCTTTCCAGTCGCTGATGCTAGAGCCAGGCAGCCTCCATGCTGCCTGTCACCCCTGTGGATCCGACCAACAAACGCACGCTCCCTCCATTTCACCGAGACCTTCTCCCCCCCCCCTCTCCTCCGCCTTTTTATCCATGACAATACGTATTAAAATAATGGGGGAAAGTCTTAACTGACAAGCAAAAACAGTAGTAAAACATGGCTGCGGCGTTACATTGTGGCTAAACTAGCGCAGTACAAATACTTAGTTCCTGTACTTAAATAGAGTTTTCAGGTATGCATATTTATTTTTCTGACATTGTTTTACTTTTACTCTCTACATTTTGACACAAATATCTGTACTTTCTACTCCTTACATTTTCAAAACAGACACATCACTTTAGCTTTGGTGCATTTGAGGGGAATTATCAATCATTTTTATTTTGCATTGACAATAAGAAATACATAAATAAGATGATCCCTTCGTTTATCCGTCTGTGCGGATCGCACTCAACAAACAAAACCAGATAAAAACGATGCAAAAGACATAAAGAGATAAAAAGAGAGAGAGAGGGACCATGGAGAAAAGGTGTTCTGACACTGAAAACTGATTTGCACATTGTAGCAAAGTTAATGTTTTTTTATTTTCAGTATATGGTTTTTTTTATATTTGCAGTCGAGCACCAACTAGTGTGAAGGCCCTCGCGACTTCTTCTCCCAAAATAATCACATTTTTGAGGCTAAACTGACTCAAAAGTGGTGAAAAATGTTATATTTTATGCATCATCTATGGGGTGCCGTATGCCTCGATAGGACCGCAAACAAAATTTAAAAAATGAAGCCCCCAGATGTGGTTTCACCTAGACGTACATCATTTGGTAGAAACGTGTATCAGGTGTAGATGCAGAAAAAAGCCTCTTGGATCCATACTCTACACCCAACAGGAAATCCACCATTTTTGTCGGAATATAGAATAATAATTTTAAATTGTGCTACTTTAATGAACTCCTACTACAGACTTATATTAATATATAATGTTAAATGAATATATTAACATTATATTAAGGTTTTTCAAAAGCCTGCTTTTTACTTTCATAGCGAACTTTTCAGAGCCTCTACTTTTCACTCTTGAGTAAAGAAATCGATTCAGACTCTCTTTTGAAACAAGTATCCGTACTTCTACTGGAGTATAGAATGTTTGTACTTTTGCCACCTCTGGAGCCGTCACGGGCCTCAGCGACGGCCACAGACACATGGCGTATCAGGTCGCACTGGAAGGAACTCCAAAAATCTTCCTGGATTTATTTGAAGGAGTGGGTTACACAGCAAGTGCCTCTGTTTTTACAAATGGGAGCTCGACTTTAAATGGAATACCTCAATTAGCACGAAGCTCAGTCAACACCTTTCACTTTAACACAGTATACCATCTAAGATATTTAAGTTTCTGCTGCCAAGCTTCTCCTTTCAACGGAAGTGACTTCAGTTGCTCATTTAGGGATGTCTAAAAAGAGCATATTTCAACAGTCTTGGGTGCATGTGATCTGACGGCACATTAGCAGCCGGAGTCATTTTGAAAGTTCTCAGTTCTCAGAAGTTTGACTTTTTCAAAGCTCTCCTTGCTTGTTCCACACCAGGGATAAACTAAGACTAAAACTAGCAGCGATACAATCACTTTCACTAAAATAAACAAACAACAGTTTTCAAAAACGATAAAAGCTAAATAAAAATTGTAATGAACAATGCAACACAAACTAAAACTAAATAGTTCGTTTCTGTTTTACGACTCTTCTCACTGACTACTGGTCGACTATTAGGGGCAGCCCTAATCAAAAGCCTTTATAATTTATTTTCAAACCATTTTCACGCTTTTTGTTTTTTCAAGCATAGCAATTAGTAGATGGTGTCTGAAATACTGCTGAAACACTGTCATTTTTATTTTCACCTTTTGAATTTTAACACTAAAAGTATAATAGAAAACAGATAATACCACAAACCAAACTGAAAGACTTAAAAAAAAACTAATGAACATTTCAAAACTATAATAACTCTATCCCACACTGCCAGTGACTCATTAAACTAACTCCATACATATATCATCCACCCCTTTGAGTGAATTAATGTGTCATAGATGTTCAGTTTCCCTCAAACGTACCATCTGCCTTCCATCCTGTCAATCAAACATCCACTGCTTTCCATTTAAAATCCCCCAGACCATTTTTCTCAGGATCCATTGTTGTTTTTAAATAACAATCTCTGATTAGCGGGCAGAGCTTCCTAAAAATAAAAAATGAAATCTTTTCATATGTGCTTCGGCAGTGCAGCGAGGCTGCTTTTTTCCCTTTTTAATTTCAAACTGCCTTCTCTGACTCTTCCAGGAGAACTTTTATTTATTTCCACCCTGTGATGTCTTTTCTGGCTGAGGGAGGCTGAGACGATCCCGGCTAAAAGCACTCCGCTGCCTGGGGCAGAAACAGGCCAGAGCTCTCCACACATAAATAACACAGGAGCGTGGAGGAAGTCCGTTTGGTGGTCTGCTGGAGGGATAGAACCTACCTTTCAGTCTTTCTCCTGTTCTGTCCTTCTTTCTCATTCTCTCCGTCTCAGCGGGCTATCGAGCAACTTGGCTGAAGAGGCATAAAACAGCAGGATCTGGAGAAGATTGGGCCAAGATGTACATCTGAGTGGATAGTGGACTTCCAATAGCCCGAGGGCCTAGGCCAGACAGAGTGGATGCTGTGAACTGGATCAAAGTAATCTGACACATGGGAGTCACAGATTTAAGAAGTGTAACCAATATTACACTACAGAATAAAACATTTATCTAAATAGTGCTGCATCCAGTTTTCCCCCCAATATTTTAACAGAAAAAAGATGATTAATATTATACTTTCAGCTTTTTCTCTTTACACAAAATGAATTGTCAGTGGTGGAAAATGATTCAGATGATTTCCTTCAGTAAAAAAAACAAACAAATAGCACACTGTGAAAATACTCCATTACAAGTAAAATTTTCCGCATTGAAAAGCTTACTTAAAGGTTCAATATGTAAGATTTGCATGCACTCACATGAAGTTTGTGTTGGAGTCTGCGTTGTGCTGGGAATTGTTTGACATTATCTGATTCCATTTCTAACTAACGACTGTCTCTGTTGCCTACATCCATGATAACAGACTGCACACTGATTTATATGTAGAAGACTTGGGTCTCTGCTCGCTCCTGAGTTATTCAGTGCCTCTCTAGCTACCGTTAGCTTAAAAATTGAGTTAACTCACTTTAACAAACAACCAGCACTACCGTTGTAGTCAAGACCGAGTCACGACTGAGACCAGAGTGCATTGAGGGGTTGAGATCAAGTCAAGACCGAAACCAGGCTAGATACATGAATTACAGCAACCAGGTTTTTCAAATACTGCAGCGTGATGTGGTACGAGGGGTGACGTGTTTCCTGTTGCCAGTGAGTTGCAGAATGAGGCGGCCTGTGGAAAGCTGAATCACGAATCAGCAAAAAAGTTTTGCACGTAAAAGAAATATCTGGAAGATTTTTTTCAAACCACAGTAATGACGTTAACACACAAATCAGAAAATCCAGCAGAAATGTAGTGATATCCCTACAGCTGTGGTCTTGACTGGTCTTGATATAAAACTCCAGAGTCAAGACCGAATAAAAATGCACTCAAGACCGAGACCGGCCTCGAGTAATACAACACTACCCAGCACAACACGGACTCCAACATAAACTTCACGTAAGCACACAAGCATTTGAACCTTTAAGCGAAAACATGTCAGTATTATCAGCAAAATGTACTTAAAGTGTGCAAAGTTAAAGTAGTGATCGTCCAGTAAAATGGTCCCTGTCGGTATTTTACCATGACTTTAGTAAAGCACTTGAGTAAAAGTGCTTCGTTTCTTTTCAAGACTCGCTGTATGTTGGGTCTTGTTGTTGCTGGATGCCTCTCATGCGTAAAATTTCTCCAGAACACTGGTGTTCATGGCCCCAGGAAGCGACCTCTTCTCACTGGCCTTATTTGGAGAGCACTCGAGTGCTCCATTGTTGTGACAAGAACAATGAATCTAAAAAGAGGTGGGAGACAAGGGCAAGGAAAACACAAAATAAAGAACCCTGGCACTTTAAAAATCATCAATTGGGACGTCTTTTTTTTTTTTTTTTCCCCTATATTTACACTCACATCATGGAAATATTGTCAAGTGACGCTGATGTCGGCCCTTTTCTTTGAAGTCGGTTTTTAAAAAGGCTGTATTTAGTCTGCATTGTGTGCAGAAACTAATTTATAGGAGCTGACCCTGGCTCCTCTTTTGTGTGACAGCCATCTTGGAAAACAATGGCAGGAAGGCTTGAAACTTGAGAGGAACTGAATCTGCTGTTTTTCATTTTTTTTTTTTTGCTGTTCTTATTCAACAGAGAATTTTTCCTCCCTGAGTAAAATAGCTCTGTTTTTGTGTCCAACAGGAGCCATAAACTCATGTCTAAGCATTCCATGGCCAAGCAATAGGGCTGAGTTTAACTGGACACATGGGGACAGTTGTTTTGTACCACATGGAGCAGGAGGGGGGGGGGCTGACAGAGGAAGCCATGGCCGCCTGGCGACCCTGCGGTGACCCACTGGCCTCCTCATGGAAGGATCAAGGCCTAAATGGGAGCCGGCTGAGGGTTAGAGGTTTAAGGGTAACAAATCAAGCAACACTTTAGTGGTATTTAACCCCCACATACCATCTCTCTCTAACTGTGTAAGCCGTGCATGACTGTGCAGCGTACACACTTATTTTTATTCTAAGGAGGAGCTCTCTTTTGAAATAGAACTTGTTTGGATCGGCTTTGAAAATGATTCATCTTACTACTGGACACGGGCAAGTGCAGACAGTTTGACAGAAGACGATCAATTCTACGCTTCACCCAGTTTCAACAGGAAGCGCGACACACGTAAAATGATTATATTGCTATAATGATATCGTGCTCAGTGACACCGACACGACTTAATTGAATCTAAGCTCTGATCAGAATTCAGGAAAACTTGGTTTAAAATGACAAAATCCAGAGTCAAAATAAAAGAGAGCTCTGTTGCACGACTAAAAGCTTTTCTCAGTTTAGTGTAAACTGATATTACATAGATTCAGAAATATGGAGATGGTTGCTTACTGAAATTCAAACGTTGCTCGTTAGCGCCTCAGTGTTACTTGCGTTATGTGGCCCATTGCACATGCAGACTAGGACTGTTGTTCACCCTGAGTAGGACTTCACCTGCTACCCCCGCCCTGTTAGCACTGTTACAGACGTCTATTACCACTGGATTATTTTGCTCAGTGCATCTAAAACAAGGCAGTCATTTTAAATATAAGCTTAAAGTTTTGCTGAAACAGAAATTGAATATTTAATCTAGGTTTGAGAGTAAAAAAATAAACTAAGAGAGGTTCAAATTCAACCTTTCTTAAAGTAGTTTTACAATATGGTGCAACATAATTTAAAGTTAAACCATGATTTAATCCGGTTTAAAAGTTAATCTTGGCGATGCGACGATTACTGTAAGGGTCATTCTCTGCGGTGGCGACAGGTTCTTTACACTTTTCCTTCCCGTTCTCTTATCACTTTGTGTGCCATAAAGAAGAGGACAGAGACCGACTATAGGAAGTGCATATCTGCCTCTAAAAGCATCACTCAACTTTATGTTCACTTCTGGTTCCTCCACACCGGCTGTGTTTCTTCCATTAGGACATGCTCATAAAAGGAACTGGGGTTGTACAGATGTGTGATAGTTGCACACACCTTTACATGGAAATCAGGTGTTTCTACGTAACAAGCAACAGCAAATGATAAAAGTATTTGCTGTTTAAATTCATGGTTAGAATTTAGAAAAAACAAAAACACATCATGAATACATTTATAAACTGATAAAATACACACAATTTAAAATGGATGTGTAAGGCATGCATTTGATTATAAAAGTACACGAGAGTAATAATCAAATTCACTTCATACAATACGTACATACAATTTTCCCTTCGTCCCTTAAGTCAACCATCAAGCAACATTTTGATTCATTTTTAGATTTATTTTAAAACGCTGCCGACCTGACGTGCTCGAATGGGTTTGGCGAAGGCCATAGAGGACGATCATGTTTTCAGGCTGAGGTTTGTGAAAAGAGAAAGACGCTCACAGCATCTGAGCTGAACAGACCAGCGTAGCAAAAAGAGACGGCTCTTCTATTTTAATAAGGAAAATGAATTCACATTACCATAGTATCGTTATTCAATTTAAAGCCGTTTCACACCAAGCGCAGATTTCCGTCCAGTGATTTTGTATCTTCTTTCACACCCCTGTGGAAAAATCATGGAGGAGAAACATTCTTCAGACAGACCACGAATTCAGCGGGTTTTCACCTGCTGAAATATACATTTGACTGATGAAATTTTTTGTCTGAGCTGATGTTATTAATTATTGTAGACCAACTCTCCCACAGCAATGAATCCAAAAGGCTTTGGCCTCGAGTCAAGCCTCTAAATGAGGCCCAACGTTACTTGAGCACCACAAAGAAAACAGTATCATCATGATTAGCAAAAGGCAGATTAAATAAATGAAACCCAACTAATTACCTACCATTAGGAAGAGACATGCCAAAGCAAAATGCTCACCTCAAGCACACTGCCAGTCGCGGCTCAGGGTTGATTGGTTTGCGATAGTTGGTGTATTTTCTCTTGATGTGTGGGCGAGCATCCCCAACAGGGCCTCAAACTGTTCCACAGTCATCTGAAAATATTGCCTGAAGCAACATTTTTGATGGAAGTGGAACACGGCAACAAGAATAATTCGCCCTGGACCTGGTGTGCATCGTTGTCATGTAGAGAAATTTGCATTGTGGTTTTACGTATTCCCGCACCGCATTTTCACATTACACTGGTGTGAAACAGCTTTCACTCTGCCAATTGGCAACTCAATAAAAATAGTCATTAGGTCTGACTTGTCTAACTCACAGTAAGGAGTCTGTTGCAGTAAGCCTACCATTGGGTGACCATTTCAAGTGGCATTCTTTTCCCATTCCACTATCAAGACTAGGTCGTGACCTTAAGATGCCATTTATTAAAACTTTATTCCTTAAGAAACATGAATTACATACATTTTGAACATACATCTTGGATGCAACAAAACAAGGACAAAGTTTTTTTTTTATACAGAATGAATTCATGGAAGTGACACATAAACAGAATTATTTTTGGAACTCATTTCACTGCTACTTCTCAACAACGTTCAACAGACGTTCAAATAGCTTAGGTCAAAAGAAAAGTCTGTAGTAGATTTTATTACATGAAGTGAATAGGGTCAGGATAAGGGCAGCTTTAATCAGAAACGATCCTGTTTAACCCCCCCCGGAGAGCTGGAGAGTGACTGAGAGGGCACTGAGTGACGCAGGTGAGAGACAGGCGTCCACCCAGCCCCTGGACCGCACCTCTCTTATCTGCCTATGGAACGGACGAGGAAGGAGTGACAAAGGCCAGGGCTTTGGGTGAGATAAGGAAGGCCCTCATGTCCTGCTTTGGCCCTGGCTCTGGCTCTCGCACCCTGGCTGTCCACTTCGAGAGGCCATCCAGGGGCCAGGAGCTGACCGCAACTAGAAAAAAAAAAAAAAAAAAAAAGCCTCCCTGATGGTGTTTTCACACGCAGGTATGAATCTAACCCTTCGCTGTCAGATGTACAGAGTGTCGGTGTGTATTTACATCTGGTAGCTCTGGGGCAGTAAACGAAGAGAGTGAGGGAGGAAGAGAATAGCGAGAGAGTCAGACAGAAAAAGAGGGTCAGCGGGAGTTCAGCACAGATTTTTTGCCAGTAGTCTCACTCTGCAGGAAAGCCAAATTGCTTCCGGATCTAGGTATCCACCCCTGCACAGTTCAGAGTAAGTGTTCCTTTCCCGCCTCCTTGTCTTCCTCTCTCCTTCCTTCTATTCATCCCCTCATCTTTTTTGTTTTGTTGCTCCACTTCTCATCTTGTTTTCACGTCTTTGTCCTTATTCTGGCTGTTGAGCAGCATGGCACAGGGTGACAATGTCTGTAGGGAAGCAGTCTTTGAGAAGGATACCTCTGTCTCTCTGGCAGTCGAGCTCTCCAATGAAACCATACCAGTAGATAACAAGACCTGGACCGAACCTGCCATGCAAAACAAAAAAGAAGCCAGTCTTTTGTTAGTACGTCACTGATGTCATCTCAGAGAATTCTGAAGTAGCTGACAATAAATGCTTCCAATTTTAGATCTTCCAAATGCTTGCGCCTGTTGACTTTGGATTTGGATACTTAAACAAACAGGAATAAGTGAGTGAAGAGATAAAACGATGGGACACTACTGAGATTGATCTATGAGAGATAAGGTCACTGAGGTATATTCCTTTGATCACTGTCCAGGAAACTTGCGCTGAATCAAACAAAAAGCCGCCAGGAAGATTAAGATCTTTGTGACAGGGTGATACACACGCGATCACATTACAATGGCAGTGAAATAACAATAATCTGTGAAATAACAAAGCTCTACTAAAGCCTCCGGAACCTGTCATCGGAAGCCTTTGGCACATAGCAGAGCACACAAAGTTCAACAAGTCTGAGACTGAAACGCTGGATCTGATGGTTAATGTTAGCCGGTCAAACAGTGTCCAGCTGTTTCATTCACATTCGCTTTGAAAGCAAAAGCAACTTTGCCTTAGTTGCCGTGCGCTGCAGTTCCCAAAGAGCTATAAATAATGACTCACCCAGCAACTGAGCAGTCAAGTTCACACTATTTAAGTGTTTTTTTCTTCTTTCTATCTTTTGTTCTCTCTCTCATGTTCTTGCTTCTTTGTCTCTTGACAGTCATTGAAGCTACTGTGAACCTGAAGGTCTGCTGAAAGGTGCACAAACAATTAAAATGGAGCAGCGCAGGGAACAACCAGGGTTTGAAATTGAAGCCAGTGTCTTAGCATCTTGAAGTGTAAGAGATGCTGACTCCAAAAGGTCCTGCCTCTACCTGACTCCCATTCAAAAATTGGTAACGTTGGCTCTCTAAAGATACTGCGTCAGTATTTTTTCTTTCAGTCGTCCTTATGGTCTCTTTATGTGGAAGATGTAAGAGCTAATACAAGGCTTAGATGCGTGTGGGCGTTGACTGACAGGTGTGATTGACAGCTTGCTCACCTACTGAGTTGCCCTTTGGAGCTTCTGTTTATTGAATAAAACATATTTTTCCCTGGCAGACAGCTCTACTGTAGTTGTGATTAAAAGGTTACGCTAACAAGACCATCAACATAATTTGTCATGAAAGTTTTCATGATGTTTACCAATACTTTTGAATCACAGGTTCCAGCCTGTTAGCTACATTAGCAAATGTTAGCATTAAACTGGCATTGCATTATATGCTGATTGGGCAAACTAGCCTCCTAATTAGTGTTTCTAAAGTTGACACATAAAGCACCTGTAGTAGTGCGTTTACGTATTACGCAAAGTTGACATTACTGATATTGCTGTTTTTTATTACTGTTATATTCTTAATAGAACTGTGTGTTAACATTCTTGCAAAAAATACATTGTCAGTGTTAGTAGTGTGTAAAAAGCCAAGATGGCGATTGCCAAAATGCCAACACTAGTCCACAAACTACAGATGCCACAGTAGCTATGTCCACTTCTTCAGTTTATGGCTAACTCACTGATTCTTCTCACAAAAGCAATAAATCATCTTTCAAGCTATTTATAATGCCTCAAAAAGCCACCAGTGGCCCCTCTCTGCCTCATATAGATCACGTCTATTCTTTGAACATTAGCTGCCGTGCATAAAGCTATGTCACAGCTGAACTCTGAACGCAGACCACCTCAACCCCCAAATGCAAAACCAGATTCAAGGAGGCTGACAGTACCTAAGGTCCCAGACACTCTATCCTCAGACAGTTAACAATGTTGCAGGGCCTCTGGAGACATAGACAGGAAGGTAGAAGTTCAGCTCCAAGGTAAAGTGCATAAAATCTTTACCTGTGATCAATCATATCAAATTAAAACACTGACTCAAGCACCCTATGGTGCTATTTTGTTAATAATTATAGGAATCTTGAGTCTTTTTATGAGCCTTTTTATAAATGCCTAGATGTTGACCTTACAACTTCAACAAGGTATTTGAACACATAAATTACAAGTACTCAGCTGTTGTGACACTGCCAGCTATACGTACTGTACTGTACTGTACTGTACTGTGTTGACTGGGCCTTGAGGCAGTGGCATGTTCTACATACAGTACTTGTATGGAGACAGACACAAGCATGAAAAAAATATCTGACTATACATTCACACCCCCCCCTCCCTCAAAGAGGCCCTTGCAGCAGTACATGCTTCCTTGCCCCGTCCTGCATTCTACGTTGTACAGTCAGAGTGTGATTTACGGTGCTGTATCTATGAGCAAACAGGCCAAAGCTAACAGCCCGGGAGAAAGCCCACAGATGCACACTGCAAGTTCACCACAATGTCACACACATAGCTCAGCCTCTCAGCACCGCGCAAAGCTCAAGCCCCCCGAACTCTCATCGTTTCCACGGTCCACTGATGTACGTGGCCGCCAACTCTTAATATGGAAATGTTATGGAAACAAAACCTAAACATTTACATTAGATGACTTTGGAAAAGGGGTTATGCTCTTCTTTTTATTAAGCCGCCGTGCTGTATGTATTTCCTGAGCTCTGGATGGGAAGGCAAGACTGAAAAGAGAAGAAAAGGGAGAGCAGACTGCACAGAGTGGAAAGGCAACCTTCTGAAAAGGTTAAAACTGTACATCAACAGATAAGGCAGCAGTGTACGATACATCATGTCCTGGGTTTGTCAGGGGAGGCCAAGCACAAATTGAAACAAGCAAAATTATAAACACAGGGGAGCTATGTCACCAAGGCCTTTCCATACCGTAAAGAAAATAAATGGACTTTGAATCATACTCAGAATGAATACAAGTCAATACTACAGGGACCTTGTGGAGGAAAAAGACTGGGAAAAGAAACAATAACAATGAGGGAGAAAGGAACAGTTGAGGGGCCAAGACTGAGTTTCATCATGGCTACAGTACGAAACTCTCAAGAAGCTTCCAGATACGGCTGCATAATAAATCACTTCTGCATCGTCATTGCAATCTGCGCATGTGCAGTAGTCATGTCGCAGGATGGGTTATGTCAAGAAAAGTAAATTAACTCAAACCCGCTTGAAACAAAAGGAAAACTCAGTCTGTCTGATAGAATAAGATTTACTCCAGTTTAAGGGTTTTAGATAGACATCAATGTTTCCCATTACTTCGTCTGACTCACAGGAAGTGGTCTGTTGGAGTAAGTCTGTCATTTGCCAACTGTTTCCGTCAACGTTCTCCTCCCTTCCGTTATCTGCGTGTTACCCTTTTCACGGTCCTTCTCGCTATGTGAAACAACAACCATTAAGCTTGCCACTGTACACTGAAGAGGGCAAGTTTGGACAAAAAAAACATATGTCTTTTTATATGGATTATAAAATATTTATATTCTTTTGTAGGGATTTAGCCATTTTAACACTAGGTCTCACCTGCAAATGTTCACCTAAAACAAGTTCCTCCCCTGACACTGTTTTACAAATTCACCATCGCTGCGTCCTTGTTTTAGTGCTCCCCAAGACGACTGTGATTTGTTTAAAGAAATACAAACAAGTCATCAGTCTATTCCAGAATGGAATAGAAGAAAAAAATGGTTCAGCCAGACCTGTGTCCAAAATGTAGAGATAAGCCTGGCTATGCGAGACTATTGCAGAAAAAAAAAATATTATAATGTCTTTTTCCAATATGGGGCAGCGCTACTTCCAGACACCGCAGAGAGCATTTCTAAATGTATATGAGGCCCTATATACGTCTATACAGTCCCTCAAGTTATGATGTAATGCTTAAGAAAGTGAATGTACTTGAAAATGTAGGTAAATTGTGGTTTATTATATGGGCTGGCCCATCTTAACCTGGCATTTACTTATTATACACGCCACCTCTAAGTCAGCCATCTTCCAATAAACACCTAACTATGTAACGAGTTGGTGAAATTGTTTGTGAAATGCAGCTAATTTCAGCAAAGGAGCCACTTGACAAGCGTGGATTGCGGCTGCCAGCCACGCTTTCGTTAGTGTTAATGAGCGGGTGGTGGTCGCATTTAAAGCAGGTGCCAAGCAGCTTACTACGGCAGCTTAATGAGACCAAGGCACTCAGGAACAAAAAGCCTCGAAGAGGGAGTGTTATTAGTGTCTGCGTGCACACATAGCAAGTCAAGCAGCCAAGGCTCACACTGAGCTAAGCATTGAGAAAAATCTCTGCATTTTAAATGCACGACCCCCCCCCACACACACACACACTGCAGTAGTAAAAAAGCTAATAAAATATAAACTATAATATCCAAGAAATGCACTTTCTTGATTTTTTTTTCTGCCCTTCCAGTTTTCTGAGGAGTCTTGGGTTGCTGGAGGTCAGACACCGGGGCCCACAAAACTCAGTGTTTAACATTTCTTTCTACCGAACACACAGATCAAGGTTAATATGATCTGCCACGTTTGGTGAGAAAAAGCTTTCCTAAAACTGGAGGCCAAGCACTACTGCCAAAACACATTAAACGACATGATGAATTATCAATAAAATCAAGATGAATTTACGCTCAACTTTGAAACACCTCACTTCATTTTTACATACCACACAGACCCATTTTAAACAAACGCCCTGCAATGATTTAGACAGCATAAGCCTCTACCTGAGGGTGAACCATGTCTCTGAGGTCTCCCTACAAAGACTTCTTTGTTTTCAGCATCCATACATCAGTTCACAAGGTAGGACCACTAACGCACTGCCAAACATTAGCTTTAGTCAATCCTTCTCTGCTTCCTGAAATGCAGGTATGGAACCTGTTCAGCTTCTTTTAAGAGAGTATTGAGAGAGAGTGGGGTGGGTAAACGGCAAAAAATGAAATAAAATAGTGTATTTGTGACAAATGGAATTTTTTTTGTCATCACTCCATGTTTTATGCAGCTGCCAATAGGAGTATGAGCCATTCTACTGAAGTGGTGGCAAACTGCTGTCCCACAACCAAAAAACATTTAAAAAGCATTTAAGTATGCAAATCTTACATGTTTACTAAGATCCTTCTATTATCTATTGACACCCAGTATAATATTTGAGATAGCAGTAAGCAGTTATAGTTGGGAATAGCAGAGGTGGGAAGTGATGAAGTACAAATACAGTACCTCTTTACTGTGCTTAAGTATCTGTCCTTAACTTGAGTTACTTTACTTGAACTTTTTGAATTTTCCTCCCATCATTATCACACACATATCTGTTTTAAAAGTACAAAAAGCATTGGAGGGGAATAAATATTTTTATTTTTGCACCATTGTACACCTTTCCAACATCAAGACCACATTTAAAAAAAATGTATCCATCGCGCATATCACACATGATAAATGTAAAATCGATTCCTCTAATGATCTAATGATGATTATTTTATATATGAAGCTTACTGCTATGTCGAATATTGTTTTGGGTTTTATTAGATATTCAGTATTACATCATTCTGATTGTAGTTTTGGAGTGTAGTGCGTGACCCAGCGCCTACATATCAGGTGATACAACCCTGCAGCCGATCACTGTACACCCAGCTCGTGTACTTTAATGTCCTCGCTGTAGCCGTTTGTGGCAAGTCAGCCAGTCTGATGATGATGATGCCGCCTCTGATAACACAAGCTTCCTTGCACACAAATAGGATATTTAAAGCTGCCTCTGTCCGGAGGGGCGCCCTCGAAGAGGGAGGTAAATAATCGCTGGCTACAAACTATACATCCTACTGCCCATAAATAACAGGAACTGAATGGAAGAGTTAACCTCCCACACACAAGATATTAATATGACGAGGGCTAAGAATAGAACACCTTATTTTTTTTCCCTCCACCTTTAAGAAAATATCCATTCTGCTCAGGTATGTAAAACACAAACACAAGTTAAAACCTACACACACTGTAATTAAGGCAGAATAGAGGGCAAGCAAGAAAGAAAGCAAGAAAGCAAGCAAGAAAGAAAGAAAGCAAGAAAGAAAGAAAGAAAGAACGAAAGAAAGAAAGAAAGAAAGAAAG
>JAPQRN010000016.1:15213602-15231405 GCA_037367275.1 Coranthus polyacanthus | reverse complement strand
GCAAGAAAGCAAGCAAGAAAGAAAGAAAGCAAGAAAGAAAGAAAGAAAGAACGAAAGAAAGAAAGAAAGAAAGAAAGAAAGAAAGCCCATCTCCCACCAGGTGTAATTCTCTCAGACGTTTTTATGTATTCTGTCGATGGGGTATGGCAATGGTACGTGACACGGATGTGGTCCGTGTTTGTCACTGTTGGAGGAAGACAGAGTGTTTTATGTGTACCTGTGTTTGTGTAGTGTGCTGTTGGGTGGGTTAACACAAAGGCATGTATGTGTAATGTATGAGAGTTGTGGAAGGTCAAGTCGAGTGAGTGTGTCTAAGCTGAATGTTGTATTTCACACAGGCAGCTAATTTGCAGTCGCTGATGAGGATTGCAATGTGTTATCTGGTAACCATAGCAACCGGACATGCTTCCAGCCCTCTGACCCAACACTTAGTGGTCACTGCTCAGCTGACCTACACTAGGAAAATATGTAACCTCTAGCAGATGCATAAGGAGTCGGTTTGAGACAAATATTTAGTACTTTAATCAACAACGGTGTGTTTTAATATGAAAGAAAATAAGAAATTTTAATCTCGGTCTCATTTCACTTCTAATATGGTTCAAAAGGCTAGATTGCACCAAGAAGGCTTAGTTTAATATAAGATTAGGTCTTTTCAGTTTTGCAAAACGTCTCGCTCTATTGTGCATTTAGAAACAAATCTTGGTTTAGTAAACTAATTTTATTGAGGTAAACCAAAACTAAATAGAGTTTAATCACAAAATGGAGGGTTAGGGTTAAAGGTTTCTTGCCGAACTGGTATCTTGATATAAAACTCAGGTTCAGTCAGTTTGGTTTAACTGTCATCGAGGAACTTGATTATTTTGGTGAATCCATCTCAAACAATTAAACTAACCCAAGTTAAAACTGGATCACATTTCAAAATGGAATATAAAGTTTTGGTGCAAGAGAAATTCAATAAACTTAGGTCTGTAATAAAAACTAAACTGAGGTTTAAAGACAATTTTAAATGTAATCTTTCATTTTAAGCTAGTTTTAAAGTTTAGTGCAGCATAATTTAAAGTTGAACCATGACTTAATAGGGTTTAAAAATGAATCCTTGTTGGTGCAACCTAGGCAAAAAGTACATATTAATTCATTATTGTCAGTATTTTATTATTTAACTTTAACTCCTACCACTCCAAAGCCCCCCCAACATTCCTCCTACATCACTGTTCTATGGGGCTCTATAGTCTTTATCTCACACTAACACATTATCACTTTCGCTGACCTCAGGTCCCCTCACAACCTCCTATCACCTCAGCCACCTTCTCACATTAACGGAAAATCTTATCACCCAACACACACACATGCAATTTGACAGACCCTATATCAATCAGCTGATTGATAACCTAACATATGATTGTACAGATGAGAACCTGAGTTAATAGCCAAGCAAAAATCAAAAATCACAGAAAACCACTGCCTCACATCACCGCTGGGTCCGAGTTAGGATCTGGGTCCAATATTATGCTTCCTAAACATCCTCCAGCTGAAGGGAGGGGTCTTAATCAGTGTTTGGAACTTGTTAAGTCCCTTAACCGAGCATGTCGCCTACCACATTAGCAACACATATCTGAGGGACAAGTGTGCATTGTGTGTATAATATGCGCTGGTCCCCTCTTAGATCTATGGCGTCACGGTCCAACGCGCTCTGACATACGTTGGTCTGCTTTGAATGTGGAGCGAAACCAAACAAGGTGTGGTCTGGTCTTGGCTTTGTCTGTTTAGTGTTCAGAAGTTGGTCCAAACAGCACAGAGGACACTGCGTACGACAAAACAACATACCGATGATAGCAACAAAACAATCCATATTAGAGTTGGGTCTGAGGTATGGAAATAATTATAACTCAGTTTCTTACCACTCTAAGAAAACTTTCAATTCAAACTGTGCTTCATTTATATTTCACATTCTGTATCTATTTTATATCAGGCTATGTCCACATCAATATGTTTTTGTTCTAAAAGGCATAACTTTTGCCACATTTACACCTTACATGCACACCACTCTGGTGCTTTAAGTTCACTAAAATAGAGACTTTGCGAAACAGTGCTGAACCTGTTTTAGATTGAAAACTGGTAATGTGGATGGAAACGATGATGAGACACCTGCATTTATACTTCTCTGATTTGTTGTCATGTGAGCCTTTCCCAAAAACAAAAACAAGACATCTGCCTTGGATACTGGATTTCAGGCCTCAACTACCTGCTGTAAATTCAGCATAGTTACAGAATTACAGGTGATTCTGTCCTTGTTGTCTCTGCAAGCAGCTGTTGTGCAGTTAAATTCTGCATTTTATCTTGGTACCACTGACCACATTCACAGCAGGAGGGCAGTTGTGCGAGCAATTTGGGACATTTCCCATGTCTAGAGGCGTTATCAGTTCCCCTGGTTACATGATATGCGTTTTAACCTTGACAGGATGTACAGATTATTTCTGAAACTTTACTAAAATGCTTGTGTGGACGGAGATTGTGTCCATTTGAAAATGTATTAGAGTGGATGTAGCATTAGTGTTTGCTATTTGAATGGACTTTTTAATACGCACTGTCTCTGTGTTATTCTTTGGCTCTATAAGGGTTAACATTCAGATGGTCAGAGCTCACCTGATCTTCCCTCAGATATCGACTCCCCATCCTCCATAATGACACTTTACATCATGAAAATGGCTTGATCTCTGCAGTTATGACACACTGAGTGGGTGTTCATTAACACTTAATGACGATATTATTTAATTCTATTACAGCAATAGCTTCAAATTGCGTCTCCTATGCAAGTACTGCACTGAAACCATGGTTAGGCAATAGCTGTGTCTGAGTCTGAATCAGAGTTCTGAGATGAGATGCCCTTGTTTATATGGGAAGTAAAAACAACAGAAGAAATTTTGTTGTTGGGGGACTAATAAGCATCATCTGCAAAGCCAAACAGTGGCCACAGTGCTAATTTGGAGATCTGACCAGAGAGTCCCTCAGGTCTTTGATGAGCCTCCGTCTCTGAGACAGGAAGCTCCCCGTGGTGGCAGTTGAGCGCACTGGGAGCTGCGAGGCTGCACAGACAGAGAGGAGCACAGCGTCGGGGGGATACATGCTCCTTTAACCTGTTATTGTGAACTCCCAGCAGCCCTGGCCGATAATTGCCACCTGTCTCTGGGGGAAACACAGTCAAAGCCAGACAAGATGAACGGCCATTTTGTGTCTGCTGCTGCTCCTCGATCCCACGTAGCCCTGGTCCTAATCCTGCCCTTAACCCTGGTGACTAATGTGTTTTCAATTTAGGATGATCCCCCACTACAGGCACGGCTCTAATCAACAACAGTTTGTACTGTAATCCTATCTGCCCTCGCTATAGGGCAGCGTCAGCCCGACCAGGCGTCTGCAAACCTGATGTGTCCAGCTAAGTAACTGTGTGATGTATGTATATGTATGTGTGATATCATGTTTATAGGTGAGGTCATAGGATGTGTGCCCGATACATGATTGTTTGTCTTCCACGTCTTGAAAGGCTATGGAAATAATAAACATCCAGACTCAGAGCAACGGTCTTTACTCTCACTCACTCAGGAAGCACTTTTATAAAGCTTTAAAGTGTTTTACAAACGTTTTTTTAAAAATTAATCAATGAAAAAGAAAACACGGTCATCAGAGCTTTATTTTCTGTACCGCATTATATAAAAGTCCTTGCAATAAGCATTACTTAAAAGGTAATAGGGACTTTATACAATTTAAGAAAGGATTTGTAAACCTCAATAAGACATTGTTCTTGCTTTAGATCTAGCAGCTGCAAAAAAGCATAATTAACTGTTAATAAGTACATAGTTAACCGCTAATAGATGTATAATAGAGTATGTAGTAACAAAAAAGCTTAGTAAAAGTTTAACAGTGGCATAAAAGCTAAGTTAGTTAAACATAATAAATATGTTTGTAATGCTGTTATAAACAGCTTGTAAGTCTTCCATTAACATTCCCAAGTATAAAGTGTTAACAAGTTTCCTATAAATGTCTTAACAGTAAACGTGTTAATGATGCTGTTAATAACATTTATACATTCCCATTAACACAATAATGCATCTTAAAAAGGACTTTATAAGGCTGTTATTACCTACTAACTAGCACTTATTGCAAGAACCTTCACATAAAGATTTTCATATGTTGCATCTCCCTGTGAGGTGAGGTTCAAGAATAAATCTAAACTCTACTCCAAAACTTTACTTACTTTAATGTGAGCTGAATCAAAAGTTGGGCATGGAAAGGCAGGTGTGAATGTTTGTTTCGTAGGAACTTCTGGCTTCTGCATCCATGAGTAGAACCCTGCCCCAAAATTAGAGCGCGGCCTCTAATGTCTCTCTGGGAGAAAAAGAGGCCTGGCTTTCGTCCAAGTCAGCACCTTTGGAAGTGCAGTCGTGTTACCACCACTAAATCAACATGTCAGCGCCCAGCCCAGTGAACTTCTTCACCCAGACTCGACTGCTTACAGCTACCCCACACACCTAATGAATTGGTGTGAATGCCCATCTGTCTGCTAAAATGAAAAGGGGAAAGGAGATATGAGGAGAAATACTGAGAAGAAAAATATTTCTTTTGCAACCTGTGCATAGGAGATTTAGAGGCCACAAATATGAGTGCTGCTTAGAAACACGGAAAAAGTTATTTAACCTCAAATTGCTGCGACACAACAGACAATTCCAGTGCCACGGTATCCTAGCCGTCAACCTTGGCCTCTGATTCCAAAATGGAACTGTCCCAGTTTGGGGGGCGAGTTTAGAGATGGACACAGGCGAAGGGCCACAGAGAGCCGTGTGCTTACTCGGCAGTCTGTTTACATTCCTGAGGGTAATTTTAGCCCCTGGGGGGGGTGGGCAAAGCAGGGGGGGCCTACATGTCGTTGGGGCTTGTCAGTGGTCGATGGGCCAGCCGGCGCAGTGGCGGCACCTGGACATGTGGGTGGTACATAAAAACACACACATAGACGTAGACCTCCAGCAGACAAACCACTGGAACTTTTCTACTATTGGTGTTTGTGCCACTCAATTATTTACAAGCTTTGGGAAATTTAAAAAGAGCAAGAAATAAACACATCTTCTAAATAATATCAATAGGTACTTTGACTTGACAACTCTTGAGGCGTGGAGAACCACAGAAGTGGAAGAGAAGGGGTTGTAGTCTTGCTACAAGGCCCACTGCTGAGCGCCATTAGCTTTGGACTACACAGGATATCCCTGGTGTTTTCACTGATGATCTAGGGTGCAAATCTAATTTCATTGTCGTTTTTAAAAATTTGCTATGCAAACAAAACAATAATCCGAGCTCAAGAATCGCTGAGAGCTTCTGTGTGCACGTGTTGGGATTTCTCTTTTTATTACTCCCAGCCCTGTGTGTCCCTTCAAAGGGCAAGAAAGCAAAATGTCCATGTGTGTTTGTGGTGTTCGTGTGTGAGCGCACGTGTAAGAGAGACGGAGAGAGACACAGAGAGAGAGAGAGAGGGAGGGAGAGAGAGAGCGAGAGAGACTCTGAGCTTATCGAAACTAATTAGGCGAGGGATCAGGATGGAAGTTAAATACTGGGCTACATGTAATGAAAGAAGCAGAGTGGGGGACATCTAGGGGTCAGGCCCACACCAAACAGTGGTCCTCAGGCAATCTGGTATTGATTTTCACTCGTTTGGGGATGAAGGTGGACAGGGGGAGGGAGCCATATAGAGAGAGAGAGCGCGAGACTGAGAGAGGGAGGGAAGGAAGGAGGCACTAGGGCAGAGGGTCTCGAGTTGTCAACTTGACAGTTTAACCCCTTTTGGAGTAGAACAAACAAACAGAGGGATCTCCTGGGCTGACAGTGTTGATCTGTCATAGCGATGACACTGCAAGGCCCCACACAATGCCACACAGGAGAGGAGAGTGGTGAGGAAAAGAGGGGAGGGAGGATGAATACACATATGCAGAGGCACATTCCTCGAGACCAAGAAGATATGTCTTTACTCTGCTTAAGATATGCCATCCCTGACCTACGAATATACGCATCTCTGAAAGTTTTTAAAAGGTGAAGATGAAGTCGTCGAAAACATTTGTACATTTGCACTGAAATAGTTACATTTAGGAGCAAATATCAATAAAATGTAAATTCAAGGCAGACCAAAGGGCAACGACCGCAGCTTGAAATTGAAGCCAGTGCAGAAGTATCTCCAAATGTAATACCACTGGCAGCTGTTAGAGGCTGGCTCTAAAAAATACTGACACCAATACACTCCCCTTTGGAAAAATATCAACTTCCCTCTATAAGTACGAAATTGATTATTACAATTAATTATTTACTCAACCCTCTAAAAAGCTTACGTTTTTTAAATGATTGCTCCCTGAATAATATTTTAGGGCTAACAGAAGCTTTGTGTTGACTTTGATTGACAACTCATTCTCCTGCTGAGTCAGACTTTCAGAGCTTCTGTTTATTGAGTAAAATATTATTTCAGACAGTTTAATTTACTCTAACAAGACCCTCAAAGGATTTTGAGGATGTTTCATGAGGTTTTACGACTTACTTTATTACAATATGTGACCTGCTAGCGTAACTTAGCTACATTAGCTAATTGTTTGTTGTAGTTTTCATGGCCATTTTTATTTTTATTTCTGTTCATGAAATCTTTTTTATTATTTTTTGCTTAAGTTCTATAAAGTACAACAACTCTGCAAAAGGCAAACTCAAGGCTTCAAAACGGTTGTCCACAAACCATTGGGTGACGTCACAGCGTCAGTCTATGAGACAGACCCAAAGTAGGACTATTGGTTACTTTATAGTCTTTCACCATGTCAAAAACTTTCTTGGTCCTTGATAAAGCAGTATGCTTAACCATCCATGACCACACAGACACACAGATGTCAGCCCTCCGCTCTTGTCACTCAATCTGTGAAGGCCGTCACCCCGAGCACCTTCCCTCTCATGTCCTTAAACACTTGAAGGCCCCTTTCACTTTTCCCCTCAGACCGCCTCATCGCTTTGTCAGTTTGCCAAAGGGGACTCCATTAGCCTGGCCGAAGACAGAGCTCCCGAAATCACTCCTATACTTAACACACATACAAACATCTCAGAGAGAGAGAGAGAGAGAGAGAGAGAGAGAGAGAGAGAGAGAGAGAGAGAGAGAGAGAGAGAAAGGGGGGAAGGCTGATACGCACAGCTAAGGCTGTCCACATCAAATTAGAGTGGCCCCTATTGTCCCTATTACGGCCTGGGAATGCTCCATCATGACGGATGCTACGGGGTCCCTCACTTGTCAGGAGTTGTCAGACAGATAGGGAGTCTGGATACACACAGCTGACAGGTAATCTTAATGTCTTCAATTAGCCCAATTAGGCCTGTCATAAACAATTCGATAAGTGCTCGACCAACACAAACAGATAAACGCACGCACAAGCGCACACACACGGCGAGGTCTGCGGGGTATTAATGAGAAGGGTAATGGGTATATCAGTGGACGGTTGACTTGTCTTTTGTTTCAAGGAGGGGTGTGTCCCCATCCCTTGCTCTCAGCTGTGCACTGCTGGCTGCTACCTGGTCAGTTCAAATTGTACTATCTCCTTTCATTAGCGCATTGCCGGCTGAGAATCTGAAAGGCCGTGACAAAATTCATTTGAGACGAGTGGGAGCAGATTGCCTGAAGCAGGTGCTATAAGCGAGATAAAACCTTTGTGAAGCTCTGCATGTGTGTACGTGTTGTGTTTTCTATTGGTGTGTCTGCGAGAGAGGTTTTTCCCTGGTCTTCACATTTGGTTCTTTTTCTTGCTATGGTAAATGGATAATGACACAAAAGTGCTTTTGGTAAAAAAAAAAGGAAAGAAAGAAAGAAACAGGAGAGAGGAATCGGCCCGGCACACTTGAAGCATTTACAAAGCTGCGGTGAAATCTAAATATTGTTTCTAGCGTGACTAAATAGGCCAACACCTTTCTCTGCAGAGGATGTGAGATAGCTAACGTTGTTTGATTTAGTCTCTTTTATAATATCTTATCGCAGTGCAACGGTGACACCCACACTACATCCCCAGCTTTTGTCCCGTAACCGTTTCTTTAAATTCATGTATTTGCATTCGCTATCGATTTCTTTCCCTCCAGGTACACAGGACCTAATGTTTAAAACAGAAATTCTACAGTTTGCAAACACAAGGCCCGAGCAATGTTAGCATCAATATTTGAACAAGAACTTCACATCAACACTGCCTTGATCTTATGTACAAAGGCCCTGAAATGCCCCACATCAAGCAACAACACTGACACTTTCGATGCAGCGTTTATATACTAGTCTCTGGGCATTCATGGCGATGTTGTACAAAAGCAAGTAAAGAAAATGAATAAAATACAGTCGCTATAGAAGAATTCTGTTCAGACCAAGGCGATGCGCTTGATGGTGAAATCCCAAGGCACATTTTCATTCAAGGAGTCAAACTGGGACGAGAAGACAAACCAACTGCTATCAGCAAGATCTGTGATGGACCTCTAACTCTACTTCTGATCTTTACCTCAAGTGACGGCTGGAATGCCATCTGAGGCAAAAAAAAAAAAAGAAAGAAAAGAAAGAAAGAGAAAAGCCGTCACCGGGAAGTTGTAATAGGAAATTGCTCTTGGCAACTATTTGTTCAAGCACCAGATTTTTTTCGTCTTTATGCCAACCCAGAGAGCCCCCATTGGAAAACAGGGCAGGTCCCCCTAATGAGTAATCTATTTCAAAGCAGTCGTGTCTGGGCATGACAGTTTACTGAGAGGCTTGAAGAACTGGTAATTACCAGTGTTACGGGGCAATTAATGCATATTACACTGCGGCACTCATGGCGGTGACTGTCAGCTCCCCAATAAAAATGAGCACTCTTCAGCTAAAGGGTGACATTAATTGGGCCCTTAATGACT
Source organism: Coranthus polyacanthus (assembly GCA_037367275.1). Lineage (NCBI taxonomy): Eukaryota > Metazoa > Chordata > Actinopteri > Kurtiformes > Apogonidae > Coranthus > Coranthus polyacanthus. Next base: position 15,222,486 of record JAPQRN010000016.1, on the reverse strand, counting down.
ATGCAGAGGAACCAAGCCAAATAGGAACAAAACAGGGGACTTGCTCCGACTCCAGCAGAGGGCTGGAAATTGGACTAAAAATGAGATTAATTGCCATTTAGAAAAAAAAAGAAGGGAAAAAAATGTAGCGAGGGGAAGGGGGAGAAAGAGGTTGGAATTATAGGGTGCAGAGAGCAAGGGCTGCTCATACAGATGACAATTCAATTAATTATTTTATACTGTATTTTCTATACCTTAAGGAGACGGGCCTCGGGCTCAGCACCCACACACTGCATCATCTAAATATAATGAATACATCTAAAATTTTTATTTAAGGGAAGAGGTACTTTACCCACATGAGAAGACAACATATATAGCTGTGATAAATCTAAAGGTAGTTATGCCGTGAGGAAAAAAAAAAAAAAAATTATATTATGAGGCCAGATAGCATTGAGAGTTTTTAGGTTACACACTTTCCAATGAAGCCTCAGGCCTAAAGTATGTCTTTCCACTTAAAACAGTCCATAAAAACATTAGGCAAGGCTTTCATTAAAAGTAAATCTGCCAAATTGCAGGCCTTCCACCCCCAGAAATATTTGTTTAGAGGGAGATCAAATATGTGGTGAAGTAATTCTGATTAATGTTGGTAAAGCTAGGCACGTACCTGAATATGCAAGCCCCAAATCGTAAAAATATCAGCATGCAAAACATGCCGTCATTTGCATACATTTTTGATTTTGGATTTCTGTGCTATTTAAATATGCAGTTAGAAATAGTCCAGCACTGCCTCTTGCGCTGTCACGCTGCACACTCACACTGTCATTGGTCCTGATAGAACTCTTCCGCTTCAAAGGGAGCTTTGCAATGGAGAAGAGAATGAGCAAATATTTGAATTGCAAAAACACATCATCTTGCGAGGGGAAAAAAATTCAAGACAACTTTTTAGAGTTAAAGACACTCCCAACCCCCAGCAAGCTAACCCTCTGCACACAGCACATAAAAGTCAACATATTCATAGCGTAAGCACTCGCCTCGCTAATTTACCATATCCAAATTTGTGTAATGGGATATGACACATTTTAGAGGGGATTGGAGGAAAAAAAAACTTTAATTTGAGGAGAGAACCATAAAATGTTTGAGCTACCCTTGTATTTAACTGAAATCCACCACACAAATCCAGGTTCTCAGACAACCTGACATGGATTTGATTACAGACTGAAGTGTAATTAGCTACTTAAGCTATCCACTGGAAGGTTTGGAGTAAGCAGCAGCACTACTCCAGCTAGCTATTTCGGCATAACTAAAGACCTCTGCACAGAAAGCCTTTTCCCCGCAGGAATCTGCACAAGCCAGTTTACAACCATTTTACACACGTTCACATGAGGAGAATCTCTGACAGCGTATAACTTCTGCAGAAGTTTGAGAAAACTGCAATGAATTATCTTCGTGACAAATCAATAATGTGAGTCATGGCATATTTGAAAGTATGAGCTCCCCTATTTGATGCCAGGATAAACAGAACATGTGAGCCAAAAGTTACAAGTCTAGCCATAAAGGCCATGAACAACATTAACAGTAATAAATACCGATCTTCAGACATCTGAAAAAATACCCCTGCAAAGAGGAAAACACTCATCTGCTGTGTTTATGATTGTTAATTTATTTACCACAGGCTACCTTGAATTTTAAATCGGGGGAAAATGTGAGCATCTCAAACACATACCTAAGAAATCTCTAGGACACATGGAGAATTAAGTGGCAAAATAAACTGTGGAAAGGGAGGTAAATCCTTGACGGGTGGAAAAAATACAAATGCCTACGTTTTAGCTGAACATAAAACATTTTCAGTGACAAATAAGTGTTAGCAGGATGAGTCATTCAAAAATCTTTAAAAAACATTTTTAAGGCTCAATGCACCTGAAAATATCAAACAATTAAGATTGGGCAATGAAATTATAATGCTAATTATTGCAATATACATTTTTCTTTTGGGTTTATTTCAGTGTTTGTTGTTTTACTAAATTTTACTTTGCATGTTTTGATGTTGAACAATCCTTTTACCATTAGAATTGTTGCATAAATGTTCTACCTCTGGATTTCTGGAATGTTCTGCTACTTGCTGAGTGTTTGTCGTGTTCTGATCATAATGAATAGTTATAACCGTCCTCTTTCTTCACCTTTAAACTTAAAATGAATGATGATTTGACATTTGACATTTACTGTGATTTTCCACCTGCAGCGTATGTAACTGTGCTCATAAAAATGGCTGTTTTAAAATAGAATTAAAATAGACATTAATAGGATTATCTCTAAACCTACATTATGCTGAACATACATGCTGTTTTCTAAATAATCTTTGACAAATTATGCAAACGTTTAAAACACATTATTACACTGCAATAGATGATTAGATTTTATTCCACGTTAACTTTACTGTACATTATCAGATTTTTAGGAAAAACCAAACTGGTTGACACAACCCAGTTACACCATCGGACCATGTTGCTTCTATGACCGCTGTTTGTACATAAAACACATATTTTGTGGATTTCATATAATAAATAGAGGATTTAAATTGTTTACAACTTCCTATAGTTTCAAATTATCTTTAAACATCAATCTCAAAAGATGATACAACCTGTAATTACAGTCCTAAAATGCTTATTTCGTGTCATCTCTTAACACAGTGTTCCTGCACTCACCCTCCCACATCGCACCTCCCACCAGTCCAACCCCACCGCGGCCTCTGCTTCTTCTTCTTCTTCTGAGCGGCCTACCTACGTGTAGACAACTTGGAGACAGGTCTGAGCAGAAATCAAACCTGAATGATGGATGGCTTTACTGCACAATGACCTCTGTCACTGAGTTCTTGCCCTAAATCAATGCTAGCGATAAGAGCCCCGCGCCAGCGCTCACCTTGGTATGTTCACCAGCAGACCTTATCTGTGGCAGGAGGAAGTATGAATAATAACTAAAGACAAGCCACGACAAAACCACAAACCCGACTCTGTCAAACATAATTTACAATGTATATTCCCCTCTAGCCCACCCCTCCCCCTGCCCTCTGTTTTAAAACAGTTATTATGGGAACCGAGGAGAATTGGGACTTTGTGTTTGGAAGATTAACCTGTAATAGTTTGGTGGGGAAGCTTTGCACGTATCTATATTTTAACCTCTTAACATCCACCAAGACACCAGCAACTCACTTTAGGATTAGGGTTACATTTGAGCCATGATGTACTTTATGTTGTGTTGTTGTGTTTTAGCCACATGCCAATTAACAGAAAGATGAAGTTTCCTTTCAAATGAAATCTAATACAAGCATTTTGGCCTTAAAACCTCTTCTGCTATAACCCTAAGTCTAACTCTAGGGCTCACAAATATATCAAATTAATTCAGTAAATCTAGTTTTTGCTTTCTGAAGATCATGAAAAAAAAAGAAAAATCGAGATCACTCCTCTGGAGACCTTTCTTGGTCAACAAAAATTCCCAAAGCAATCTGTTTGCTTCTTGTAGTATATTTATTGTAATTATGTTTCTCCAGTCATATACAGCAAATAGTTTGGGTAAAGAAAACTATTTCTGAACCAATTTTCGTCCTGAATTCATCCAGAAGGGAAAAAAATGAATTGTCCGTAACCAAAAAGTAGATAAATAACTGATTGACTGAAATGACTGACTTTTTTTGGCTATATCGCCCATCCTGCCTAATCCTAAGTGAAAACTTTCACTTAAGGTTAGGCTTATATTTGAGCCATGTTTGAACTTCTGTAGTTTAGGTTGTGTTTTAGCCACATGTTCAACACAGAAACTAGAAAATGCTTCATCTTAAGCAAAGGTTCAATGAGGGTTCCATGAAAAAGATGGATGTTAAAAGGTTAAAGGGAGGATGGGATTGTGGTATGGCAGTCCTCAGCCTACGATTCAACATGATGACATGCACACATTCATTCAGAAAATTAGGAGTAAGATTTGGACAATCCAGTGCTGCCAGATCTGTTTGGAGTGGCTGAAGTTTCAGTGATGCATACAAGGAAGTCGGAGGTTGAAGTTGAGAAGAGGGTTGACAGGAAATAGAGGCAGAGACTGTATGAAGATTACAGCATTGAGAACTCTGAGACCTTTCAGTAGTTTTTCATTTGAGTGTGTGTGATAAAGTGTGTGTGTAGACAGTGGGAGAGAGAGAGAGAGAGAGAGAGAGAGAGAGAGAGAATGCTTCGAGGCAGTCACATCAAAATGGAGAGAGAGTCCAAACATGACATCAAACATCGCAATTAGCTGACCCCTTTCTCCTAGAGTCACAGTTTGAAAAGCTCTGCCTTTAAAACCCTGATTAAAATATGTTTGCTTTCTCATTCAAAATGACATTTGACAAGGTTAGCAATATTTCAACTAACTGCAAAAACATTCTTGTGGCTATAATGCCTTTTTTCCATCACTTTGCAGGGGTGCAGGTAACCCCAGAGTGAGTTTCCCATGAACTCAGCGCTACAATTTGAAAACAAAACGGCTCGGAAAGGGAAAAAAAAAGTAAGGGGAGTTCAAAGTTTCACTGGAGTGTGTTTTGTTTCACCCAGGCAGCTGAAGCTAAGCGCTTTGTGATTATTATTCAGGGAATTTATCATCTTTCTAATTCAAACCACAACCAATATTTAAAACAGAGAGGGTAGTTTTTTTTTTCCCCTAACTGTGAGCTCCGTCTTTCGTAGGGAGTCTCAGACTGTCAGAAGCTTGGGAAATACAATTCTGTTAAAACCTCATCCCCAATGTGCACAAGAGTTTTCCCGTTGTCTGTCGCTAACCACAACTCGGCTAACCTCAGAGTTTACATCAGTGAACTTGACTTAGTCGTTTAGTGCCCACACCATCAGAGAGGCACACAGTTCAGCGCACAACGCACACCACCGGAGATTCAGGCAAAACACTTCAGGGTAGCGTCGCATAGCCAGACCTTTCCGCCCATACTTCATTAGCGCTGTGCCAGTGCTGAAGAAAGTTCTGGCTCAATCTAATATCATTCTGGAATAGGGGAAAAACAAGCTCTCTGGGTTGTTTGGCTAGTTTGTATTCATTTAAACGAATCACTCTTGTCTTAGTCTCGTTTTGTAAGTTACGCCACTTGTAAGTTTAGTATGCAGCGACAGTGGCGTTGCAAAAAAGTGTTGGAGGAACTGACTAAAATAAAACAAAACAAGAAAATAAAATGGTGCAGGGTGGAAAATGCTGACTGAAATAGTTGCCAACAGTTAACCAGTTTAAGAAAGACACTGGAGGTGATATAACCAATTAATCAGCGATTTTTTTTTTTTTCGCGCTCCAAACTTTTTATAATATAATGTGTTATGCAGTAACAGCTTTGTTTTGGTACTGATGTCGAGCTTACTCTTTAAAAAAAAGCATGGGGTCAACAAAGAAACAGTGAATTCAAATAAACAAAATGTAAATGGTGTCTCAGGCGGGCTTTGTCATTGGGGAGTTCCGACAAAACAAGACGAAGATAAGCAACGAATAAGGGGAAGGGATCAGAAATGGTCAAGCCAAAACTCTGTCTAAAGTTAATCGTTTTCACATCCATTCGAGTTGGAGGAGAAGAGAATGCAAAGTGTCGGGCCGGACAGTGAGCCAGGCCAGGCTTTAGCTGCAGCTGCGCTCAAATTGAAGTGGCACTTTCTATCAGAGGCCTGTCGGCAGACAACTCCATTCTGCCCTTTCATTTGTAACCCCTGTGACACACAAAAAATAAGAGTGGTCACTTAAAAACACACAGGCCGTCATTGAAGAGACAGATCCAGGGTTTAACATGGGAAAGAATCATGGTGTGAACGTGCCAGCTGATAGAGATATCGCTCAAAATGAGGAATAGATTTCTCTGGCTTCAACCATGGCGGCCATTCAAAGGGGGCGGCTCGAAGCTCCAAACTTGGCGCAGTTTCTATTTCACTTCTTCTTCCTCTGTTATCTTGCATCGGTTCAGAGGGGAGGATTGGGTATCACCATTTCAACTTCCCGCCTATGATGAAACGTTACATCGACAGCAGACAGAATTAGAATTTGGATCATGTCTTTGCTCTGTTAACTTCTTAAGCCCTTGTGACAATAGTTTTCTTTATGGCGCTCATTTAAAATACATAATAGACTAAAAAAAACAAAAAAACATTAAGATTACTCATGAGAGAGAGGGGGGAAATATATTAGCAGTCATATTGAGCGCACATTTATTCTAGAAGTTTTAATAGGGTTTAGTGGCCAGATGCACTTTTTTTCTAATCATTTATAGATCTGACAGAGCTTGCAGAGAAAAATCTGTTGACCTGATAGATCTTGTACATTAACCCGCACAATTGATGAGCAAAATCAGAAGGTCAGCACTTGGACACAGGCTCCTCATGTGTCTTTGATTACACACTCCCACTAAGGGATAGACAGGCAGAGATGTTTAAGCTATCAGGCAATCAGACCGCGGAGAGACGTGAAACTCAAACCAGAGACGCGAGAGGAGAGGAGAAGAGAGAGGGCTGCCTGGGAACAAAGATGGGGGGGAAGAGGGTCCTGACGACGCTCTTTAACAAATGCCAGGCCAGTGAGGAAAGACTCAGATCTACTTGTATCTCTTTCAGCGTTTCTGGCAACGACCTACTGAAGAGAATTAATAGTGAAATATGAAGCAAAGTTCATAAAAACAAATACGTCTTCATCTGGTATTTAAATTCAGTTACAGTACTTATGGTACATCAATCAGGATGACTGCCACCGGGAACAATCAGATATAGATCTTACATACTGAAACAAACAACTCAAAACATCCATCAACATTATTTCGGAGGACTGATGAGATCAGATGGTGAGTCATTTCTTTTAATAAAATAATATTTTGAAAGAAAACATAAAGTGATGCTGGAAATTTACAACGGCATTCCTCCTTTTGATATCACCGAGGAGCTACATTGACCAGAAACAGATCTCTGTTCTTTTGCGTTTGCTTGACCACCCGCAGGACTCTGCTGCTCTACTACAGCAAAAGTCCAGGTTCTCTGTAGTTGGAACTAAGAGGATTTTACATTTTAACCCATTTTTACGTTTGACAATGGACAGGGACACATGTACTTTCGATAACTGTTTCTGCGTTTACGTTTTTTGTAGCTAAATCACTAGCCATGTCAGATAATCCCATTGCATTGATGATGACATGGTCATCTTGGCTTTCTGATGTTCAGTTCACCAGTTATCTGATTTCTAATAAAGTGAAACAAGATTTTTTGCAGGGAGGGGTGGCAGTGATATTAGCCAATTAATCGGCTTTTTTCCTTCTCCAAACTATTGTTATTATATAAACCTGTTATAAAATCTGCTATTGCTCGATTCTACTGTAGAAGTCCTAGTCTGCTCCCCAAAACCATTTCCAGTCACCATAACGATCACCGTTTAAACTCCCTACTTATTGTGGCAGGGGCTCATCATTGACATGGTTCTGCAGTTTTCCACAGGTTTGCAATATAATTCTGTTGGAATTTCAGTTTACAACTCAAGAGGTGAATGAAAACAGGAAAAAAAAAAACATGATTATGCACATGTTCTGTTGTGTGTCTAAACAAGTTCTGCTATTTCTAAATTTACTCCACTACTCACTGAAACTTTGTCAGTACTTCTTAGGGATCGGAAGACTTATGAAAATGTAAACCCGCAGAGAGAAGTCTGAAACCAAACAAGAAGGTGAAATCACTGATAAAAAAAAGAAAAAAAAAAGAAAAGAAAATGGGCATTGGTGCTAAAAAAAACCAAAAAAAAACAAGGTTATGTGAGGGACAGTGGGCCTATAAAAAGAAGCCCACTGTCTAGGTTATCTATAAGGAACCACTTATCACAATCGACCAGCTCCACATGGTGACTGATGGGCCTCCACAGACCATGAGTACCAGCACATTATCTGGTACACACAGAGCTGCTCTTTAAACACAAAGGCAGAAATATGAAGCATTGTTTCCCCGGCTGTCATTTGGTATAAATATTCTATTTGCTGTGTGGTCTGAAACAGAAAGAGTGTTTACTGTTTTTTGTCCACTGAAGTACACAAGCCGTTGATAATCAAAGTATAAATTAAAGTCAATGTAAACTAGCTTTTCGTAATCACTGATGTGTAGTACTGATTCAAACCTAAGTAAGTATTCAAATATTTAATTAAATCTTGAAATGTACAGATAAAAAAAAAGTACAAGTAACCCATTCTGTACATGAAACAATGCACTCGCAGTGAAACAGCAGTCGGCCAGACAAAATCAATAAATCGGAGGGAAAAAAACCCCATAGAAAATCTTGATCCTCCCCAAAAAGCTGTTAAACACTTGCCATGTCATGAAGTCACACATCCAGAACTAAAATATGCATTCCTCCTCTAGCCATGTGAACCATGAAGGAAAAAAAACTCTTTTTAATGCCATTCCTTAAAACAAAATGTCAGGACCATATTAGTTGATAGAGGAACAAAAGACCAGATTGTTTCCATCAAACTGGAGATTTTTTAGCAGTACAGCCATGCCGTGGCAAAGGAGGGTTTTTTCGTTACTCCTTTTTCTTGGTCTTACTCATTTCCTGTGACAGGTCACAGGACTCATGCTCCAGTGCTCTCTTTAGGTCTTGGGAGGAATCATCTGATGACTCCTGGTCTTCTCGATCCCCTCTGCAGAGAGGTTAAGTCATAGTTAAGCTCTTTAGTTGAGCAACGCTAAGATGCTTTTCAAGCAGCTGTGAAGGTGCATGAAATGAAATACTTAAAACGACCAAATGTCCCTGAAAGAATTAAATATTTGTGTTGTAGCTTAACGTCTACCAGGCTTAAATGTGGACTAAGGTTATGACTAATATTGCTTTTTTTTTTTTTTTTTTTTTTTTTTTTAAATAAAATAAACCA
>JAPQRN010000016.1:15189661-15212334 GCA_037367275.1 Coranthus polyacanthus | reverse complement strand
ACGGGAGCATGGGCCCCCCACAGGCTCAGGGCCCGATGCCCCCCTTCCCTGGCCCTGGAGGTCCAGGGGGACCTGGTACTAATCCATCCAATTTTATTTTTTTTGAATGGTTTAAATCTAGTTGATGAATACTTAGTTTAACCGGTTGGTTAAAAGCTGTTTTGGGGGGAGTTTTTCCTACTCCAATCGAGGCGTGAAGGACTGAGGATGTTGTATATTGTACAGATTATGAAGCCATCTGAGGGAAATCTGTGATTTGTGATGTTGGGCAATATGAATAAAATTGGATAGAACTGAGTTAACTTAGCAATAAATCATAAATGTAGCTTCTACCATTAATCTTTCAACCGTTTTTCCTTACAAATAAAAATTTGCCAACATAAAAAAATAAAGTGCCAAGAATGAAAAGGCAAAATCTATGCAGTGCAGACCTTATTTACGATAGACCTTGTTAGACCTTGACTATATTCTGCTCATAATTACCTTCGATAGTGTTGGGTACGATTACTTCAATAGCTAGTGTCAATAGTAATCGAAAATACTCTTCTATTAGCAGCAATGTTTAGAATAACAATTTGGCGAACAGCTGATGGTTTTGATTGTCTACATTGTTTTCATGTGTTTTGTTGCTAACTGCCAGCAGGCTAAACCCACAGATTACGTCAATGAACTTGACTTAAATTAACTATCGCTTGTATCGACACTTACTCAAGTACATAAGTTCAGAACACAACCTGGGGCACTGTTTATTCAGGCAAGACACTTTGCCAACTACTTGGTAGCGTCGGTACATTTGTATCGGCTAACAGATCGGTCGATGTTACTTTGATGTTCATTGATCCAGATGTTTTCATTATCATCGATTATCAATTAGATGGCTATCAGCTCCATCAGTATTATCCTGCTCCAAACTATCATTATTATTTGAACCCGTAGTGTGTGACCTCTTGTCTATATGTCCATAAACAAACTGCGTACAACTTGCAAATGCGCTGGAAAGCGGCGCTGTCATACTAGCCATTAGCATCTGCTCTAAAGGAGTCTCGTTCTTCGAGTTCTTGTGGTGCCATTTCACTTTTACAAAGCGAGCAGAGCATTTTATTGTCTCTGTTTAAAGAATTGTCACACTTTTGACAACTGGGTTTAGGATAAAGTCTCATTTTTCAGCACGTTTGAGAGCGGGAGCCGGTATAATTGGGATATAAACAGTATGACACATCGACACATTACACGCAAATCAACATATTTACACAATCGATTATGTTGATGTGTTGTTCCAGCCCTAATGTGGGGAGAATGTGTTTCTAAAATTCCTCCAAAATTCCCTTCATACTTTATGACAGTCAGGCAAAATATTCAGAGAAATACAAGAGCACAAGCTTTGTACAATGACAACAATACATTAGCAATAATTATCTTCTGTCTATCGCTCTCTCTGTAATTTTGCATAAATATGGACATCTGTAGCAGGAATAGGCCTTTGTGATATGCAGCAAGCACCATGTATGTCAACAGAGTGTGCAAAATCTATTTGTATATTTTCTACACTGTTTTTTACCCCCAGAATGCATCAGTCCTCATCTTAGCTGCACTGGGTATAACGTAGACCTAAATGTCTACTGGGGGTCAGGCAGAAATCAAAATTCTCCAGTTAAATTGAGTTTTACAAAGAGCCATTTCTAATCCTTGCCAACGACTCTGACAAATGCTGCTGACTTCTTCATGGAATGAAACCCAGGTCACTTTAGAGAAAAAAAAAAAAACGGGGAAAATACAGAGAGACTGAGAAAATGAGGATGGGAAAAAAAAAGTGTCTCTGTACGTCTGATGACATACATCGTGAAAGCTGACAGAAAAATGTACGCTCATCTTTAAAAGAAAGTTCCATAGCAAAACAGGAATTCATGAAGTAGACATGCTTGCACCTCATTTTACTTGAGGCTTTCCTCTCCATCTCACAGTGTCACAGGCAAACAGAAAGACAGGAGGAGGGATATTTATCGGTGGGGTGCCGCTTTCTGTCCTGCTCCTCGTTTATACACACAGCGGCCGTGTCAAAGCTGCTCTCAGACTCAATGGTAAATGACAAATTTGGATAATGCACACATACAACCCGACGAAAATAAATAGGAGACATGGAGGCTTAAGCAGAGCTAAATCCTGAGGCTGCTGGAGACCTGAGAGTGCGGATTACACCCCAGATGCCTTAAACAATGCACCCAAATGTGCATCCTTAAAAGCATGAAATCCTTGAAGCATCAGAGCCGACTTGTCATTTGCCATTAATATTCTAAGTTGCTTGTGCTTTGGGGGCCCAGCGTTACACTTCTGTGTGCTCATGTGCCCTAAAACAAACACTTGCAAAGCCCTAAAGGAACCGCCATTGTATATAGCTATTTTTCTAGCTGTGGAATATTCTGCAAGAGGATGTCATAACAAAGGAAACAATAAAAGAGGCCACGTTCCTGCACTGCATGGGGTATCCATAACTATAAATAGGAAGGAGGCACTGCCACGGACACAGGCTTCACCTGAAAAACTGATCCTACTTATAAAACATAGATATTTATGTAAAGGTAGGGAAACATTAGTAACGTTGAGAAAACAGCAAAATAATTTTATTGTTTTACTTAATTGTCCTCAAGCGTATTTTGATGTTGAAAAAGGATTTTATTATAATTGTTTCGAATTTTCTTCCTGAAAATTCTGAAATATTCCGGCGTTTGGCAAGTGTTTGTCATGTTCGTCTAACCAAGACAACTTTAAATGCTAAATGCCAACACGATGCTTATCATTAAGCAGTAAAAAAAAAAAATCTATGAGCTGATCCATGCTGTGGTGTTGCATATTAAGACAAACAGAGCAAGAGTAGGGGATCGCAAAAGGATTGTGAGGTAACGCAAAATATATTGTGAAGGAATGCAAAAGTATGTGCTGTTTATATCTGGAGCAGGTTGCCTTTCACAGAGTCCAGCATGTTGCACCGACATGTTTCTACAGTGACTCAGAGTGGATTTTTTCCCCGTTTTATAGCAGGTGGCATCCAATGCCAAAGTGCATTACCATCATCTGTTATATTTGAGTGTGAACTAGAGTTGTTATTCCTTTAACCAAAAAAACCCCACAGACAACACAAGCATGAGCTCTAACGAGGGCCGTTGCAAGTTGACATTTTTAGCGGCCACTGTAGGGGAGGGGTATTCAGTTGGTTGCAACGCGAAACTTAACCGCTAGATGCCATTAAGTACACTGAACCTTTAAAACGAGAAAAAAGGAAAAAAGGAAATCAAGCTCAAAATTGCGCTTTTCTTTTTGGGCATAAATTAAAACTCCACAACCCTAACCCCTAAATAACATACCAGTAGAAAACCTTATATATGCACATTTGCTCTTTTGAGAATACATTAAGGTCACCATTACAGTAGAGATGTTTACCGTCATTTCCTCTTCCTTTGTTCTGCACATATGTGACAGGAAGGTGAGGTAAGGTATGGCAGGGCACAGGTCTTGGAGGTGTCATACCTGTCACCCTAGAAGCACCAGTGTCTGTCCTCGGGGAGCGCCCCTGTGAAGTCCAGCCTCATTGGATTAGCAGCAGCCACAGCCTGTGGGTGCCCTCTCTCAGGTGACACTCCCTATCTGTTCTGGGTCTATGATGGCCCTGCTTTTGCTGCTGAGGCTAATATTACTCTTATGTTACTGCAACATCAACTGGGACCACATAACCTTGCTATCTGCACGTCAAGTATTTGTATATGAGCAAATGCCTTCATTCCTATTTAACCTGTCACGCATATAAAAGGAAATTATCTGCATACCTAAGGATCTGGGTATAAAACCTTTTTCAGAGATAAAGGCATTATCAGCTCAATTCAATAAGGGCTGTCTAGAACACATCGTGTCATAATGCTTCACTAATTAAGAATTCCTGTCGTTGCCGCTTTGAAAAGTTGAACAAAAAAATGATAGACATGTCCATTAAAACAGGACTGCAATGTACAATATCTCAAATCAAAAAATTAATTTGAAGTCGCTAACTGATTGACGGTTCTGAGACTATAACAGAATTACCAGGCAATTTTAGCTGTAAAGTCTACAGCATACGGTCCCAGATATAATTGGAAAAAGTTCACAAAGAATTCAAGATGTCTAATTGCAGCTGTGTCAACTAATATAAAACATCACATAAATCAGATTTCTGTCTATTCATTAGCCAAAGTGTCAGCGAGCAGATTAGTAATGTTGTAGGAACAGGACAAAATGATGACTTCCTCATTAATTGTAGTTTTGCTTCCATTGTGTATAACAAAAAAGAGCTACAACAAAGGACAAGCACTAATCTTATTTGCACACACAGAGATCGATATGCACTTTTGGAGCATGAGAATCTTCTGCTGGTAATTATGGGAGGACATAAATTATATCCATTACAACATTGCATTACTTTGAAATTTACCAAAACAAAAAGAGCCAGATGAAACATAATGTGTGCATTCAAGTCTCAACAAATTTCCATGTGGTCAAGCCAGATGATGTATAATGGCAAACCCAAAAGTCTTAACCCCCATTTCATATGAGGGAGAAATGAGGCATACTGTCCCATTATATTGCTATAAATCATTTTTTGTGGACGGCTGACAGCTTTTTATCAGATCTAACCTTTTCAAGCTTCCATTAAGAGTGCTAACATTTTCAACTCTGACACATTTGCAGTTTACGAATCTCACAGCTGATTTACTCAGGGAGGGGGCGAGCCGGCGTCCATGCTCATTTCCACATACACTGTCCATTGTTTTTGTTTGGGTGAAAAGAAAATGAGCAATGGAGAAGAGAAGACCAGGCTCTGAATCTATTAACTTATCTACGTACGGTTTTTCATCTGTTATACGACAGTTGCTGCATCGTCTAAATATTAATATTAAAAGTGGAATTATAAGTGGATTTGAGATGTAGTCAGGTTTAAACACAAGGCATTTTGCAAATAAAACACATAAGGCAGGAATTATACAAGTGTAAGGTTTGCTCTGTGAGTGTGTTTTCTGTACACACATACATCCATTAAGACTTAAACACAGCTCATACAGGACTCAGCAAACTTGGATTTTTCTCAATAAAAACAATGACAAAAGACTTATTCTACTGAACTTAGTCATTCAGAGCATTTTAAGAGGTACAGTAAGTCAATAAAATAGCTTACAGCTCAATCCACATCAATAAAAATTAAATAACCCATAAATTCTACTGCTGTGTTGTTGTTATACTGTATTATTGCGTCTCTAATATTTTATCCACTGTTTACCTGTAAAGGGGATATGAAGACAATAACACGTGACCAAATGAAATGGGCCGTTAAATTGAATAAAATGATTGATTTCTGAACCTTGGTGGAAACATCTGACATATATTGTACATGCACAAGTCAACAAAATATATACCATAGGCCTAGTCGTTTTGTAGATGTTTTAAAAGTTCAGTATGTGATATTTAGTGACATCTAGTAGTAAGGATTCAGATTACAACCAAATGAATACCCCTCACCCCAGCCTCCCCTACAGTGGCCAGTGTTTGGTTTGTTGCTTCTGGGCTTTTTGGTCAAGGAGAAGAAGAGGAAGAAATACGTTCCGAGCTGTAGAAACATGATGCTGCAACATGGCTGACTTTGTGGAGGTCCCTCTCATTCTAAGGTATGATTCTTATTTTCGAGTGATTACACACCAATGAAAACAACATTATGAATATTATATTTGTTTTCTGCAATTAGATCCCCTGAAGTCCCCCTTACTCTTAAGATACTGAACCTTTAACGTGGAAATGTTACATGTTATACCTTTCGCAACTAAAACTCACAGGCAGTACTAGAATGTTCACAGTGATTTAGGTAAAAATAATAATTCTGGAAGTCAAGCGTACAACTGTCACTACCTGAAAAGATTCTGTATTTTGTCTGGGATGAGGCCAGAATTTTAGTCACTGCTACGAGAGTTATGAGGGGAACTTTGCCAACCATAATTGATTTAAGTACACCATAATCAAGGAGGGGCAGTTAAGGTGGTACCACACCGGGGTCCATATTTCATTACATGCTGTGTTTAACCTTACCCACTTCTCCTAAAACACACAAGAGGCTCATTATGTGTTTAATATTCACCAGCAGGTGAATAATTTTTATGCAACTCTGATAGTTGGGTGAGATGGATAACTCAATTATCTGAACATCCGTCAGAGCAGAGGGCTCGCTGGCTCTGGAACGCCACCAGCAAAGATTGATGGCTGGAAGACACCAATAGCTGCTGCTTCGCCATCTCATCCAGGCACTGGGCCTGAACACGCCGTTTGATTCTGCACAAGACCGTTTTTCTCTCCATTTTTTCTCTTTTTTCTTGGGAGCATTGTAGGTGAAGCGTCATTACCCCTCACTCCACTGAAGAGGGGTTCATTATGGGGTTAGTGTGTTGGCAAGACTATTGTTTGGATGATAAATGCAGTTGGTGAGGGCTTTGGAGGGAAAATTAGTTGTTTTTTCTATCCATCTACAAAGAAATGTCCCCATAGCTCTCTGTGCGATGCTTGAGGGCAAACCAAGAACAATTAACACAAGCGATGGGTGCAGCAGCTCACTTAAAGCAAAAAGGGGGGGATTCATGAAAAATAAGCAAATCACTGGAAATGTCAATCAGGGGCAATGAAGTAATTACAAACACTGCTGTGCAATTCCAAGGGCAGTCAAAAAGAGAGCCGAAAGGTTTAGAGTAGAGCGCTGAAATCTGAGGTTGAGGAATGAAGGAATGGACAAACACCCTAAACATCAGGCCTTCAGGGCCCGTCTCATAAACTGCAACCAACTAATGAGAAGTGAAAGGAGGATGATGTCACCCAATTACTCTCCTGTCCCCCGTTTTTCTACTCGGTCGTATTCTGTGACTACAAAGCAGTAACCCTTATGGAGGCGAACTGCAGCCAGTCTATGAAAATTAAAAAAAAAAGGATTTGTATCACGTTATAACATGAAAACTTTGTTGTAACAAGACATTTTCACATTATTACAAGATGTTTTTATGTTATAAGAAGATATTTTAATGTTATACCATCATATCATACATTATTTTTTATAAAATATAACGTTTTACATTATGTGATGAGTTGTTATAAAATGTTCATGTTCAATTCATATTGTTTTGACATAAAACGTTTCTCATTCTATCATAAGTATGTTGTAATATGTGAAAATATTTTGTCATAACATGACAATATTTTCTTATAATGTGAAAATATAACAATAAACTTTTCATACCATAACATGATACTAATTACTAATTACTTTTACTTTACTAATTTACTTTTACTAATTAACTGTAACAATCCTAAAACAATCCTTTAGTAAAATAAATCTTTAAGAAGCACCAACTTCGAAGGCAACATTTCAAAATATATTTAGATTTATAGTCAATTGCAAAAGCAATGGTGACTGACCTGACTTCCCTCTGAAGCAGCCAACAGAACATTTGATTTTATGGGAAAACGACTATTCCAATAATACTGAGCTGTTATATTTCGGGGGAAGGGGTTCAAGATCGTAATCAGTGGTGTGTCATATAAACTAAAACTGGCATTTGGAAAATGCCTGCTTCCAGAAGGAAAAGCTGTCATATAAAGGTACTAAAAGTCAACGGAAAGGTGCAAATTTAAAATCTGATCATTCATTAATAGCGCTTAAAGAAAAGCCATGACTGAAAAACTCTTCTTGACCACTTTAAATAAGAGCATCCTTACTCAATAACCTTTTGGGTCTTTTTGGGTTTGCGCTGTAAATGAAAATGGCAATCTGTCTTCTCTTTGGTATTAGTAGCATTATTGTACAGTATGTCCAAATATCATAATACTAACAGCTTGATTGGACAGTTGGGGTTTGTCGGAGCCTTACAGATTTGCCCACGGGTGCCTTTCACTGATATCCACTTCGGCGGCCTTGTCCAAGTGTATTAAGGAACTGACAAAGTAGATCCGCTCATGTCAGCCAGCAGCCCGCTCAGATAAACATCATCGTGTCAAAAATGAAAAAAAAAATGTCAGTCCCTTCAGACCCTACCTTTTCCAGCACCGTTGTAATTTTTAATTGACATTTACTGCTGACATTTCCAAATGTACCTCGTGTTTCTCTTATTGTTAGACCTTATGCATTACCATCCTATGGTACAAGTGTGTGTGCATGAGCTTGCAGTGTATTTGTTTGTTTAGGTGGCGAATTAAGGCTTTATCGGATCATGTAAGATTAAAACAAAAACAGTGACAAAATAACTTTGAAAATTTAAATAAAAGTAAAATTACTTACACACTGGTAAAACTAAAAAGTAATCTATAATACCTATAATAACTCTATACTGCACATTGCACACTAAAATTGCAACAAAAGAAACCAAAAAATTTAAATAAATATTTTTTCAGACAAAAACTAAAATAATGGAAGTACTGTTTCAGCCAATGTTTTAATCATGATTGATCCATAAACCTGAACCAAGTAACACACAGGCAATACAAAACAAACAAAAGGGTTATAGGGAAAGCTGGTCTGCGTCTGGTTTGAAGACACATTATCAGGGCTCTGGAACCTCTTGCTTCTCCAACATCATGTCACAACATGTCATGTGGCCATCATGGCCGCGGGGGTCGAGGCCGTGGTGAGGCCACTAGATGTGGTGGGCGGACTTTTTTTTAACTTGGAGAGCAGAACCCTGCACCAAGCGAAAGTCTTACTAGATTATTTAAGACTGCAGTGACTCCTAAATAACATCAAATATTGTGCTCAAAGTTTGCAAGTGTTTTTATGTACAAAATACATAAAAACACTTTTCTGGTTCACACAACCTGACCACGCCACTGTGTGAATCTGACTGAAACAGGACATGTGTAAATGACACTAAAAGTAGAGAGAGAGAGAGAGTCTTTTATTCCATGGCTATTTTGGCAGAAAATATTACCAACCAGTGTGGAGAATAGCCAAATGGAAAATTGGAGATGCAGGAAAAGTGCATTCTCTGAAGAGTCAATGAACATCTGACTGGTGCCTCTTTTCCATTTCCACCATTGCAACACAAACACAACCTTGTGTGCTCATGTAACACACACCTCTCCAGGGTCAAATCTATGGTTTGTTCCTGTACACAAGTTCTCATGACCACAGATGCAATGGATTAATCACCCATTTTCCAACTTCCCCCAAAAACAATGTGTACACTTTTGAAAACAATCACGTTCACAGGCAGCCATTCAGGCTGTAACAGGAGTGTGATACACAGATGTACAATGTGAAAGTCTGGCGTTCGAGAGGAAGTGCTTAATGTTGTTACACACTGTTTCACAAAAGTGTGAAAACTTGATTGTTGGTAATAAACAGAACGTTAATAAATCTGATGTAACTGGTCATTTCTAGAGTAAAGAAAAAAAGAAATATATTCTCTGAACAACTCTATAATCTGGTTCAATGAATATATAACACTGCCAAGCCTGTCATTCACAAATCTAATGTGACAAATTCTGCTGAAAAAAGGACATTGTGTTGTCCTTTATCTTTGTCCTGTGTAGAGGGTTTATAACCTGTACCAGAAAAAGTTCAAAAAAGAAAAGGGAAAGATAAAAGAAAAGACTCGCCTGTTCCAGTAGCTCCAGAACTGTTCGTTGAGATAGGTGCGATGGCTGTGGTCGTCTCCAAATGACGCTTTGCTCTCGATCCAGTGTACGATGTGTCCCTCTACGGCTTTTCGCAAAAACACAAACACAACGACAGTCAGAGAAGTAGTTATGAGACAGCTACACCAGCCACATCTAGAAGGGACAAGTGACATTTTCTTTGTTTTTTTTCCCTTTTAATATTTCCAAAAAAAATTAAAGACAATCTGGCATTAACGTGGCAACATTTTGACACCTGTATTTTCCTCTATGAGAAAGTAGTTTATTTGGATAAACCACTGACATTTGTAGTGTAAATACCAACCTATTGGAACCTCCAGGATGATGTCAGGTGTTTTGTCATAACCCATAGCCCTCAGCTGGTTTTCATCTAAAGGAAACAAAGAATAAGTTGAACTAAACTTTAAAGAGCCCCTTCAGTCATGCAGGAAGACAAAAAAATACTCTAAAGTGAATAATAATTTGAGTTTAATATGGTTTTTACACAAAAAAGTTTAAACATTTTTAAATTGACAACTTATCCACTCTCAGAAAAATCTACGATCTTTGAATATGCAAATATTGTTCTTTTTTAGGGCTGTGTATCGACAAAAATCTAGTTACGGTTCAGTACAGTACAATATATCGCAATACTGTAAAAAATGCAATAACACTTGGGTGCTGCGCCTGTACGGCTGGTTACTGAACTTTCATACTTTAATGGCATTGACTGAATTGCTTTCTATTTCTTTTCTCCAACATATCACTATTGGCACCGGCATCAAACATTTATGAAAGAAAAAAATGTGCCCAAGTGCCTAAGTGTTATAATGTAGGGAAAACCCTGCTAGTGTTTGCAAAGCAGGAGAAAAAAAACAGCAGATGACACCAGGAAAACCATTAACTACATCTGCCACGTATTTGCTGCCGTAGCACAAAAACCTGTAAAGCCCGGTTACAGAGCTGCTCTCCAGTTTGCAGTTTGCCAGAGCTTTATAAAATATATAACAAGGGGACAAGGTTGGCATTATAGCCTGTGTAAGTCTGACCCCTGACTGCACAGGCTGCAGCCATTGTCCTTGACTTCTGGCGCGCTTCAGCCATTATCCCTACAACACCTGATTTCTCCATTAAATCTCAGGCTGACCAGGTCATTCAGTTCCAAGGGTCTGCCTCTTTGTCTCCAGCCAAGCTCAACTAATGGGGCATGGAAGGGAATTGAGGAGAGCGGAGGGCGGCGGTGTCTGCGGTGGCGAGGCGCTAGCATCAGCCAAGGATGAAGAAATGAAGAAAGAGAGCCGAGTGAGGTCAGCGAGGCTGCCAGAGGCCTGTGGTACAAAGGGGCATCCCGGCTCTGCTAATGCAGGTCTACATGTGTGTGGTAGAACGGGACCTCTATTCATACCTACTGGACTGTTGACATTGTGTTGTGTCTCTGATCGCCTTTTTACATCACTTTTGATTAAAATTAATGGGCCATCCCTGCTGTTGGGTAGCTTATTTCCAATCCATTTATCAGCAGGGGGTGGGGGGGGTGGGGGTTGAGGCCGCCTTGGTGGCCCTCATGCCCTCCGAACTCTGACAGTTTTAGAACAGTCCTCTGTACACCCCTATAGAAAGGTCAGCACTTCAGGTCCAAATAAATGATACGCTCTTAATGACAGAGGGAATGACTTTTATCCTTCATCACTCATCTGACCTACGGGATGATGATGGGATGAGGAGATTGGAGGAAGGTGGGGGGGGTCAAAAATTCTGGTTCACAATTTCACACCTGGACACCCTACCTTGATTTAATACTGCTGGAACAAGACAATAGGGTCAACAAACTAAAACATTTTTAAAAATACTCTCTATTTAGGTTGTTTTATGAGCTGGGGGGGGGGCATATTCTGAGAAAAAGGTCAGAATATACAATATTGAAGTTATACATTTACATTACATTTTTTCTCAATACAAAAACTTGAGTGTACTCTGAGATTACGAAATCATACATTTGCCAGAAAAAAAAATTATTCTCTAAGAAAAAGAGAAAAAACTTTTATTACTTATACTACTAGTAATACTATACTTGGGATTATAAAGTCATACCCTAGTAAGAAAAAAAACTTGCTATTCTCTGAGATTAAAATCAGAAATTTATGAAAAAAAACCAAAACGTGGACATGCTTTGAGATTATAAAGTCACAAATTTGCGAGGAAAAAAAAAATTAAAACAGCCTTTACCTCCTTAGTGGTAACATAATTATTATCAAGGCAGTAGAAATTGACATAAAAAAATATGTATACATTAAAAAAATACAAAAATTTCCTGAACAGCAACCTGAGACGACAGTTAATGACAGTTAATGAAACATTAAGAGTCACCTTGGACGCTTTTAAATATTATTGGATAAATATTAAATCTTTATTGGATAGTTGAGACGCTCCTGGTTGTTTACAAATCAATATGAGGCATCATCCGCCGCATTTTGTTGCAATGCTGCTCCGACACAGCAGTGGAATGTAACAAAGTATTTTCATTTGCCATATTTGTATTTCCATTTAATGTCACTTTATACTTCTACTCCACCACATCACAGAGGATTGTCGCACTTTTTACTCCACTACATTTGCCTGAAACCTACGACATGCGTCCATGATATGGTGCATTGCTATAATATTAATCTTCTCAGTAATACAGAAAGTATCTGAAATTAGTTCCACATTGACATGACAAACTACAGCTCTTTCATGTACTTAGTGATAAAAACAGAATAATCTAATATTCTAGAATAATATAATCCTTTGAACTTTAAGTAACACATTGAAATCAGGACTTTTACTTCTAATTGGAGTATTTCTACACTGTGGTATTTCTACTTTTACTCAAGCAAAAGATGTGAATACTTCTTCCACCACTGTTCTACCATGACCGGACTGACTTTTGAAATGTGATATGTTCAACAAATGACTTACCGAGGAAAGAAAGGCTCCTCTCCTTCAGTTTGTCACGGAGCAGCACCTCATGCTCCTGTCCAATAGCACTGAGAATAAAGAGTCAAGGAATCCAACATACAGCAAACGGTGCTTTGACATATAATGTTAAGAAGAAGTAGGGACAATAAGAGTTTTAAAAACAAAAATCAGGTTAAAACAATATATACTGTATGTGGAAATAAAAGTCTAAAACTCAGCAGCAAATATTAGTAATATTACTAATACAATGGTTTGCCAAGTGCACTTATGTGCATGTCTGACATTTATTAAAGTTCAGAAACTGCCTCTCTCCACTACTGGATTACTATGCAAAGGAAAGCCACTTCTCTTCATGTGGGAGCATAATCAGAGTAGGAGTTTTCAGGTCAAACTCAATCCGGTTTCACAACAAATCTCTAAAGTGCATTACCTAAATGAGGAAGATGGAACAAATGCCAATTTGGCTAAATGCATAGAGCGCCTGGACTAGTTCCTCCCCTCATTCCTCTGAAATCTTTGAAGAAAAATGCCTTTGGAATAAAATGTCATTTTGCATCAGGATGTATTCCGTTTGAACGGAGCACTTAGAGAGACTGGCCATTAAAAGTTTATAATTTGCTTTTTTGAAACAGAGAAACTTTTTCTGACATTTGACTACGCTCAACACAGCCTAATCATTTAAATAGATTCTAATTAATACATGTATAGCCACACAAGCATTTAGAGGTATCCTTCTCAGGTCTTTCAAAGCACATAGTCATGGGGCGGGTACCATGAACTCTCCGTTGTGGACTGACTGACACTCAAGACAGGACTGCCAAAAAAAGGTAAAAGAGGGGATGTGGAGGGAGGGCAGGATGGGACAGGGTTGACTGGTTATGAACAGAACAACCCAACCCCACCGCATACACGTGAAAGCTTGGAAAGACACAATAACATACACATGTACACTCATTTAAATACGTTTCCTCCCCCAGAAAAAAAGTTGAACAGCTACGCAGCTGCTTGTCCTGAAGTAGCCCGGATATCCCCCAAAGGATGAGAAGGAAAAACATGGCAATACAACTGAAGAAGAGATGAATAAAACAACACCGATGTGCATTAAACTGAATAGTCAAACTGAACAATTCCCATGGTTCTGAACTGAATGTTGATTAAAAAGACTGAAATGCAATCTAATTTATTTAAGATCTGTGTAAGGCAGTTATAAATACAGTATATGTAAGATTGTTGCACAGAAAAAAGGGATCATTAACCACTGAGCCAAATTACAGTGATTTAAAAAAAAACAAAACACCAAGTATATGTTAAAAAAGTCACACATGAAAAAAATCATCAACGCTTGTGCTTGTGTCATGTTTGTTTTGGAGTCTGTGTTGTGCTGGGAGTCGGACGTTTATTGACGTTAGCTAACTCCATTTCTCAGCTAATAGTGACGAGTGATCCTGCTGTAGAGGAGAAGAAATACTGAAGAGGCATTGGAAAACTCAGGAGAGACCTTAAGGACTTTCACAGAAAAACCAACCCGAGTCCTCTACCTCAATCAGTGTTGGGGCTGTTTTCACGGATGTAGGCAACAGGGACAGTCATTAGATTACAAATGGAGTTAGCGAACGTCAGCACATGACTGTAGACAACACAGACCCCACACAAACTTCACATGAGCACACTGTGTTACATATAGAACCCTTAATTATTATTATTCTATTTCATTTAGGTGGCCATTTTCTACTAGCTAAAATACGTTTTTGTTTCGTTCCCAGAAGTTTACTCAGCTTCCGTGTGGTGCTCCTGTGTGCTTCTTCAAACTGGAGACATGATGACATTCATGAAAGGCACAGCTTCTCTCAAGTGTCAAATAATACTGACGTTTTTCTCCCATTTATGAAAGTCATTTTTTTTCTCCATTTATGCAAGTTAGTAATCTGTTTTACTGACTAGCATAACCTAGCCTCAATTGAACCACTGTTGCTAACGCGCTCTAGTGTTTATAACATTACAGTTGTAGAGGAGAGGTCGATTATGGCTCCAGTGCGTCACAGAGCCACCATTTCTGACCCGGTCTCACTCCACAATTCAGTACTACATACTTCAGTCTGTTCACATGTTTCCAGCAACTATTTTCCCACATGTATAATGTATTTAGAGACAAACCTCTGAATTTACTTTACAATGACTTGAAAATAATACATAGGAGAATAGTTTTTTTTCTAGTTTAAATTTCAAAAAATACCTCATTTACACTAAACCAAAACCAGCTACGTTACAAAAACACGTTCAAACCACCACATGGCTTATGATGGTCATTTTTTCTCTTGTAGCATAGAACATTGGGTCTGATCCACTGCATGCACATGGAGATGCATTTAGATCAGCCTCCTCCTACTCCTCCTCCTCTTTCCTCCATCACCTTCTAGCCGTTGTATCAGTGATAGCGGGATGGCAGGCAGGATGAAACACTTCCTCTGTGAAGCAGAACTTTTATGTCAGGTGAAGCCAGACACATCTCATCCCCTTCAATAGCTCCTCGTCAATTTCAGGCTTAAAATTTTATGGGATAGGATACTGTTTGATGCAGTCTACCAGCGGTCCATAACAGCAGTCATTTATTGTGCACTGAAAAGAGGGGGAAGAAATATTATGGCGTGCGAAAAAGGGCAGGTGGGAGGAGGTGAGGGGAAGGAAGCCCATACAGTGCAGTGGGAATGGAGAAAACACAGGAGATGCTGGCAGATTGGCAGGCATGACCACTGCCTGTCACGTGACTTCATCAGCAAACATGAGGGCTTGATGCCGCCTGTCAGCAAAGTGTACAGTAACATTTAAAAACTCGCTACCACTTAAGGATAAGCCTACCTTTGTAAATAATTAATTAATGGTTTATAATTAGCTTATTAATTACGTTGCTAACACTTTATGAATCATTAATAAGCTTTCCTAACATCAGATGAAAAAAAGGCCAACAGCGACCTGTTACTTGCCAAATAGTGCGCCCACATTTACTGCTAAGCCTCAGATCTCATTTGTTACTGAACTTCATTTGTTTTCTCCATCAGCAGTATTTATACCTATCAGTTTCATGTGAAACATATTCATACGTTACTCCCATTTAACCAGCATCAGCATGTCTTAAAACTTAAAAAGTCTCACATATCAATTCATACACTAAAGATGTTGTGTTTTACACTTTACAACAAGGTTCCCCTTTGACTGTTATAGTTGATAGTAGGGCCGGGCAACATGGCCAAAAGATTTCTGATTATATCAGTTGACAGAGAGATAATTATCATAATAAATATCAAATCATTATTTCTTTCCAAATTAAAAGCTGATTTTTGGTCCTGAGTGAAAGAAACCAGATGGTAATTTGTAGTTCCAAACTATTCATTATGGTCAGAACATGACAAACACTTGATAAATGACAGTTATAACGACACAATCTTTTTTTCAACATTTAATCTGCATGAGTAAAATTAAGTAACAAAACATGAAGTGTTTTAGTTGACAGTATGAAGAATATAAACCCTAAAGACAAAAGAAAAATGGATATATATATTATTTTATATAATAAATATCTTTGTCGTGATGTATCATTTTCTAAAAAGAAAAGAGACAACATGGTAACGTTTGTGTCCTTTTTCTATTGCCGTCAGCTGGTCATTATGTTACAACTTACTAAAAGACTGGTTCATATCTTTGGTTTAAAATAATTCTTAGATGAATTGTTACTTAGTACTTTTGGCAGACACTGAAGATACTGAGATAATGATATTTACTGTGATATAAAGGTATATCACGATAATTATTGATCATTTTATCGCCCAGCCCTAGATGGTAGTACCTCATTAATAGATTGGGATGCCTTTTTACGCTTAATAATAAGTCTAGCCTTTGCCTTTTATAAATGGTAGCAAATCAGGAAATAGTTTAACATGCTGACTGATAAAGGAACAATATAAAGTAAGCTAATAAACTAGCAAGACCTGATATTTAACAGAATAGAGAAAAACTGCAGCAGTAGTTTGATCTTCCCATATATTGAGCCTTCATTAAAGTATGAAAACTGTCTTATGACTTCTTTACAATTGTTCATTAATGACTTATAAATTGGGTGACCAGATGTCATGAGTAGATCATCTAATAAGACCGTAAGAACTGTTAAGTTAGACATTTTACGTAACAAAATTAAAGACTGCACCTCAGCTTTTGTAACATTGTCAAACACATAGATTTGGCCACACATTTGGGTTTTTGGGATCTGGTCGCAATACTTATAAAGTGTTTATAACCTCATTAACTATTTACTAATCCTTTGTAAGGGTACTCTTATTGTGAAGTGGTACCAAAAAGTCATTGTACGTGAACAGAAGATTTGCAACAAGAAAAAAGGTACGGCAACCTTAAACATACGAATTGAAATAATGCAACAATGTAATTTCTTGACATTTTACATGATTTCCCATCCTTTACCAAGTTATATGTAGGAGATAAAGCACTCACTTGGTAGACATGATTGGCCAAGATTTGGTCTGGAATCAAAGACGGCTCCTTCAGCATGCTGTTCAGGACTGTTTTAGAGGCTGAGAATAAGACAAGCAGGCAAGACGGGGACAAACAAATTAACACAACTGACACCAAACAACACATCACAAACCTTATAGATGTTAAACAATATTTTCTAATTTCTCTACTACATAGAAAGCAACAAAGCTCAATTTTAACAGTGAAAACAAACGGGGTAGAGATAAAAGAGACAAAAGAAAAGCTTGACATTCTGTAATGCACCAGTAGTGCAGTATTTCTACACTAGTCCATCACAGAGCTGCTTGGTGTCTATACAGATTTTCTATAGATAAATGTTTCACTCCAGAGCACAAGAGCCCCATGTAGTTTATCTATGTTATGAACGCTGACTATTCTGCATCTCTCATCTCCATTCTTGCTCTACTAACATTATAAATCAGAAAGGAAAGCCTGCTGGATTGATTCCCTGGTAGAGCAACAGCAAAAAAAGGAAAAAAAAAAAATCCTTAAATCATTTCTTAAAAAGATTTGGATTAAATGGATTGTATCATTGTGTGACGAAACGGTTGAGGCACGCCATTTTAGTGATATATATACACATGGTCCTGACAGACTTGCAGCATCATAGACAATACAAGGAATGTTTCTATTCACATTTCAGGCATGGATGATGCCTGTACCAACACTGCACACCAGAGATTTCCTAAGCTCATCTAGAACACCGTGCACACTATATAACCGTTAAAGACAAGACAGCTTATTTGAAGATTTATTTTAAAAACAAGGAATAAAAAGGGGAGTTTTAACGCAACAGTGACACAGGCTCAGTAGAAAAGGGCTTTGTATTCTCTCTAATTGTAACCATTAGGCGTTTGTTAAAATTTTAAAAACAGGTCTAATCGGAGTTTAGCAAAAATAGATTTACTATGATGAAACCCAGATTTAAAATTAAGAACTCTGTTGCACAACTAAAAGCTAGGCTAGGTTTAGAAAAGGGATGCAAATTTATAAATGCAAACTGTATTTAGGTAAAGTTTTATCAACATGGTGATGCTCGCTTACCCAAGTGAAAATAAATGAAAAAATAAATAATACCTTTGTTTTCTGTCGGGACCTTGTGAGTATACTGTACATATAATATAACTTTTAGCGGGTCTGTTAAATTGCACTGTTTGCTAGCTAAAAACGTTAGCTAGTTAGCCAACTTATGACGGCTCAGCAGAAAAGCTCTAATTTCTCCTCCTTTGAAAAAGACTTGATGTAGCACAATACATCTTCAATTTTAAAGTGGATACTGGATGAGACGTTAAGTTGGAGCTTAAATGTAATCTTTATTAAATTTAAGCTAGTTTTAAAGTTTTGTACAATATAATTTAAAATTTAAAAATGAATCCTTGTTGGTGCAACCATTCGGTAAGGAACATTTAAAGATGCTGAACACCCTCATTTTCTGTCCTCTGTTGCTCTTTGGTGTAGGGGGGACAATATGTATGGAACATACTTTGTTGCTGAACCTTTAAGCTGCAGGGGTTTGTTTAACATGTTTCGCTGCCACTTAGTTTACATCAAAAAACTTGGATTTGGAAGCCTAGTTTTGCTACACTCAGATTAGATCTCATCTTAGATTAAATTAAACTGTGTTGGTGCAACCCAGACTTTGTTTACATTTGCATTATGCTCTTATCTTATTGCACCGTGTTACTGAAAACACTTTCTGTCAGATACTGTAGTTCTGCATCTTGTTATTGAAATGCTATATATTCATTTGTCATGTACTTCAACTTTTATTTTGATAAATAAGTGTTTTCGAACACCTTGCATGGCTATGGACTACAACTGATATTTTTACCCACTTCAGAAAAAATATAATGTATATCATGTTGCCATTCAGCCAAAAAGTATCGAAATATGATTTTTGTCCAATACGCCCAGACCTACCTTGGTGTTTCTCTTTTGTAGGTATTACTCCTTTAGAAAACTATCAAAGAGGACAAACAATGCTGTGATATCTCATCTACTCCTCCTTATGATAAAATAAAGAGTATGGAGGGCGGAGGGAGAACAAAGCCCATTCAGCGCCCACACCTCTCTCTCCATTTCTTCCCTTTCTTTGTTTCCATCTTTCCCTGCCACCTCTCCGCCCCCCTTCAACATCCAGTTTCCTAGCTGAAGGTACTCCCCCAGCCCACCCCATAACCCCTTCGCACACTCCCCGTTAGAGCTGCAAGGCACAGGGGCTGTGCTTTATTTCCTTGCTCATTTTTCTCTGAGATTGGTACCTCCACACGCAGATCCATACTGTGCTCCTGTGCAGTGTGTGCAGGCGGCGGTGAAGAAAGAGGGTTATATTTTCCCCTTGAGTTAGGACACCTCATGACAAATGATAATGGATAATCAATAAAGCGGGAAATATGAGGCAGCAAACTTTATGAAGCCAGGAGACATATTACTCCCCAACAACACCGGTTTCCCTTAACAAAGTCACTACTCGACTACTGTGCCTAATAATCTGAAGGAAAATCAAAGGACCCGCAACCACATCAGCAATATTGGCAACTTATTCCACTTTAATGGCATTTTGATTGATTTTTTCCCTCTTCCTAATGGTCGTTTTATAGATTTGACGCTGCTTCTGCAAAACAGTAGTGTGTAATAAACCTCCCCGAAGGCAAACGGTAGCCATTAAAGCTCTTGTCTTACTAACGCTCATAATTGGAGGTTGACCACCGCCACATTTTGGTCTCTCACATAACACACACAAACACTTCCAAGTCTCTCTCTCTCTCCTCTCCTCCTTTGATATTTTTTTTTTGGTCAGAATAAGTGATAGAATCCCTCTCTCCAGCTCTTCTTTGAGCAGCGGGGTTAAAAATAGCCATAAAGAGGTGACCTTGGCGCTGACATTGTGGAATTTCAGCCAAGCATTGACCTGATGAAAATGGAAGGCCAGGGTGCTAATAAATCAGGATGCTTTTAAAATGAGTTTACCCTAATGCTCATTCATCACAGGCTGTAATGCCATTTGCAGGCCCGGGATTCGCTGCTGTGCACAAACACAGCAGTAAATAACAACAGGGCCCTTGCATCCCTCGCATCGTTGCAGCCTCCAACATCAGCATACATTTATTAAAGACGCCCCCGCCTCGCACGGCAGCGTGCACTCCTCTATGACACCCTGAGCTCCTCTCTGCCACACACACCATTCTCTTCAAATATACACACACACACACACACACACACATAAAACACGCACAGGAAAATAAAAAGCATAATCTGGAGAAACACCAGACACGGAGAACAAAGCCCTGCAGCACGACTTTGCACCTTGTAAACATTCGCCAAATTTACTGTAATTGTCCCATGTTGGTATAAATTCTGACTAAGGCGCTGTATCACACCGTCAACATCTGAACAGAAAAGAACAGAGAAGAAGAGAATAATAGATGTGAAACACTACGCCTCCATTGGGATTTGCTAAAGAAAACAACCAGTGTAAACAAATCGCAAGCCTGTTTTTCATATGCAACTCCAAAACAAGATAGAAAGCGAGGTAACGGCAACATCACCTTGGCTTGATTTCTCATTGCTTACTTGTGTCATTTGTAAGCACACTTCCTCTCTCCACTAGGGTGAAAAAGTCATTATCTCAAATGCAAAAAAATGTCGAGGAACCTCATTATATAGCAACATTTGTTGAGGGAGGATCGTAATAAACAATAACGGATGACGATTGTTATTGCCCCTGACACTGATGAGCTCCTCTGCAAGTTTGTTTATTAATTAAAAAACCCACTTTTTTTCCGCTGGGTGGGGGTTCCCATTTCCTCTATGAGCCCCCCACCAAACCCCCACCCACCTAAATCCACCCACTCCCCATGCACAAACCACTGGGCTGTGGAGGAGCACTCGTTCATCAAACTTCATGGAGCAAGGGAGAGACAGGTCCTGATAATGTGCGCCGCTAAAGCTGATTTTCCATGATGAATCTCGGAGCATATAAATTGGCTAATATCTGAAAACATTTACAGATACTAGAGGAATTGACTACTTGTGGGACATGATGGATGAGGCTCTCCGACGCTGGCCGACAGCTCTGCAAATCTCTGCGGCTGCCTAAAGCCCTCATTTGATTTTCCAATTTACTCCTTTTAAATTTATCCTCCCGTATTGAAAAAAAAAACAGAAGATGGGCAACACAGAGAGAAAAGGGAAGAAGAGAGGGAGGCTTTTTTAACTATCTGTGGTGCTGTGTAGGTGCTATTTGATGATATGAGGTGGTATCTCGTGTGCAGGAGGAGCCCAGTCCCTGAAGAGGTTACTGGGGCAGAACTGATCTGCTTCCACCTGATTCTCCCTGATAGCACTGAGAGGAGACTCTACATTTCTGCATGTGTGTGCGTATGTCTGTGTAAGGCTTGGTGGAATATCAAAATATCAATATGCTCGATACTATTTTATATAAGATATAAGAGATGACCGTATTTGTTTTATTGCATATGTGCTTCATTGATTACCATCTACGTGCTTTTAAACAGCGTTCGCAGCTCTCTCTCGCTAATGGATCAGCCGACGCAATGGTCTGCTGTGATTGGTTGTTATGCTGTTAGCCACTGCAACTAACGGCTAATGCTATGGCTCTATGAGTTAGCTGTATTGAGAAAGAAAGTTATTTTATACCACTCTGAAACACATGGTTGAGTGACCAACCATTTTTTCACGTAACAATAAACAAACACCACTGTTCGAGCTTTTTAAATGTGTGAATTTGCTGCTTTCAGTCATTTTGATCGTTTAGACGTTTGGGCTGGTTGGACAAAACAACATTGTGATGCTGTCACTTTGAGCTCTGATACCATTTTCTGAATATATTACAACCTGAAGATGGTAAAGGCTTCTGTGTGTGTATTTTTGAACTGCTTTCCAAACGTACTGAATTAAATAAACCCAAACCATTTTAGGCACCACCTAAGCCAAATTCATGTAAAATCAATGTGGAGAGCATCAAAACTAAAATGACTGCAGTTGGTCCCCAGTGCACTTAAGCAAGTTTTCTTTTTAATTTTTGCTAATGTTGACATTCAGACACTTCCTAACCAACATTACCGCTTGATACTCTTACATGATACAATTAGGAAAGGCACAGATTCATTCTGAAATCTTAACACACATCTGCGTTTCTTATATTCCACACTGTTTCTGTTAAGCTTTTTAAATTATGTTCAAAACCAAATTACATTTAAGTAGAAAATTCTGTTTTTATGTTGGAAACAATTCACACACTACTTTGATATGCTGCAAGTTATTTAGTATTTAACATATATTGTTTGCTGTATTTAGCTGTTACAAATAAATACTGATTATATTTTGTTAAGGTATCATATCCCATTGTAAATTGCTATTGGTCTTAAGCCTATGGAAAATTTTGATTTCAACTATATTGCCCAGCCTGACGTGTGTGTGTGTGTGTGTGTGTGTGTGTGTGTGAGTAGCAGTAGTAATAGTAGACCTGTGGAGGCTCCACCATACAG
>JAPQRN010000016.1:15172852-15183520 GCA_037367275.1 Coranthus polyacanthus | reverse complement strand
GCATGATTCGATTGGTGAAAAAGTCATATTGCGATTATTGTGGACAATATTGCAATTTGCGATTTGAGTGTACGTGCTTGGTTATCAATGAAAATGCACAGATTGTTGATCATTTTGAAATATAATTTTTTCCCCAACTCAAACATACAAATTCATTTCTAGTATAAAAAAAACTTTTCAAAAAATTGAGCGACTTTCATTTAGCATTTTTTTACACCTCTCTCTGCTCAGTATCACTGAATCCAAAACATCACCACATACACATAATGGACCTTTTTTCTACTGTTGTGATTGCAACCAGATAATGGTGCAGCTCTAATGTGCATTTTCATATTCTGGTGGGTTTGTTTTTTTTCCTGAATTCTTTTAACAAATTTCAAAAAGGGCTTAAACGGACAAGTCTAAGATTAGTCTAATAAGGCATGTGAATAGAAATAATTTTTGAAAGTGCTTTTGACCTTTGTTTAAATAAAATAAGACTGCAAATATGATAACACATTAAGTCGTTCGCTTCCAGATTTCACAGCCTTTTCAGTATAGAGGGAATTAAAACATTGCTTGAAGACTTTGCCATTCCTTCTAGCCAGCTCGTTATGAAACACAACGTTCTTGCAGCCAAAGATAATTTTTTCTCTTGTTAGCATAATTGGAGACCAAAAGTGAATTTGCCTGTAGCCTGTAGTGAGAATAGTGCGTTTCATCTTCTCTCTGATGCTTCCTGGTAACGCTGAAAGCAGAACAGGCTTCTGTCTAAACAATGTCTTTGTACCCGCAGTAGTATTTGTTAACATCTCCATAATATCACATTAAGAAGGCAGCTGGGGAAAAAAGGCCAGGCATGTCTATAATAATTAAAGGGTGAGCACAGAGTTTATGTCTTCATTAAGACCTCTGATAGCATTTTAGACTTTTGATAGAATTCATAGCTTGCAGCTACAGCAGCTCCCTTCCCTCTCCTAACCCTCCTCATTTTATCTTCCCTCTTCTCAATGCTTTCCTCTACTGGCCTGCACTCCATTCACACCTTTGGATAACGAGAGAACAGTAGATTCCCAGTAACCTGCATCAGGGCTGACACATGAAAAATGGCAACATTACCAACGCTGGCCCAGCCTGAATAAGGACCACCTGATTAGTTCAGGTACTTGCGTCTCCCTAATTTTCATATTAATCATGAGTCCATCTCTGTTCTCAAGTCAGATCTCGGCACTTCATGGATTTAACATGTGACTAAGACTCATAAACCTTGAAATCCTGTGAAATCTGGTGAAAATAATTATTGTTCAGTAAAACTCTGAATCCTGTTTTATTACCTCTCCAAAGCTAATGGATGTCACATACAGTACAGCACCTTCTCTAAAGTCTGTATGTTTAAATGACCTTTACATACAGCTCCATATAAAACATGCAAAACACAGCAAATGCTGAGTTTAGAACCAATATTCACAGAGGATTTCTGGAGGCAAAAAAAGAAATCTGCGAATAGTTTTCATCATTGTTAATCATTCCCTTCTGTTGGAGATATACTGTCTCATAAAGGGATGAAACTACATCAATTAGCACTCTGGGAGACTATGAGTGCTTGGTTTAAATGTTAAGTAGCATATTAAAATGACAGTTAAATGGTTCATAGACAGTTATCTCTGAGCTGAATTTAATCCTTTGGAGGAAAAAAAAATCATGTGTCAATTAAATGGAGAATGTATAATGGCAGTTAGCTTTGAGGTGCCACTGATGCATGTGAACTGCTCTGATTTGAGATTAAGAAACTCAAATCTCATCGGCCTGGTGTGAGCACCAATAAAAATTTAAATGTGTGTTTAAATGTTTTAAAAGGTTACACAGCCTATTGTAACAATGAAAATAAGAGGAAACTGTAAAGATAACGCTGTATTCAAAGGAGCAAGAAATAAATCAAGAAGCAAAATGTCAATAACTGACTTTACAAACTATACAGTGTAATCATCTAAAATATATATCAGTTCATTTTAATAATATCAGCCACATTAACCGTTTATGTTCTTTCTTCAGTAGGAGGTGCTGAATCACTCTTTGATAGCCCATTACCCTTATTATTTACTCACTTTGTATGTAACGTGTATATGTATAAATGTAAGCTAAGGTGCATTTGTAGTTATGTACACTTATAATCATAAAATATATGATTATAAGTGTATATATATACACTTATAATAGTAGCCACTGCATAGATTCATTTTCAAATGGACCTTAACTCTTTACATTTTCTGTGAAGAGTTCAGGTCCTTGAAACACTGGCGTATTTCAAAAATTCCATAGTTTTTCAGAGTCAAATTTCCAGATTTCTCAGTAGACTTTACAGACTATATTTGATGAACAAATGGCTTTATGTTTATTATGTAAATAAATGGTTTTAAAATTCAATACAAAGTTTGTACCTTGAAAAACACTGGGCAAAAAAACAATAATGAAAATTATGAATTTATATATTATATATATTATGGTGATACATTTTTCTTTTGTCTGGAGGGTGTATTTTATTTACATTGCCAGCTGAAAGGTTTGCAAAATGCATCAGTGTTTTGTTGTTTGTTGTTAATTCCTGCAAATTTTGATACTGAACAAATATTTCATGATTACTATTGTTTTGAATGTTCTACCTCTATATTTGTGAGATGTACTGTTTGGCAAGTGTGGCAAAGGACAGTTTAAAACCACAAATAATAATCTGGTTTCTTCAGCTTTCACTCGACCAAAAATCAGCCTTTGAACTCGATAGAAATAATGATTTGACATTGATTGTTATAATTATCAACAGACTGATTTTTGAAATTTGAATTTTTTTATTATGATTACACTTTTGGCCATATCGCTAATTACTAAACCTGGCTAAACTTTTCCATACTTTCCGGCATAGGAACCCTGTTTATAAAAGTCACAATATAAAGAAAAGCAGTGAAATATCTTGTATTTAAACATATAGTATGTATATCAGTTACTATCACATCAACCCGAGTACAAATCCTACATTGACCTCCTAATGTAAACAAGTGATGAAGTGATGAAAAGAGGAATTATCCAATGACCCTGCTGTCACCTGTCCGCAGTTTGTGGCAACTGCGTCTGAGCTGCAATTTGGAAAATTACATAATAAAACACCAAAAAGTATTTTCACATCTGCTTAATGGAGGTGAGAGCTAATTACATTCAATAATTGATAATAGAGCGGACCATTTTACCAATTTTGATAATGACTAACAGACAAGGAAGAAAATCAAAAACTGCTGCCACCTTTGCAATATTAGCCATTTCAGCATCTATTTTCTGTCTATGTTTCTATTTATGTAATGTCATTACCTCATTGGCCAACTTGAGCAGGACAGGAGCAGTGGGCTGTGCCTTAGCTTCGCTCAGATACCTTCATTATAACAAAGAACAACAACAGCAGTGAAAAAACATGGCCCACAAAGGCAGACAAAAGGGTAGAGGGGACTAGACCAGGCTAGCCAAGACATGCTAATGTCCCTGATGACTTTGCCCTAGGTGGCATATGGCAGGCTCGCTGCGGTTAAAACAGCACTGCTTGAAGGGCTTCGAATTTCCTTGAAGGCAGACAAGCATATGATAGTTAGTTAACCCCTGCCGCCCAAAAGGCTTTTTTCCCTCGCCAGCTAAAACTACATACAGCCCCCATCAGATCCTACCCAGATCATCTCTGAGGTTTGTTGTTGTAAGTGGATTAGAAGTGCATTAAACAGCCTTGTTTTTCTCTGAACAGTGGTTTAATAAGACAGATAAGGGCTAATTGCAATATGCAAAAAAGCTTTCCCCTCTTAAAGCCTATTTTTAATCCATATTCATTAAATTACACATAATCAGCCGATCATGAGCTTGTGTGAGGCAAATGTCCAGTGGCTGATTATTTATTTTTCTGTTTTCAATTTGACAGAGCTTTAGCTCAGCAGGTGCAAGAATTGGAGGTCTGGAATGAATCCTGGTGAGGCTGGTGATTTGTTTGGAGGAGATTAGATCTGTCATGGCGGCCCACCTACTCTGATGTGACTTTGGCAAGTCCCTTCTTCAGTCATAGAATAAGTAAGACAAAGAGAGTGCACAAGAGGGGCAGACAGTTAAAAAGAGGGGGAAAAACTGAAAAAAATAGTGATAGAGATGAGAGAAGAGAAATACAGTACCTTTGGTAGTGGCTTTCAATAACATCTGGTGCGTGGTGTCTTGAAATTGTTCTTTTTGTTCGCTTCTGCAACAACAACAGTAATAATAACAACAACAACAACAACAATAATAATAATAATAATAATTAGGGGTGGGACTCTATAACGATACTATTCTGAAAGACTTCATGAAGATTTTTTTTTCCATTTATTGACATTAGTCCTTTCTAAGCTAACAATGGTCTCAGTTGTCTAAGTCAATGACAAAACCCACTGTTGAGGACTCTAGTCGGTTTTTAAACGAATATCCTTGTGCTCTTCAGCGTTCTTTGGTGCCTCTCTTCTGCTCCTCTACAGCAGCAACAGTGAGCAACACTAACTACCCTACCCTTAAAAAATGGAGTCGGCTAACGTCAACAAACAACCGGCTCCCATTGCAACCCAAACACAAACCTTACATATTGACCCTTTAAATATGCAAAGCCTACTTCTGAAATATACAAAGAAATTAATGACAAAGGCATGAGGCAAGAATGTAAGTGCCTCTAGATAAAGAGTTGTTGGCGCTAATTCTTCGTTCAGCTACTATTAAACCATAGAAGAAGGGGATGCAACCAGATGATGTCTTAAAAAAAACAATGAGTCAAACTTAAATCAGTGGAAAATAACCGTTAGTTTCATCCAGCTGAATTCACGATTATACAAAATAACTGCAGTTTGCTGAAATAACTGCGATCAGCTGATTACATAATAATTGTGACAGGCCTAATGATACATTCCCGTATTGTTATTTGTTTCGTCCCACCCCTAACAACAACAACAACAACAATAATAATAAACAATTGCAGTTAAAGTTTTGAGCTCCAGTCAGCCTAAATAAAATGGAGACTTGCTCGGCCTTGACTTCTCTTTCTCTTTCTGCTCTATTGTATTTGAACAAGTGCAAGAGATCTTGGGTCACAGTAATTTAATTTCAATAAGTTTGTTGAGGGTCAAAGTGTGCCAAGGCAACCTTGTTCAACGCCCCCATCCCCCTCTACCCCCTTCACTCAAACCATGTATTCATTTCCCCTTTCTCGATCAAACAATGACCCCATTCCGCATTCTACATCCTGACATTTCCATGCAATTCAATTGCCATCTTCGCCGAAAGGAAGGAAGACAAGGGGGATAAGAGAGGAAGAGCATTGGTTAAAAAACAACTTATTTAAAAACTACTACACACAAAAAAATGTAATTCCGCAGAGACAGGCAGTGTGACTGACACCTGTCAGGCGGATGATAAATGACTCCATTTTCTGCCTGTGCTGCCTTCTGCCACTGGCGGCAGTGGCCATTTATCATCATCCGCTGTCAGCCGTGGAAAGCAGCAGTGACAGTGCGAGTCAGCAAACATTTAGCACACGCAGCCGCACTACACGGGGAAATTATTATTGTCAGAATAATAATGGTTTAGCATAATTTATTACAGGTCCACCAAATAAGCAGGGGCTAGATGTTATTAGACAGATGGATGGGAAGGCTTGGCAGACATCCACCGAGGCTCAGGCAGGCAAGGGCCCTCAACGTGAACGTGAGGAAGAGGAGGGGGTGGGGTGAAATAAACGTGGGGTATAGTGGGGGGGGCATCCTCCAAACCAATCAGAGAGCTGGCAGTTCAATTACAAAGAAATAAAGGGACATTCATCATTCAATTAGGCACCTGTCAGGGCTCACAAAGGAAGAAAACTTCTAACCTGGTACTCCAGGGAGAAGATGCTCAGAAGAGTGGACTGCGAGTGACTGGAACAAATAAAAGAAGGACAAAGTTAATTACCAGAGTGCATTGCACAGAGACAAAGGGAGAGGGGGAGCTTCAAAGCCGGGGCCAGCTGCCCTGTAATCTAAAAGAACATGAAAACAAGTGTGGCAAAGTTGTTCCAGATGAACACCTCTGACAAAGGATTCCCGCCACGATGGTGTGGGGGGTGGGAGTTAAGGGGGAGGTCATGTTGTATGAGAAATGAGAAAAATATTGCCTGCTTTTTTTTCCAATCATTCATGTATACCTTCTTCTTTCATCCCTTTTTCTGCCAGCAAGTGTAGTGAAATTGTATTTAATTTAAGTAGGTTTTTTTTCTGTTGAAAAACTACATTCAGAGAAAAACACTCACTCCAGTCCAATCCAGGTTATTGATGTAAATAGAGTTTAATCAACATGGAGACGTTTGCTTACCCAAATTAAAATAAGTGAATAAAAAATGAATAATAGATGTGTATGATCTTGGGTCCTGTAAGTATAACAGAGGGTGTTTCAACTGCTCTATATTCCTACATTGTTTGCTAGCTAGCCAGAAATGCTAGCTAGTTAGCCTACTAATGATGGCTCAGCAGAGACGCTGCAATTCCTCCTCCACTGAGAAAACTTGATGAGCTAGTAAAAAAAACAGTATAAAAGACGGGGGGATCCGATAGATTTAAGGTGCTCTGTATTTAACTTTGGCTACTCTGAAGCTAATTCTATTAGCTAATGTAAAAAGTTATGTTGTGTGCTGGCTAGCTAAAGAGTTAACTAGCCATGTTTAACAGCTAGCGTTAGTTCAATGTTGCTGTTCAGTTCCACAGTTTCCTTTCTGAAGTGGTATCTGGAGAGAAATTCAGCAGCATCATTAAACTCATTTGGCTTGAGTCCCCCCCTTAACTGTCTTGAAAGAATTTGATTATTTTTCTCAATCATCCATCAAAATGGCAGCTATTTTAGAAGTTAAACCTCCTCAAGAGTAACTTTAAAGTTAAAACTGGATCACATTTTAAACTGGAGTTTAAACTTTTGCCACAACATAATTACATTTAGTTTAGAGTAAAAACTAAACTAAGGTTGAAAGAGAAATTTGAATCTTAATTTTAAGATCATTTTTAAATGAAGTTAACCCATGATTTAATGCAGCCACAGCCAAACTAAATATGGCAAAATTTAAGAGAAATTACTCCATGCAAATTATTAATGTAAATAACTGATAGGGTCCAATCACTGACATAAACATTACTTGGCGATTATGCTCCCTGGTTTCAGAGACGTCTCTTGAAAAAAAAGAGTGAAAAGCACTGTGAGTTAGTGTTTGTGTGTAGCAATGCACGTCTAACACAAAGTTTCTCCGTTTCACTGTCAACGCTGGCATATGGGCCGCTCTGGAGCCCTCCCACTGCAACTGATGGGCTTTGAAAATGGAAACTTTCACTGCAGGAAGCTAGGACTCCCAGGAGTCGGTCAATTCCACGGGTTGCCATAAGCTACATTCATCTCCAGCTCCAGTCAATGTCAAACACCTGGCAGAGAGAAGCGAACCTGGAAAAAAACAGGCAGCTCCGACAGGGACTTCACCACAGCCCCGTCGATATTTCTTCCCAACCCCCACAGCATCCTTTGAGTTGAAGATATTTAAAGCGGTGACAGATATTATTCTAATTGGACGGTACATAGTGTACATCCACCCTGCATATAAACAAAAACCACAGTGGGAGCATGTACATACACACACATATGAAACCTGCTCAGCAATGGTCTCCAGTGGATTTGTGTCTCCATATACAGCTCTCAGTACACTTGATTGTTAAATTTAATGGACTTTTCGTTACAAGTCACATGAGAATGGTAAATAATGACGAAAAGCCATCTGCATTGAAATATTGAGTCTGCATCAATCACTATAAACCAAGAAATAAGCATGTGACATGTAAACAAAGCCAGTGGAATCTTGAAACATTGATTTTTGTCTCAGTCTGAGATCACATCTTAATAAAAACAATCCAGCCTGTGGAATAGTTGAGCACTTTTTAATGTGTTTCCCCTTCATCATATGCCAGGTTAAAACAGTTTTACTGCTCTGGCTGGATAATTCTTAACTATTCAGACTCTCCTGGGCTTGAGTCATCATGCGTATGAGTGTTGTCAACCACTAATGCTGTTAAAAGGGGACTGAAAAAATATTTGAGGCAAAAGAGAACTCAGAAAAACACTGCCACCTCAGCATAAATTCACAATGATGCTTGGGGATGAAGGGGCCACTGCAATTAAGTGGGCCATTAAATGGTCAACTGTCAACATGTGGACACTTAAGGGAGAAAAAAAATTCTTCCACACTTCAGCCTGGCACCTGAGCATTTCAACAACATTACAGCCTTATTGTTGGCATGGGACCATCCCGATCCCCCTGTTGGAACAGACATCTGTTAGGTTTTAAATGGATTACTCTCTATAATGAGCATGATTACTGCCTAATTGCTAAATCTATACCCTGTTAACTTTAAAGGGACATAAACTGCTCTTAATATCTAGGAAAACATATCTGTTTCAAAAACACTCAGAACTTCAGGAACTTGTTTTTCTGTCCAACTTCAATCAGTTTTTGCTGCCAACAAAACTAGACAAAAGTACCCAAGCCAGTGAAAAAACTGAGGAACTGAAGCAAAACCAAATATCTGAAAAGGTTTTAAAAAAGGAGCAATTAAGCTTTAGGTTTTAGAAAGTCTGTCAAGTTTTACACCATGTACGTATTGCCTAATGTCTCTTTTTCCATTTAACAGACATTAACAGTAAGTTATTGCTGTACTCTCCGGGGCACAGCATGCTCACTTCATGCTAAAATGTAAAGCAAACTGCAGTTGTACAATAAAGGTTAGATTCTGACTGTTGAACAGAAGCATTACATGTTCACTGAGAGCTACAATTCTATGTATATGTATATAAAAAACAAATACACAGTAATTAAAGCTTCAGGCAGCATTGATCGGGCCCTCACACCTCCACACTTTGGGATGGGCCACCGTTAAGGGTTTTTACTGTGGGTATGTAGCTGTCTTCAGGTCTAGACTCTTTGCATCTCAATTATAACAGCTGACTGACTTGAATTAGCTGAGAGAACGGATTAAAAACAAGTTCCTCAATGCGAGAGGCTGAGAAGACCTGAGACCTAACTGGAGCTCCCTATATTATAAGACTTAGGCACACTACCAAAGTGTTTTTGCACAGCACCTAAGCTGAAGAAACAGAAAAAACTTGTGTTTTAAAAGTCGGAGTCATCTAAGTTGTGTTGACTTCATCAGACTTGTTTAGTGTCTTTGAGCTTTTTTCTAAATATATATAATAAAGGTCCAAAATTATGCGATGAGTGTTTAAGTCACATACCAAGAATATTACAGCCATCACAGAAGTTAAACCCTCCATAAACCTAGGAAAAACCCTGATATCTATCCAAAACAACAGAGTTAATCAATTCTATCTGACTTAATTAACTTAGTTAATTTTTGTGTTATTCAATATTTTTCACAGCAGACAATAACGTATTTGAAAATTCATTTCAAGAAGACTATGTGACACTGCCATGCATCCTCACTGTGACCTTTATGTGAACAGAAAAAAAAAAACTAGAAATCCTTCCCTCTTGGATATAATTTAGAACATGGGGAAACAGAAGGTTGGGAGACAGAAGAGTGGTTAGGGAATCATTCACTCTCAACCTAATTACCCTTCCTTACAACATAAGACAGAGCATTAATATGCACTGGCACCAAAAATAGTAAAGCAGCAGATTAAATTAAAAACAATTAGGGACTTTTACTTTGTCATTGAGCTGGTATGCTTGTCTGGTCAATGCTTTAGGCTCTATTAAGTCAGAATCTCCTCTGCTTATGAATGTGACAAATTCAAGTGTAAGTGTGTCTTTTTGTGCATTCACTGCCTATCAGTGTCTTAAACATACAGGAAAAAAAAAACAGCTACAAAAAGACAAGAAAATCCCATCAACCTAATTAATAGGGGAAGGGGGAGAAATCAAGCTATCAATTATATTCAGAATCTTCCTATTTACAAATAATTAATTATAAACAATAGCTGTAATTTAGGTAATGAAAGCCACCTGGCTAATGGCATTGGTATCATATGCTGCGACAGTACTAAGCATTTGGTGGATCTGCATGCATGAGAGTGTTGCATGGTGTGACTCTTCAGGGCATGGAACTGGCTAATTGAGGCAGCAC
Organism: Coranthus polyacanthus; assembly: GCA_037367275.1. Classification (NCBI taxonomy): domain Eukaryota; kingdom Metazoa; phylum Chordata; class Actinopteri; order Kurtiformes; family Apogonidae; genus Coranthus; species Coranthus polyacanthus. The sequence goes on along the minus strand of JAPQRN010000016.1, from coordinate 15,173,354 downwards.
ATATTTTTACTAATGGCAATGAAGCTATTTTGAGAAGGGAATGACATGGATGAAATAGCTCACTCTTGCAAAGTGTATGGAAATATTTCTCCATTTTAATTCTGTTGATACCTGCACCTCTTTAGCCGTTATTATTATCTAATGCTTTCCTGACATATTTATGAACTACTGCATTTCTCTTATTAGGTCTTCATTCAAGCAAGAGCGCTGACAATAACATGTTCAGCATTTACTTTGCCTACAGATCAATATATTTAAAAAAAAAAAAAAGGAAAAACAAGTCAATGTGGGTGAAATGCAAATGCTGGTAATTACACATGCTGATAGGCTAAATGCTAACATCTGTTTTCTCAGCTAAGCCTACCATCATCAGCAGCAAAACAAATGTGTAGAAGGAATCTCTATGCGTTAATGCATAAATGTGATGTATTTTGACAAGAGATAGAAACAAACATGCATCTCAGTGTCACGCAGTTTCAAACAAATACTTGCACAATGAGGG
>JAPQRN010000016.1:15152837-15170806 GCA_037367275.1 Coranthus polyacanthus | reverse complement strand
TGTATTTTGACAAGAGATAGAAACAAACATGCATCTCAGTGTCACGCAGTTTCAAACAAATACTTGCACAATGAGGGCACGTGTTTACAGCGCAAATTAGTTTGACTTTTTTTCTGCACAACACAATAACCTTCATTCTGTTATCGAAAAAAACATCTATAGTGTTCAATGTAGTTGTATTATGATGAGTAGGGCTGTCATGATAATGAAATTTTAGTTGATTAATTCGTTAATTTGTGATTTTCTGTTCATTTTATGCTGCTGGTATAGTATAAGCCTATCTAATACCTAATAGTTTAATTATACACACTTTCCTTTCGAACGTATTGCAAATTTTAACCAATTTTTAAGAAACTCTGCAAAATAAAATGTGAATTTCTGCGTATTTCCATCCCTTAGTGTTATGTTCAGAGTTCACTCATCATTATGGTCTAAAACTTGCCATTTAGATATAGTGTTTCATACATTAATATAACTACCTGAGCTGTTGATTCAGGACCTTTATCTTTTGCCTCCCAAACTGAACTAAATCACTGGTCTGGATCATATAACGCTGCATCAAACTCTTCATACACGGTGGTGTTTTGTTGACGTTAAGCAGCTCGAGATGACGTCATGAAAAGAGTACCAGTCTAGCGATTTTTCGAGCTCCTCTACTTTCCATTGATGATAGTTGGCAACACTGATCTCAACAGTAGAAAATGATAAAAATAGTGAAGAAAGGTGCATTTCTGTTTCATCCAGCTGTTGTTATACAAGCGAAAAAAGGCATTTATTACAATAATGCAAAATAATGGCAGTTAGCTCAAATAATTGTGAAAAGGTGATTATGTAATAACTGTGACAGGCTTAATGATGATTAGTAAGTTTCTGATTAATTAGTTTTTTTTTCCCCCTCACTATTTTCATTCTATTTTCCATCTGTGTACTGCAGAAAAATCACAGTACATTCAAGCACATCCCCCACTGTCTCTTAGGAGGCCATACAAAACCTACCAGCCTGCGGGGGACTGTGGACGGAAATGGTTTTAGAAGCACAACGGGGCATCTCACTGTCCTAACAGGCGAAGAATATGACCTCTACCCAGCTTCCTTTTCGCTTTATTACAATCTTTAAAACTTCTGTCTACTGAGGAGCCCTGAGACGTCGCAACTATTATAGAATGATGGAAAAAAAGAGCAGAAAGATCCAACAATCAGGCCCCTAATTGTGATTCCTCCTGAAACCTATAAAGATCTTCATGGCTCTTTCTGTGACAAAACAGGGTTACAGCCATTACGGTACGTTGCCATTGCAATTGTGTAATTATTGCCATTGCTGTTTCTGCAAACTCCCCGTTGAAAATTGAAAATGAGGTTCATGTTATCCGTCAAGTGGCGAGTGTCCACTGGTCTGGCAAGAAAACACATTACACTGACCAATTGCCTCGTTCCCCCAAGCATAGCTGGGGCACTTGTACCATTCTGGGCAATTTGTTTCATTCGTCTCTTGCAATTGATCCCAGTATGTAAAGAGAACCTAGGGCAATGGATACTACCATAGCTAGCTGATCTGTTGTACATAAGGCTGTAGGTTTCCCTCTGTGCATGTATGACTTGGGGGTTGAGGAACAGTTACTCCCAAGTACAGGGCACAATACACTCATTTTAATAAAAACAGCATATATTCCTGAATTACCTAGTCTATTTTGCCTACCATTTTAATACTTGCACACAGCACCCAAGCCAAATGAAAGGGGAAAAAAAACTATGCTGACAGTTGTCTACCATGGTTGCACTTAATCGCAGTTCAGATCCCTTCACTGCCATTTAACCAATGTTATTTTGTGATTACACAAAAATGTGAAAGATTACCTCAGGATACTGTGCTTACCTATCAAAGAGCATTTTTACTTCACCTTTACTTGCTAATGTCTATGCATAATGTGAAAATTTGCAACCTAAAACTATAATAATTATCACGAAATCATTTTATATCACAATATAATTGTGCTATATATATGTTACAATATACATTTACACAATATACGCTTGTCTTTTGGGTTTATTTTGTTTACATTGTCAGCTAAAACACTTATTCTTTAACTCCTTAACAACTTAAAAAACTTTGTTTCAGTTGTTTAAAAAATTCTATGACTACATTTCTGAAATGTTCCTCTGTCAAGTGTTGCCATGAGCATAAAACTGCAAATAACAATCAGTTTAACTTCAACTTTCATTCAGGCCCTTTAAACTTGAAGAAATAAATATTTGGCCTTCATTAAAAGGATTATTATTTAGATATTAAAAAATTGTTATCACAATAACATTTTTGGCCATACCATCGAGCTCTAATACTACCTTTGTACATCTTTTGTAAATACTGTCAAAAAATTGTCAAATATTATGGAAAAATCCAGTTTTTAGTCAAACAACATGAAGCCCAATGTCCACACAAACCTCCAACTGCAACTGCAGCACCTCAGCCTCCCCAAAACAAAGTGAAAACCCTTTTCTGTGCAACATTTCAATAACTGCAGGGTTTTTTGTTTTTCTTTTGAACTGCCAGGATAGTGCCCCTGCTAATCGCTATAAGCTACACCATACTTAAGCAATGGGCTGCTTACCTCAGTGTTTTTAGCCCAATGAGCCGAAAAGGCTCTACAATCTATAGAATGTGCTTGGACAACGTCCCCACGATATGAAGAGGAAGTAGTCATTCCTTTGCTTCCTAATCAAGTAATTGATTGCATCTATTATTCATGAACTCCTTAGCCTGACATTAGGTTGTAAACTCAGCACAGCTTCTCTTCTTACTACATCTCTCCTCTCTGCTTACACTTCATTCATCCCTTCACCCTTCTAATGCTCATCTAACCACATAAAGCTGTGGAATTAGTTTGCCAGCCTCTGAGCCTTCAAGGGTTGTACCCCTAAGCCCCAACTGCCAGTTTGTGTTTTGTTCAATATGGGCAGCCAGAGGTGCGAGGCCAAGTACTGGGGGCTGCTGAGGGCAGCCCTCGCAGACTCTACACTAGATCAGTCTCTGGGTAATGTCATTGCCACTTCCAGGCTATGAAACAGCCATGGAATTCTACCTTTACAAGAGGTACAACTGAGCAACTCAGTTGATTCCACAGAGACAATAGTGAAAATCAAGGTTAAATCTGGAAACACTCAAACAGGGACATTTAGCAGCAGCACTGTTTACGCATTTTTAATACTTTAAACTTTGACAGTAATTGTTTTAGTATGTATTATGTATGTTTAGATTCTCCATCACCAACCCACTCACCAGAATAAAATGTAGCCATTGTATATTTCTGCAAACCATGGACAATGGTTAATTTCTCATTGAAAGATCCAAAAAATTGTTTGCCTTTCCTTAGTAAGACGGTTGCGGTGGATGGCAGAAATACAAAGTCCAGGAGTTTACATCCCGACTCCTGCAAGTTTTTAAGTTTGGACAATAGGAAAAGGTTGTGGAAAAGGTTGTGGTTTGGTTTAAATATTAACATTCTGGTGACTGGATTGCCATCACTTTAGAGATTTTCAGGCAAAAAAAGAGAATCATTCAGAATCATTAAGATATGTTACTGGTATTGTTAGCTTAATGAATTTGGATGATAAAGTTATTGAAATTCAACTAAAGTCATTAAGAGATTAACAGTGTAATGCATTCTGCCGGTTACCAAATCCTTAGGTTTAACCAGCATGTAAAAGAGACATAAACACTGCAGCCACAATAAATAATCAATGAGTAAGTCCCAAAGCTTCATCCTGAGCCGAGATATTACCATCAAAAACGTGTCTGTAGCCAAGAAATCACCATATCAATGGCACATACCACAACAACCCTGCCCTGTGCTTTCCTCCGGAAGATCATGCTAGATAAACCTCGAATAACAGAGAAATTAACAAATGCTTGACATTTGCTCAACATCCATTATTCTGACACTTCTTCAGAATTTCAAAAGGCTGAACGCATGCTTAATCAACATTCATATTCCCAGAGCGAGCCCCGGCACCATATTGCAGCCCGCCTCAGTGCTGATGAAAACGGCACATTAGGGCCCGATTCGAAAAACGTTCAGGGACTCCTCACCGGGGAGCTGTGGGAGTGTGTATGTGTGAATGGGTAAAGAGAGATGGAGGCAGTTTTTGGAGGGGAGGGATGCTTCACACTCGACTTTTTAAGCATTCTCCAAAACAGAGGCATCTGCCCTCTTTCAGCGAACCTCCCACTTCCACAAGCCATATGAGGAGTGTGTTGAATGGCATTTTAAAGTGGGGGGTAATCATTACATCCAAATTCATTCATAATACAGCACAGAAGGACACAGAGGACTCTCACATTCCCTCCCACTTTTTCTTGCCCTCCTTCCACAGACTCCCTCTGGGGACAAAGGGTGGAAGGACCTGGGTCCCCCTTCTAGACCCAAGGGAAGCCAGGCAAGGCCTCAGAGAGCAGCCCATCATTTCCAATTCTAATATGTGGCAAGAGAAGGACCTGATGGGACTGATGTCACATTTTTGCCCACACCGGCTCGCGACAAGCCCTCCCACCTCCTCTTTTGCTGCCGAGCCGTGGTCCAGATACTAGACAGGACACCACGGCTGGCTAAGAGGAGGGCAACGAAGAGAGGGCAAGAATGGGGGGTTGGGGGTTGATATTTGCATGTCCCTTCATTGTGAGTGGGGGTAAAAAGTGACAGCACCGTGTCCAATTCTTTCCCCCCCAGAGCAGCTCGGGCCCGGCGAGAGAGGCCAGGCTGACAGATGACTCCCAACATCTGTGTTATGCAGCCGTTACAGATGAGGGACTCCACATCGCGATCTTTCTCTTTCTATCTGTCTGCGGGACCCTCCCTCTCTCCTCCCACTACCCATACTTATAACACAAGAAAAAGACTGACAGACCTTCCGTGGAAATTATTTTGAAATGGTCTGTGACAATTATTTTGTTCAAAGTTAAAATTTTCCACCCTTTTAGACACAAATCAAAAGCAATGATTATGTGACGGTTTTGGGACTTAAATCAGGATTCAGGGTCTTGAGAAGAATGGCTCTATGGTTGCATAGCTGCGGCTCAAATCTAATGAATCAATTCCAGCTAGATCTGAGCAACAATTACGGCAATAATGTGATTAAAATCAATTGGCAAAGGCAAGCAAAAAATTAGCTTACCCTAACGCAATCATGTAATGCATTAGTGCTGTGTTTTACTTTGGCATGTGCAAAACTAAAATTTAAAAACATTAAAAACAACTCACGTTTTTAATGTTTTTAGCTGGAACAATTTATTTGACTGGTTAAATGATCATAATACACAAAACTTTATGTGAGAATTTGATACTTTGTTATTTCTCAGTATGTAGTGAATAGCTTTGGAAAAATATTGAATATTCAGAAAGTTAGAATAAAAAGCATGGGCTCTAAGATTTATAACAAGTATTTTTCACTATTTTCTAACATTTTATAGGCTAAGCAATTAATCAATTATCAATTACAATTCTTAGATTAACCGAAAGTAATAATTAGTTGGGGCCTGACTAATGGTATTGAGTTTTTATTACAGTCTGCTCAGTATCAGTGAGAGAAGAAGAATGATGAAAAAAATGTTTTTTATTATCATGGCCAAGGCAACATTTACAATAAATCTTTATGGCAAATTTTAGAATAACACCAATACAAAACTTTATTGAAATACCTTTAAGCTGACTGTCAAAACAAATAAAGATATTTATTTTCTGGTCCACATTTAACGAGAAGGTAAGTAATAAGTAAATAAATAAATGTCTTCTTTTCGCATTTCAATCTTGACAGGCTATTATTCGTGATGTGTGATCAAGTGAACCCCTATTTCCAGGGTTTTCTCTAGGTTTCTAGATTGCAGTGGTGTTGTGTAATTGCGAAATTTAATGCTATTTGACTAAAAACTTTTTTAGTCTATTTAGACCTTTTCCCCAAGTTTGTGGAGGATATGGGTGGCAGGTTTGGGGTGTCCTCCTCCACAAAAATTTTACATTTTTCAATTAAAAACAATATAATGTAGGTTTGGACCATTATTATTACTGTATGAATGTATAAAATTTACAAACATTGGGAAAGCTACAGCAGATAAGTAAACAAATAAATAAATAATGCCCAACAAGCTTAAAAACAAAACTTGCTCCAAGTTATTGTTAGTTTTGATACCCTCCCCCTTGATTTTACATTAGTTTAGACTAGGTGGTGCCCAAAATGTGCTGCGTCTGAGCCTTATAATGGTAGGGAATATCCAGCCATTTCCAATATGTGGGATAGATGTCAGCATAAATTAATTCCAGTTTGTGGTTTGGAAGTTTAAAGAGCTAACTATGGCACTCCAATGTTCCCAGTTATTCTGAAGATTTTACAGTTACATAGAACCCAAATCTCTCTTCTCTGATTTCCAAGAACAATCATTTAAAATTATATGTTTATCGTCTGCCACAAAAAATATATAAACATAAAATATAGCGCCATAGTGACATGAGTCTACAGCTCTCTCAATATCGTTTGCATCATTTGGAAATCACCCAGAGTGATGTAAAATGATTTGATATCCAGATCCCTACCTTAACTCTCTCTGAATATTACAACCCGACCAATCTTTAAGCCAGCCCTTCAGCACAGGCCCGTCCTCAACCAAACCTACACCCCCCCTCCAGCCCCTCCTGCCAGCCCCAGCCTGGCCAATATTTACGCAGTGGCAGAGCTCCCACACAGTCCGAGGGGACAGGAGGGATGTGAGGCGGGGGTGGCCGACTGCCGTGCCTGAGCGCATGCTAAGAGATGATGGATGGCCTAGTCGATATGTTATGTCTTAAGAGCCTGATTTCCTGCCAGTCCAATCACTAACCCTCCAGAGCCCAGCTCAGCTGATTGGACAACCAGAATAATTTTGCAGGCTGTGAAAACACTGCTGCCGCGCCTGTCTGTCAGGCCCGGTGACGAGACTCAGGGATTTTAAAGAGCAAGGGCCTCCCCAAGATTGGTTATGGTGAACGAAATAATAACAATAACCAGCAAGACTAAACAAAAGAGCCGGCACCTCCGGGAGAGAGAGATCGTGCAGAATTATTGGAATGAAAACGCTCCAGTGTTTTCCTTTAATTATTGCACCCACTAGAACCACTTTTTATTTTTTTTAAAGGCATGTGGACTGTTTGTTAAAGACAGTTTGGATTAGGAAACCAAAAGGAGAGAAGAAACTCAAAATGATCATGAGGGCGACCTCCTAGTGCTGGTGCCTAAACATACAGGATATTGGATGCACTTTGCAACGCATGACATATTCTGTAAAATGCTGACAGGTAAAGAACAAAGGCAAACTCCAGCTCAGCCGCATCCCCCTTTGGGGACCCGATACCTTCTTCTAGATTGGTGATTAGGGCACAATAGGAAGTAGGAAGCTCCAAATACATGCGACTTTGTAAGTGACCTCGACGGGATCAGCCGTGGTGTCCTGGTGGCCTTGGGGGATTACACATGTTACGTTCAATAAAGTGAGGGCCCTCAGTGTCAAGGAGAAAGGCAAACACAACCATTAACCTCTCTCTTCGATTGCTGAATGTGTAGGCACTGCACTGCACTGCAGAACAGTGGCTAATGTTGCAGTGGAAGCAAATCCAAAACCTCTGTCTAGTTAATTAGTGATCATAAAAAGTAAATTAAATGGTATTTCCAATATTCAATGCAATAAATCAAGAACTATATTAGGATTGGGTGATATGATGGTATAGAGTGCTGCAAGGGTGACGTAGTGTTGAAGGCTAAACTGGACGTTATCATCAACCAGGATCCCTCAACCTCAGCCAAAGTGACTTTTCCATTGGTTTTTTGATTATTAAATGCTAATTTAAGGTTATAAATGAACTACATCACAGCCACATGACTTCCATGTCCCCACCACTAAGTTTCCAACTTGTAATTCGGAGACTGTAATTATTCTTGTGCAAAAACACATTCCTCTTTGCATGACTAGATCAGGAATAGAATAATTTGCACAAAGAGGTGGACGAGTGAGTAGATGAGTTTTCGTGTTCAGCATTGATGATGTTTAATGTCTCCGACAACATCTCTAGTCTAATTTAGCCACTTGTTAGCATACTTCTTTTTTAAAACACACATACAAGCATCAAAATACATGAATGGGGTATTAACTTAGATATATTATTTTATATCACAGAACAAAATGTGAAAACCTCTTAAGCTTCTGTTAACCACAGGCTTTTCTACAGTACTCTATATACCGTGTATCAGTAGCAATACTGTTTCCACCACAGGATTTTTAGTTGAGGTTATAATGTTCAAAATCATTTTATATATTATAGAATCACTGCACATAGTTTAGTTATAAACAACATTAAAGATAGATTACAGTATATATTTGAAGTTGTGGCAATTCCTTTTCCTAAATAAATTCAGAAGAAGAAGTGATGTTGGTCCTTTAATGACAATAAAAGCCTTGAGCTTTATCCTAAGAGATAGTTGATTTTGTTATTTGATGTATATTATGGTTATTTTACACAATTTCTTAATGGAATACAGAACAATTACTCATTACTCATATCATGTTATTTATCCATTTACACGGTAATATAAAATTACATAGGCTACTGTGATATTAGATGTTGGCCACATCACCCACCCATAAGCTATATAGGAACACATAATTCTGCTAAAAAATGATCATTGATGGATTGTAATTCTAATGAAAACTGCATAATTTACTTTTCTATAGACTTTATAATCCGCATTTTGGACATAAATCATTACATATTGATTATCCAAGTGTGGTAGGAAATGCAAATGTACACCAGTGAGGTGATTTCATCCTCTGCCATGCACTCACATATTAAATTAGCACATGTAAGGGAAGTAAAATACCACTTACTTCGGGAATTTGTCTTTCAGCATCTTCATACACTGACGAGTAGGTCTCAGTTGTTCTGTCCATCTCGCTATCTCTTTATATTCAGCTCGGGACAGTCTCATCTTTCTTTGGTCTGGTGCTGTATCTACCTGCACAAACAGGTGCAAGTCACATTAACCGACAGTGATGTTGCAACAAGATTTTGTCAGGTAAACACCGTGTCAGGTGACAGACAGCTGTCCAACACAGCTAAATGTACACAGCTAACTACCCTTAGCATTTTAGGTTACGTCTAGCGCGACACACTAAACCCACATCACGACACAAACACATTATCTCGTCTCGAAGCTCACTGTGTTGCTATTTTATTTAGAAACGTTGGCAAAGACGTGAAAGACGTGTAAAGTGGTTTGTTTACCATTAATTCCCTCTGCCTGTGGACAGCTCCCCGTCAGCTGCTTCCCGCTAGGAAGTTGAAGAGAGGACGTTTGTATGAGCTGCGTGTTGATTGGCTAAGAATCTAGGGAGCTCAGTATACTCGTAGGTCATTGGTTGCTTCGAGAAGTAGGGCGGTGTCCAAGGCGAGCTCAGTGCATCTAAAGAAGCTTGCGCGAGAAGTATAGAGGCAGGGACCAGAAATGGCTTTACCTCGGCTTTCTAGCTACAATATTTAAGTGTTTTTCTTGATAGTGTTGATACGAGAGGGAATTTAAGGGGGGGGCAGAGAGAGGGACGGAGAAATAGAGGCAGAGAAGCAGAGGGGGGGGGGGGCATAATGTAAAACAGAGCCACTCAGTACTCGTTGCTGTGTCACTGACTTCACATTTTTTAATAACAGTACGCTTGTGTATTTTGCAGTTGTAGAGCCTTAGGGTAACCATATGTGCATTTAGTAGCTCAGATAGCCCACAGCCAAGTATAACACACAGGTTTCTATAGATTTTTGTTACCAACGCAGTATTAATTAGTAATTCAAAAGCTGATTAATGTTCCCTTGGCAGTGCTATCGCTTGTGACACCACTTTTGGCCTGGCTCTTCAGTTTATACTGCTGTCTTTTTAAATTTTAATGGAACACAAAATTAAAAGAAATGCAAATCTTAATAGAAAGCCCCATAAAACACATAGTCCCCATTCGTAGTTTCATATCTTTATGCAACACCTTGAAATACAGCGTCTTAAACTGTTTAACGGCACCAGTTAAACATCACAATGAAGAGCAATGATCATTTTTAAAGGAGACACAGGAGTTTTCCAAGTTGTACTGCAGTGAATTATCACGGATGTGTACAGTAGTAATGTATAGTCTTTCTCTTGAAATGGTTGAATCAATGGCGTACAGGTACTCTCCTCCCCTGAGAAAACACTGGTCTGGGCTTTCCTTAATTAATTCTTACATCCTGAAGGAATTTATGTGGGACATCCCCCAGCCGCGGGCCCCCATAGTCATCAACACCTTTCACCTCCCCAGTGATGGTACTGCTTTAAATGGCCTGGCAGGAATATGTAATGAGAGCATGGATATAGCAAGGAGTAGAAAAAAAGACCCAGAAGACATGGCTACAATGTTGAATTAAAGGACAAATGTATGTTTTGTCTATAATCGTAACATTTCGAATGTGTTCAGTTTTACATAAAGTCATGTAATTGTTTCAAAAATGCAAGGGAATAAAAGTCCGTAGTTGATCAGTGACTTGTTCTATTTCTTTATTGCCTTTTAACCTTATGTTTGTGTCTATTTGGAGTGATATATGTAGACAAGAAATGCATCGGAGTGAAGTCTTTAAGACCTAATTTGTCAAATATAGCCTATCTCTTGATACCAATAATATTTTACAAAGGCATTATTGTGTAATTAGTCTCCGAACAGTGCTAAACCTCAGTCTAATCAAAGAGAGTTTGTCATTAACCTTCTCTTTCAACAGACAAATGCAGAAAAGTCCAAAAGTGATTATATGGTGAGTTTCTTGTTTTTGTGATTTTCATTCCATCGATTTTGGGTTAGTTTATCAATGTAGCGTTCTCCAAAACACCTGAGGGTAGTATCAGCAGAGTAATTACTATCTTGTGTTCCAAATAGTTTTTAATTGGTGACACCCTCAATCAAAGAAACTTTCAGGTCAGCTCAGGGTGAAAAATAGCACGAACAGGAAACTCTGTGTTTTGAAAATTTTGAGTAAAATGTAATCTTTATTCCTCAAAAGCCCACAGTCCACAAATGTGGACAAAGGTCACTTGAAGTGTTGTTTGTGTAACCTGCTGTTTTACCTATTGTATTTGGTCAAAGATGATTTAAATGATCTTAAAGAAGACAATGAACAAACATACTAACAACAATGACCACACAGAATTGCGCGTTATTAAATTTTAACTTCTAACTCTGCATTCAGCCACAACTGTTAATATCATTTTGAGCTTTTTTTCCTCCTCTGTTTTTTTGTTTGTTTGTTTGTTTTGTTTTATTTTTAATAATTGAGCTCATTTTAACAACAAAACACAACAGAACCAAAAATACATGATTTACATTACTGCCAGCTGTGGATTTATTGCCCTTTTTATTTCTTCGCTGCATGGTGTCCATATGTGTGGACAGTTAAATAACTAGTAGAATGTCTTTCAATTTTAAATATTAGCACAGTTTTGAATAAGAAATACAATCCTAAAATAATCTTGCCCGTTTTTTCTCGTAATGCAATTATTAAGCATGGTTCATACTTTTTCTTTTATCAGAAGCACACACAATCCCAAAACATTTTCTCTAAAGCATGTAATAATCAAATGTGTATTATTGTCCACGCACATGTATTACAATGCAATATAATTCTACGGTAGAGCCCTGTATTCTTTGACGACAACATCGCTGGTTTCTTCCATTGTGGGTGAACAATGCACCGGTGAGCAGAAAAGCTCTATCTGACCTGCGGTGCATCAGAATATAGAGCTCATTGTTGTTGGCCAGTGTAGTATGATGTCTGAGATGAACTGAGGTCTCGGGCTGCGTGTTCACCGGCACAGTCTTTGGGTCTGAAAGGGCTCAGTGCTCTGTGGTGGCTACAAAAGGGAGGCTGTGTAGTGGGATTGGTATGGCCAGATAAGATCAGGGCCTCTGAGGAAGTCTGGTCTGATTGCTACAAAGGGCTGAGGTCAGGGGCAGGAGGAGCAGTTTACTCATCTAGGTATCAGAGGATCGGGAGGGGGAGCCGCGTGTGTAATAGGTATAAAAGGATCAGTGTAATGTGATGGTATAAAAAGATAAAAATCAGAGAAAGGGTTGGAAAGTCGGTGTGCTGTAATGGTTCCAAAAGCTAAAGGATCACAGGCTTTTGTTATGTGGAGGTGTACTTCTTTTTTGTGCGCGCACACAACCTTGAATGAATCAGTTTGTGTCTGTATACATCTTTGATGGCTATGAGAGCCACAGTGGGCTGCCTACGATGAGAGCGGAAGGAGAGAGGGAGCGAGCCAATGAAGGGGATACATACAGGGGGAAAGGATGCAGGGGGAAGAAGAGGAGCGCTTTGGAGGCTGCGTGTAAACAGGGCAGTGGTACACACAGTGCCGTTAACCAGCTGTGAAGCCTGCTCACAGTGGGAGATGAATTTACAAAGGATGTCTCCCTCTGATATCCAGGAGACGCTGCACTGATCTCTGCTCCACTGCTCTCGGCACACCATTGTAGTGCTAAGCACTGTGCCACTAATGGCACTTATATACCTTAATGCCTGGAAAACATTTACATTTTGCTCGCAGCAGAGGGAAGCTGCTGTGGCGAGGGAGAAAATGTGTGTGTATGAGAGAGAAATAGTTCTTTATCGACAGCATCTTCAGTCGATTATTCTCAGATTTGTGACGTTGTGTAATTTCCTTTACTCATCGCACAGTTTAAGGAAATTGCAAGCCCTCCCATGTCTCGCACATTAGTCCCTCCTTACCATATCCAGTGAAATTACTCACCATACAAAGAGAGCATTTTGTTACACTAGATCGTCAGCATTACTGTCATAATGTTTCGTTTCTCTTTTTTTTTCCATTTGTGAAGTCAGTGACTTCACTCCCCCCCCTGCACCGCAGAATTGCTCTCCAATCTTCAGGGAGTCTGCAGCTCTAAAAATCACAGTTTAAACATGAGGCAAAGCCATAACCAGGAAATGCCTGTAGTATTAGCAAGGTATCGGATTCATGCGTTCTCGCCTGAACAGCATGACTGCCCCTGAAAATCCCACATCCATATTTTACATCAAGGGAGACAAGACACATGTGTTTCACCCCGGCTTTCAAAGCTGTTTCTTCCATTTATTTTATTATCCTTTAATGAATTTAATTAGAGGACATGTAATTAAATGCAATTGCGCTAACCCCCACCACCACCCCCCGCCATAGCATAGACACACATGCAAACATATGCACACATTTGGCTATAGATTGCACAAAACAACACGTGCAAAGTGAGCAAATTTACTGGATTAATAGGGGATTGATAATATTTTGGAATTGTATTTCACTCTAAACGGCTGCACGCGGAAACAAAGGCTGCAGCCCAGGCTCATTAATCATAGTCAACGGGTTGCCCGGGTGCAATTTGCATGACCGAGGTGGCTGCACATGCTGCTGTTCGGCCTAGGATCTGCCTTGATTTGGCCAGACCGTTAACGCCGCGTCAATCAAGGATAAACCAATAACAGTATGACAGAGGGAGAGAAGGAAAAAAACATTTTCCCCTCATTAACCAAACCTTTTCCCCTGCTTCCCTTTCCCAACTTCAGATTTTAGTTACTGCTAATTTTCCTGGCCTGAAAAAATCAGGTCATTCTTTCACAAATGTTACAGAAAGTATACTATATTTTAAGCATAATTGGGTTTTTACTTTTTAAAAAAGTATTTTTCCATTATACATCAATGCCTTTACTTAGAATTTCTTGCCATCCAAATATAATAATACACACTGCACATTTGGCACATTAAACAGAGGACTAGCAGTGCTGAGGATGATTATCAGAGACTGTAACACATAGTGTTATTTAAAATTAATTTAAAATCCTGCCTAAAAGTCAAGTGTGTTACCATACTCTATAAGTTATTAGGACAACCTGAAGGGTGCTTTGTTTCATGTATTTTTGTCTTTGTTTTAAAGCATTTTGAGTTCTTATAGTGTGCGCTGTTATGTGCGCAGTATTGTGCTTCCTGTTTTAATTTATTTCATGTGTCTTTTGTCCTGACTGTCATTGCCTGATCCGCACCAAAAACCTGATTTGCAAAAAAAAAAAATGCAGCTACTTCCTGTCACCAGTATTTCTAAATACAATAATATGTTATAGAATTAAATAAAATAATGTTGCCTCTTGTTTTATTTGTGAACTATGAGATTCAAATGATTTCTTCTTAAACGAACACACGTTTTTCTTGTTTTGTAAAGAATGTCTAATATATGGGGCTCATGAAATACACAATCATTTAAACATTTAGAGAAATATCTGTTAATGTGTGACTTGAAACTGTTAAATAAATACATTTTAGACTTTTAGGAAATATGTGAAAAATAATCACCTTTATCTATAAAGAAAACTTTTTTTTTTTTGGTTCGTCTACATTTTTGGTCAGTCAGTTTGGAATCTCAGTAAGCCATTTTAACTGCAGATAATTGGGTTGAGGCGTGATGCAGTGAAGTTCAAAATGAAGCACAATTTCACAAAGCTGTAATCTCACCACTGGCTCCATACACTGAATTCTAATTATCTTGTCATGAACTTTAAAAAAAAAAAAAGAGAGAGAGGCAATGTTTTAATGGCTTTTTAACTCCATAAGAGGTGCGTGTGTGTGCGAGCGATGTTGCATGTGTGTATGTCCACGAGATAGAAACTGATGCTGGTTTTTGTGTGTCTGACACACACACACACACACACACACACACACACACACACACACACACACAGACAGCAGCGTCACCACACACAGACATGTGAATGCGGCTTGTGTCTGGTCTGGCCCTCTCTTCTACCTCAGCTCTGCTGCCGTGGCTCACGCTGTGCCCCCCCTCCCTCCATCCCCTAATATCCTGGAGGCATTTTTCTCATTATCAAATATTGTTTGATGTCTTTGTTTCTTGATGATTAACCATGGTCACCAAACACTGGTCTGGATTGTTTAAAATTTAATTTTGGGGTTCTGAAGTACCTGCAGAGGGGCTGACTGGTGGGGACACCCGTATTTTATGTATGCTATTTTTCACGCTGAAATGCAAGAGGACACACATTGAAAAACACAATAAATCCTCGCGGAGAATCATTAGTGGAATACTAGTGGTTTTTATGACCATTGTTATTCAACGCTGTAGTGAGATGCAGTAAGTTATTCTGTTTATTATGGGGATATGGATTCAGTCCCATTTTCAGAATAATTATGTTGTTCCTCATTCTGCGTTAATAAAAAATACTCCCAATATAGATTTCTCTGTGTTTAAACCTCAAAATGTAAATAAAATATTTATCAGTAAATATTTATTCAGCAGCAATTTTTTCAAACATAATTTTTGTTTGCGCATCTTTTGCATATTGTGTTTCGACTGCACTGACCACATATATATTTCCGTGGTAATTTGAACATCATAAAGACAAACATCTTGCCTCAGGAATCCAAGATTTATGAGGAAATCGACATTGTAAGCAAACAAATAGGGAAACAACACTCTCCCCTAATGTCAGCATGTCAAAACTATATTGAATACTTGAAATATCTGTGTATCTAAGGCTGAATAGCAGCCATTGTATCGGTCTAATGATATTATCCTCTGAAATTTGGAGTGAAAGAAAAATGGCAGAAATGAGCGGCACCATTGTCTGCCCCATTTTATTTAAACAAATTGCAAGAGCAGAGAGAGAGACACAGACTGAGGGAAAGAGAACGAGCGAGGCAGAGGGAGAGAGACAAAAAGAGAGAGAGAGTGCTCTGTAAATGAAAGGTTATGCGTCGTCCCATGTGTTTGTATTGTCAATAACTGGAGAAGGCTGTCAAGAAAGTGGGGAGATAAAGGTCAATAACTCAGGCAAATGTGTTTGTATTTGTACACTCCTGCTGATAGCACAGCAAACGTCAGGGCCTGTGTCTGACACCCCCGCAACAATAACACAAATAGTGGGGCTAGCACTAGAATAGTCATTATTATTGTTGGTGCTAGAAATGAGAGGGAACCACAGCACATGGCTGTGACAGCCGGCGCGGTGTCACTCAAACGTCACGCCATAATGAAACACGGCGGAGATCAGAAAAGGCGATGATAAAGTGTAAACAAAAAGAGATTATGCTGCTGGATGATTCTGATATTCACCTTATTTTCTTGTCTCTGAATAAATATGATTGTTACGATGTTGTTTTGGAAACAATTGAGGCAAATGTAAATACTTGAGATAATTAGGTTTTTTTTAATTTATTTCTGATTACTTAAAAATGAAGTTCTTCATTTTTTAAATTATTTTTATATACAATTCTTTACTTTCTGCTTTCTCAAAGATATGTATGTTCACACAGGGCTGGGCAATAAAACGTTGGATATTATCACATTTTATTTTGCGATAAAGATACATTTCTCTTTTGGGTTTATTTTGTTTACACTGTTGGCTAAAAGATTTCAGTGTTTTGTTGTTTTACTTAATTTCACCTCAGCATTTTTCTGACGTTAAACAAACATTTTATCATTCTAATTGTTTTAAATGCTCTAAATTTCTGAAATGTTCCACTGCTTGGCAAGTGTTTGTCACGTTCTGACCACGACGAATAGTTTAAATCCACATCTAACTGTCTGGCTTCTTCACCTTTTACTCAGCCTTTCAATCAGTTTTACACTTTTCATGATGATTATTATACATACTCATTAATATATTTTAGAAAAAAGCGAAATATCTTAACTGTGAATTTTGTTTTGGTCTTCACTTTTCATTTCTCTTCTTTTCTTCACAAAAAAAGGCATTTAAGTCAAATTACGTACACACAATTGCCTCACGAGCTTGAACTGTAATCTAAAAGCTGCATTTATTTTTCCCATACATGTTCAAGCGTTATTTTATTCCGGCGCCGTTTAGTGTATCTCTCCGTGGCCTTGAGTGTAATAAATGTGCAATTAACAGAGTTAACTAATTCATGAGGAACATTGTGAAACTAACGAAGGGCATAACTACTGTACAGACGCCTCTGTCATTGGCGAATATTGTTATTGTTCTGCTTTTAATTGCTACAGGAGGAGGAGGAGGAGGAGGAGGACGAGGACGAGGAGGAGGAGGGAGAGTGTTTTGAATATATGGTTACCATAGCAAAAAAAAAAGGAAACACTGGCTGCCTCCTGACAGTAATACAGTATGTAACGTCAGAGGTACGTGGAGGTGTTAACTTGTCTGGTTTAACCAGTTACCAAACAAATGACCCCCTTTTAACATGCAACACAAAAGAGAACAGATAGAAGCAGTAATGCCTCAAGTAACAGCGTGAAATCCTGCGGCCATTCATCTTGATATGTGGTCTGAGAAAAGGTCTCGGTATTTTTGCTTCTCATTAAGCTTCTGATGTTATACCATTTCTGATACTGTAACTTTGGAATCAGCGTCATATCGTCTTTTTCGGGAAACCGCCGTAATTAAAGCTATAAATCACTTGAAGTAAACAAAGTTTGGTGCATCTCATTCTATGCTTTGCTTCGGCGTACACCTGAGGAGCTTCTTTTCTGTTGAATCATCAGCACAGGAGGCCCCATAATTTGCAAACGTTGTCCTGTTGTTGTGAGCAGATGAAGCAAAATGTACTTTTAGTAAGTAAGTCTATAAAGTCCATAGGGGAAAGTGGATCCCTCTCCTCTCCCTCTGTCACCCTCTCTCCCCAAGTCTCAGTTTGTTTGTTGGCTGTGGTGCCTCGTAGTGGTTTACATTACATATGATTATGTAAATCCGGAGCCGTTCCTGTGCATTATGGGCCAACGCATTGTCAAGATCTTTTCTAAAGCAGTCAAGTAGCTATTTCTGAATTCTTTTATTATCTGAGAGTGCAACAAAGAAAGTCTTTTGTTCACTGTTTGCCGCACACACACTCACATGCATATACTAACACACACA
>JAPQRN010000016.1:15112695-15152737 GCA_037367275.1 Coranthus polyacanthus | reverse complement strand
ACACACACACACACACACACACACACACACATATGACTGCTGCTGCTGCTGCTGCTGTCCATGACTTACTACTGTCCCCTAGTGGTGCTCAGCCCCACAGTCTCTCCGTTAAACTCTCCATTTCCATCAACTTTCCACACTCCCATTCACCTGACTTCCCCCTCGCCTTTTGTCCTATACTCCCCCTCTGTTTGTGTGCCTTCTCCCTCTCTGCCTTATCATGCTCAAACATTTAAAGGCCTGATTTGTTGTATTGTATGACATAGAGCTCCAATTATGCATTGCTGTGTCCACAGCGGCTTTTGCCTTCAATGGAGGGGCTCAAACAGTGTCAACAAAAACAGGAACCCTGATGTTTTGTGGCTATTGTGAGGCACAGAGCTCGTGTCAATAAGGTATTGTTTGGTCAAAGTGCCACACCGAAACTGCAGCGAGAATGTTATCAGACCTGTGGAAATAGGGTGTGCACATAATAGTGCTAAAATGCAAGCATGATTGTTTGGACAAGGAACAGGCGACTTGTCACCTCTTGACACATTTTTTTTTTCTTTTTTTTTTTTTAAACTAAGATGCACGACATTTATAAACGAAACCCTGTTTGCACTTTTGTCACTTTTTCATCAGTTTCTCTAATTATTTTCTGGTTTTATTTACTCTTTATTCTTCTCTTGTAGAATATTTTTAGCAAGGTTAAGAGTGTACTCTATTACGCTTATCATCACTCGATTTCCTCAGCTAATAGTATGCATTTTTATACTTTTTTCCCTTTTTCCATCACTGTTATTCCAGCCCTAATTGGTGTGATAACCTGGAACGGCGCTAATAAACAACAGGCTAAAAGGGTCAGCCTCGAACTGACAGAGAACGGACACACACGCAGTCAAGTCACACATGTCAAATGACCAATTATACAGGTTATAGAGGATGGCACCTCCGTCTCCAGTGCCCCGTGCCTCCTGGGATATCTCTCCAGCGAGAGGGCTATCACTCAAACCCAAACCACATTCATTCATTAGCCTGTTAAGATGGGCATCAATTATTCATTAAGAAGGTGGCCAGTGGATTATTTCTGTCAGCGCTGGGCTTATTGTATCAAAGGTTGATTATGGCTTGGTTGATTTAGTATGAACTATTGTGTAAGTGATCAATAGAAAAGTAGGATAAAAGAGTGAAACTTTTCAGTATAAATAGGCAACAAAACACATACATTTAGTGTTAAATGTCTCTGAATGTCACTGAAATTATTGACATTAATCTACTCTTATCTAAGTTTTACATCAACATGACTACTTACTGCTCCTTTCTTTATTAAATAATACATTAAATAATGTAAATAATGATCTTATATTTTTGCCACAGTCGTCCTCTAAGTGTTAACAGACTTATATTTCCTGTAAGTCACATAAAACTGATAAACATCTTTTAAAGACACCGTTCACGTAAAACATTTGATAGTTCATTTTGAATGTGATACAGTCACTGCTTTTACCGGTCGCACCACATTACAAAGTTACAAAGAAGTCATGGTGTTTGAACAGTTAGAGTCAGTACATAATGGGAGAGGTATATGTGATATCTTTTAAACTGGAAAAAATAGACAGAAAATGTAGGCATCACGTCATTGACGCTACAATCAAAAGCACAAACACGCACAACAAAGTATTTCAAAAGGTTGCAAAAAACGTAAACACGGTTTCCAGGTATAATCAGGTTGTGATAAAATGAAGCTATATTTACATCAGAAAGCAGGTGTAGCCATAGGTGTTTTTGTTCTTTTTAAACATGCCACTTATCAAAACATTTTAGGTACATAATTAGAAAGAGAGCTCAGTAAAAGGCCCTTCACGAATGGTTTGTATTTGCACTGATCTAAATGTGATGAATTCATTTCTATTTGAGATGGTGTCTATTTGATTTCAAAGTAAAATGTGACCACCGTTCTTCCCTCACTCACATCTTTTTCTTTTTTTTCACTGCATCACGTCCCAAATTCACACTCACACCACTCTGTAAAAAATTTTTATTACAATGTTAAAAAGTCCTGTGGGGATTTTTTAGAGAAACTCTGTGAGAGTGGAACGGAATAGTCATGCTAAACTGGAAGACTGACAAAGGAACTTGGCTGAGACTACACAGAATAATGTCGCCCTTTAATACCTACAAGTGCAGTTATAATTCTATACTTACACTGTTTTATTTATAGTATGTACAGTGGGATTAACATCAGTGTACTTTTAGACTTTTTTATATGGCTAAAAATTGTATTTGGGCATTAAAATATTAACTTATGGTTTCCCATTTCTTTAAACATCATAAAGACAGTTTGTTGGTAGAGCTTATTTCATGAAGCAATTTAATTACGAAAACTTTTCACAGAATCGACTGCACCTTAACCTACTTTCCTCCTTTGTTTGACCCACAAACTGCTCTTTGAAAACTCGCCTGAGTCAACTGCGTCGTTTAAGCAAACAGGTTGTGAGTCGAGTGAGGCAATGTTTTAACAAATACAGATGGAGTGTTTAGGAGATTAGCCTCCTGTTACAACACATAGCAGCGCACTTCAGTTTCTTGTTTGCAGGGTTTTTCCAGTGATAAATCTGACCTCAGAAACACTTCAGGAAGAAAAAAAGTTGTTCAAAGCAGCAGATAGTATTCAGTGGAGCTGAAATGGAGATACGGCAAAGCATATACACCATGTAAACAATTCTTTTCCTATTTAACAAAGATTGTTCTAATTTATTTTACCGTCCTTGACATATTTATTGCATTACATATTGTGTGTTAGTACTGTATGTATGTATATTATATATTTGGGGAATAAAACAATATCACACATCATTATATTTTGAAATCCTGCATCACTTCTCAAAAGTACTGAGTTTTTAATGAATAGTTTACATGCAAAGCTTCATGGCAGAAAAAAAAAAAAAAAAGCAAACAAAAAAAAAAGAGTGCTGTGATGTTGGATTTTACAGGAATTGTGATAAATGCAAACGCAGATCCCACTGTTGTGATTGCATAAAAAAGTTAACTTTTTTTTGGTTTCGTTTTATGCTTATCGTTGTGTGTTCTGTAGGTTATGACTATTCTGATTATTTCTTACCTGCAATGTATCACAATAGAGGGTTTTCTCTACCATTATAAAACATTGTTACAGCATTTTTGCACAGCACCTGAGATGAAGACACAGAAAAACTCTACTGGGGTTTCTCTACCACTCTGGAGAGAAAAAGATACCACATTAACCTGAATAAACAAGGTTAATTAAGCTTTAAAAGTGGGGGTTATAACATAGGTCCCAAAATTATGCAAAAAATCACAGCACCGAAGCCTTCCACAAAACCTACAGTATATTGAATCGTAACCTGGGTATCACGATACATATCGTATCGCCAGATTCTCGCCGATAAACAGCCCTATTATGAATTTGTGTGTGCGTGTCAGACAGTTTATCTGCCTTTTGTTATTTTGCATGAAAATGTCATTTACATTATGTTTCACTTACCTTTCACGGAAGAAAAATAGGTATGGAAGGATTGGTCTATGTAACAGTTTCTCACAAGCTTGAATCATACTTCATGGCTGCATAAAAAAATGCACAGACACATTATGATACACACAGCAATAACATTTTATGTAAAAGTTTAGGGTCAGATTATGCAACGTATTGCCTTGCTTACAGAATCGCAATATATGGATTCAAAACCCCCGTATCATGATACACATCGTATCACCAGATTCTTGCCAATACACAACCTTATTGTGTATTACGTGGATATATAGTTATTTTCTATAAGGTGTAATTTACGTTACCTTTTGCTCATCTATCATGGAGTAAAAATAACATTTAGATTATCTTTCACTTCCTCTAATGGAATACAAATAATCTGGCTAAGTTCTGTACAACTGCAGTTTTTCACAGGTTTGAATCATATCGTATGTGTATGCGGCTGCACATATAATACACAGACATATGCATATATATACACATACAGACACACACAGCAGTAAAGTTTTATGTGGTCAGAACACCAGATCACTGCTGTCGGTTCAGTGTATTTTGCCCCAGCTTTCCCTCCCTTCACCAAGTGTTAAAACAATATCCAAGTGTCACAGTGTCACCACTTTCAAAAAATTCATTGAGAAAAAAAAAAAAAAAGTCATGGGTGTGTCACTGTTTTCTGAGTCATAATGAAGGATAAACATTGTGACGAGGTGACAGAGCGCAGACCTCCGACTTGGCCCTCGGTTTTGAGCCACAGCAGGCGCTTCGACGTGATGCAATGACAGCTCTTTGAGATGGCGGGGAAATGAATTCTTGCTCGGTGTAAAGAACTATTCATAACAGCTTTTGCTTGAGAAAACATTAACAATTTTTCATACGGATCAAAGTGGCCATCTGGTTAAATTCGCATAGGCTATACCTTATTCATGCACCTCTTTTACTACTCTCAGTGGATTCGCTTAATTTTCTGTCTTCCCTTTTTTTCCCCTCAGGTTTGTGCAGCACTTGCAGAGTGAGACTCTCTCAAGAATGTGTCTAATTTAGTGGCTAAGAGGCAGATTTATACCTGTGCTAGTTATGGAGAAGGTTGCTCCCTCGAGAAGCCCCGATGACTGTTTACGGGCGGCCCGACAATGCCTTAGCAGATGATGAAGCACCTGCCAGAGTTCCCCCATGTCTGTGAATCCCTCTCTGTCTGTCTGCTCACGCTTTCTTTCCTCCTTTCTTGCTTCTTCCACTCTTCCTTCCCTCCTTCCTGTCGCCCACCCTTTCTCCCTCTCCCTCTCGCTTTGTTTCTTTCCTCGGCAGAGCCACATCTCCTTCAGTTACCATGGCGTTTTACAACCATTCCCACTTGCTTTCCCCAGAGTGAACCCATCTACTTACTCTGTCTGCCGCTGAGAATTGGAGAGGTTTCATCTCCATGTCCCTCCACTCGTTCTTCTTCCTCTCCACCCCCCCTTTCTTTTCTTTTTTTTTGCACACATACTGGATAGAGAAATTGACACACACGCATTCGGCAGCAAACAGAACTGTGGTCAGGTTTTGTTTATGACAGGGAAAGGCAATATCGAGATTGTTTCAGAGTAGTGTCATCACATGAAATGTATCGCTGTCAGGAGTATGTTTTATATGTCTGGGCCCTTGGCTGAAGCCATTTTGGGAAACAGAAAATATCATATCGTATGACCTCCTCTGGTATAAAAGTAAACTATCAGCTGTAAATCTGATACACAACTACAGTAGTCTGTGTGAAGAGAAAGGAAGTGAGCTCTGTCTGACATAAAACTGACCAGTAAAATAACATCAGCTGTTTGTTGCAGTAAATTCAGATGAAGATGTTGGGAATTAGATTTGAATAAATATCTATATTGATTCAAGCTAAAGAAAAAATGGATTTATTTTTAAAGAAATCTATAGGGTTGCCTTTTGCAGTTTTCTTTGTCCAACACATGAAAACACAATGCTACTGAATAATTGAAGCTCTGCAACTTGGGAGAATAGGAAAAGAAAAATTTTGCATTACATTTTATTACCTGGGATTCCAGCTCTTTCCCTGCTGTTGTACATATCACTTTTTAATAAATAAGATTTTATTATAGCGACGATAAAAAGCACAACACTCAACATATTTCTTTGGTCTCTGAAAGGCTATTTTCAAACTTATACAGAGAAATGTGCTAACAACTACTTCTTGTGTTTCTAACTTAAAAGGCAACATTGTATTAAAAAAAAAAAACCTACACAAACTAATAAACTGTTAATTGTAAATGTATCTAGAAATCATTTAGTAATGGTGTTCACGTTAACTAAGGAATTCAATTATACATTATTTACATTAATTAACGTTATTTAATGCAGTAATACACATTAAAACGGTTAACTAATGTGTCTTTCATTCTATTAGAGGGTATTAAAATCACAATATTTGTCTCTCCCTGAGAATTAAATGCTCACGTGCTGACCAGTTCACAGTGCTGTAATTCCAATAAAGGATCTTTTGTCTTTCTCTTAAAAACCCAGGCTGCGTTTTACTCAATGGGCCGTAACTTGTTAATGTATGTGGTATGATTTTGCACCTGTAATTAAGTGTCACTTTATAAACACACAAACACTAATAATACCCAGAGCTTTTCGGGGCGAGCCCGGTGGTGGCAATAGCTCATCCATCAATGTCCCTAATGAGGCTCCATATAGACAAGTCAGTGGAGGCTTCCTGGGCCATTCAGTCTTATTTTTCATGCTCACTATGATAACCACCCAAATCCCCAGTAAGATGATATCAGCCAAGATAGCTAATGTGCGTGTGAGTTTGTTTGTAGGTCTGCATGTTTACGGTACGTGTACGTATGTATTAGAGATCCTGTTCAAGTTTCCCATTACCCTCAATTGTCAATTTAGTGTTAATGAGGCCATCGAGTGGCTATAAAGTGGTTAATATGGCTACCGTTTCCATTGTTGGCATTAATATTACAATCACAGACTGTATAAAAGAATCAGATGTGGCCACAGTGATGTCACCCATCCTTTTGTGTCGCCGTCATCATCTAGCTGTAGTTTTTTCTTTTTTGGGGGGGGGCAAGAGGGGGAGATGGGGAAGATCAAGGGGTGAAACTCACCAGGCTCACTAGGCTACCTGATAAATGTTAACATACACAGTTGTGTTTGATTACAGTAATGTAAACCAAAACTTCTTTTTGTACCTGCCTGAAAAGATGTATATTTCTGCTATAAAGTTGTCCATTTTAAAATGGCGGTCTATGGAGATTGACTCGCTTTTCGACCCAGCCTCAAGTGACCGTTCGAGGACCTGCAGCTTTTGGCGCTTTGTTTTGGCTTCATATTGCTGCTTCATTATGATGCAGAGAGGCCAAATTGAGGGGCTAATGATGGTGTCGCAGGTCATTTACACCAATCAGAATACACCATAGAGCATTAGCCAAACAACAGGCCCTGGCTCCTCTTGAGGACAACAGAGCATGTATGGGAAGCATAGTTAAACATACTTATTAGATTAGGGATAAGCTGAAACCAGGACAAGGATGTGCTTCACTCCTTGCAGAGAACATGTTTATTTATGGACTTAGCCAACCCAACATTCACCAGTGACACTCCTCTTTATTTGAATTTTAGACCTCTCTCTCTCTTCTTCTTCTTGTTCTTCTTCTCTGTCTTAGGCTGCAGAAGCAGATATCACAGAATGTGGTTGACATGTTTAGCTGACAGACAGATCTACAGTTTCAGAAGCTGAGGTCTTTGCGCTGTGGGACAGATTTTATGCTCCAGACCGACACCAACAGGGCCTGGGATCCACCAGTGACGGGAGGGGATTTCTCATTGCAACATTTACGGTGTCACTGGGGAGGCTGATGACACATTTGAGAGTAAATGTCAGTGTTCCTGATGGCTTAAGTGCAGAGTATATAGTGCACTTCCATCTTGACCTAACCTGAAGCTGGCACTGGCATTTATACAAGTAATGGGACATCCATAATCTTTAACTGTTGGGAGGGTTACCTTTAAAATATATTTCACTACAGATTACAGAATGAATTCCCTTAAAAGTAATTTGTAACATATTCTGTTAGATTACTCAAAGTGAGTGAATGATTTGGATTATTTCAACATTGCCTTAACATTATTGCATGTAACAGTGCGGATGGATGTGGCATTCGCACAATACTGCTACCCAAAGTATTCTGAATCCAGGAGTCACTCTGAATATATATGAACACTTGCTGTAGAGATGTAAGCCACAAATATATGGAAACCCAAAGCAGTGTGATGTTTTGTCCAGATGAAAGGATGAATTTTTATTTCCCACTCTTTTCATTATTTGTTATTATCAGTTAACTATTTGACCATTTACTCTTAAAAGTGTTTGAGAATAGTGGAAAAATACCCATAAATTTCTCACATCAAAGGTCAAAAACCAAAAGGTAATCTTGCTACAGTGACTGCGACGCCCCAGGCCCTCTTTGCCGTGGTCCTGTGTGTGGTTTGTGCTGCAGGTTTCCCTCTGGGTGGAGCTGAGAGGAATTGGTGGTAATCCAGAGCGCCTGGCTGCTGTTCTGCCAGGATATTTAACCTCACCTGCTCACAAACTAGTGTGATTGTGACCGCCAGTGTTGGCTCCCACACCATGTGCCAGCATTGTCTTTGTTTGCCTTTTATTTTGTTGTGCCTTACTCACACCAACACATCCATTCTTATTATTTTATTTCATTGTTAATTATCGTTAAGTTGCCAGTGCATCTCCTTTCTTGGGGCCTTTGAATCCATCATAGTGCAATTTATCCTGGACGAGCCCCCAATTTGTTAAAACAGATTTAAAAAAAAAAATGATATTAGTATAATTTAATTGTTTTTGGTAAATTAATCGGTCAAAATTAGAAAATACAAATCCTCCCTCTGCAGCTCTCTAATCTTTGTCCAAGTTAAAAGACTAAATATAAATGCCATTTTTCCTCTGTGACGAGCCATGGAGTACAGCAGTAGAGTCGTGTTTGAGGACACGTGATCGCCCAAAATCTACAGCCTGTAAACAGAGTCAAGATGAGGTGCAAAAGTCTTGTTTCCTGTCGGAACACTTGAATAACAGTTTGCTGAAAAGTCATTATTTTGGCCAGTGATACAAAAAACTACCGAAGCGTTGAAGGTTCTATGGAAGATTCACACATGCTCATGTACTTGTGTGAAGTGGTTGTTGGTCTGTTTTGGGCTGGGAGCTGGTAATTTTTTGATATTAGCCATCCATGATAACGGTCATAATACACTGACTCCTATGTAGAGGAGTCGGGTTGGATCTTTGGTTAAAATCCTTGTGCTCGCTCTTTTACAGGGAGAGTGGAAAGAAAACATTTCAGTGAGTGACACTTTACATCAACATTTGACAGTGATTGCATGAACTTAAAGGCATTTACAATAGCCACCTCTTTTATCTTTGTAGGACATGATATTGCAGCCATCTCCCAAGACATCAGATTTCCTGATGTTTCCAAATGTTCCATTCCAACAAGTGATTAGTGTGCATTAATGCAACAATAACAAAAGACCACTCTTGAAATACTTTTAGAGTTCCTGATATAATTTTTTTTCCCCTGCATGTGTCAGTATGAAAGCAGCAGCAGTCAGCGTGTCAGCAGCTAATGACAGAGGAAGTGACGTCTGACAACTGTGGCCTGCCACTGGGGTTTGGTTCTTAAAGAGCGAAAGGAGGTGGCCACCTCTCAGCGTTAATGGAGGAGGAGAAAATGGCCGTGTCATTCCTGTCAACGTATTATGTTTTAAACCTAGACAGTTGTTGTCGCTCTTGCAGGCCCATAATTTTATGCCATTAAAAGTGCCAAGGGGAAAGAGTGGAGGGAGAAGGGAGGGTGGGCTTGGAAGTAAAGAAGTCGTAGGGTTTTCTACCTCTTCTTCCCTTCATGCCTGATTTTCCTGCCACTTTTGTGCAGCAAACTTTTGGCATTTCTTGAAAGCATAAAGACTAGTTGGAGCTTTGAAGTGATCATAAAGTCAGTCATGTTGGCTTGAATTACCCAGCAATCTCTGTCAGTTCGTCCTTCTCAGCCGCTACACCATAAGACGTGTGTAGGAGTGGGGTGTAGACTTGTGTGTGTTTTGTGTGTGCATATGTAGGCCTATGTACATTAATGTGCATACTGTAAATGTGCGTGGAGACTGCACAAGCGGAGTCAGAAATAAAGAGTAAAGGCGGAGAACTTGATCGAAAGCCTTAATTCAGTAAAACTGTTGGCACATTAGTCACTCAAAAGAAATTAGACGCAACATAAAAATGTAAGTTTTCTTTTTCTTTTCAGGGAAAAGAATATACAGAATACTTTCAGAAGCACTGACTTAAAACAAAGAAGTGTGGGGCCAATAATTATAATGCCCTACAGGTCCAACCAACTCTGACACTTCTTTATGAATTGCTACTAATCGAAGAATGTTGGCGGGAATTACTGTCACTTGTTCTGATTTGTATGCATGACAACCTTTTTCATCTCCAAAGAATACTAGACCCCACAAGGTCTTTACATCGTGGGCAAACATTTGCAATTATGATGAACTCCGCTGCTTATCTCAAAAGAAACAGGTTCTTACTGACGGACAAGTAGACATTTTAATGAAATAAACTGCTTTGAGCTGATGAAATAAAGATTGCTCCACCTCAGGGCACACTTAAATTAAATTATCAAGATGACTGCATGCATGCTGCTCCCATTAACTCAGGTATGGTTGCCTAATCTCGCTGCACTTGTTCAATATTGTGAAGCAACTATTGTATACAGTGGATGATGCCGTGGGTCCCTAACACTCTGTTTTTAGTCCTCTGTCCTGCATCTTAGTTTTTTTATTGTGACAGCTAAAGACCAGTGTTGATCTGGGTTCTTTTCGAAACGTATTTCACTGTAGATTACAGAATGCATGCATTTAAAAGTAATTTGTAATGTATTCCTTTGTGTTACTCAAGGTGAATATCGTTTTGAATAATGTTCATTACTTCAACAATTTAACAGTGTAAATGAGTGCACCCCAGGAGTCACTCAGTGCTGTAGAGATGTAAGCTGTAAATATATGGAAACACGAAGCAGTGTTTTATTTTATTATGTTTTATCCGCAAAAAGGAGGAAGAGCCCGTTTTTCCTTGATGTCTTATTTTCCACAGCATCAAGTTAGAGACTAGCCAGTAAACAAAGTGTGTGAATTTACAATCCCATCATTTAACATTTTGTCTTCACTAAAACGTTTTTTTGCAAGGTTCAATATGTGAGATTTTCACATGCTTTAAGTGCTGACGTGGAGTTTACGTTAGATTCTGAGATGTGCTCTAGTTAGTTGAGAAATGGAGTTAGCTCAACAACCAGCTCCAGCACAACGCCAAGTCAAACGCAAACTTCTCGCAAAGCACACAAGCATGCGCGAAACGTACATTTTGAAGCCTCAAGTTTCACTTTGCTGTGAAGTGCATTTTGTTGCCTTGCAGCTAATCCTCTTAAATTGAAAATGGTAGCAGAAAAGGCAGTTTGTATCTTCTCTGATTTCACACAGAATGAAATGGGGGAAAAAGACATAACGTAAATTTACTGTTGAACCAAACATGCAACTAGTTTGCCCACTGCAACTCCATCCTCTGTGTCATTTATGGACAGGTAGAATACTATGGGGCATATATATATATGTATATATATATACATATATATATATATTGCAATTTGTTCTAAATCAACAATCATCTTATGGGAAATTAGTTATGTCGTTTAATTTACAGAGTGAACAATTAAAAACGTAATCTCTTTTAGTAATCTAATTGATATTAAGATTGCAACTATATCCTGACTGCCACCTATTTGAACTGTAACTGTAGCTTAATACAGTTGCTCATATTTTTGTATTGTAAATATGCTCCATGTATTCTGTTACTCCCAAACACTGAATATTGGCTTTCAACTGGGACTCTCTTCTTTCTGTTTTACTCTCTACACAAAGGCTAATGTTAAAACCACATGCTGTCCCCAGAGGCTGAGAGAGTAGAAACTGTGATGCATGCAGTTTTATGTCTGCAGATAAACATGGACCCGGTGGCTTGTCAGAAGCCTCTGGAAGTAGCCCAGAGTCCTCTGCCTTAAAACAATGTTGGTGTTGGGGCGAGAAGGACTGTGACTGGCAATGGGAAACACCTGTGCTGGGGTGAAGAGACGGGCAGTATGCGTGGGGGTGCTGGGGGTTTACCACTTTTAAAAGAGGAAGGGGAAGGCAGTAGAGAGTTTTAAAGCCAGTCGGAAAGACCGCTGCGTCCGAGCCATTTGCTGCTGCAAAGCGGAGGTCTGAGGAAATTAGTTACAGTAATGTCTTGGTTGTTGCCTCTTAAATTTTAACACACATGTGCTGGCAGTACAGCACCCAAGCCTGAGGCTCAGCCTTAAAAGCGGTACTATGTGTTCAGGCATATTCAAATACATTAGTTGTGACCATCGGAGTTATAGCTTTGGGAATGGTGGAAAAAACACAGTGGAAAACTTCATTCAGAAATATGAGTTCAATATACAGCTATGTTCCCCAGCGGTACTTTTGTGCTGATACAGTCTTCCCTTGCAAAGTTTCTAGAATGTCGGTAATTTAAGCAAAATCATTCTGTTCCAGTATGACGATAGACGAGTAAAGATTTGGATCTGAAGTAACCAGTGTATGAGTTTGGTTTTTTTTTCAATACAAGGAAGGGCTTTTTGTTGGCTTGCTTGTTTTTTTAGATATTTTGATCAGAAACATTTTATAATAATAATAATAATCTTTATTTATAGAGCAAACAAAGGACAAAGGAAATTGATAAAATACAAAATGATAAAAACATAAAGCATGAGATTAAAATGGTACACAAAAACAGAAAATAACTGACAGCTGAATAGCTGATATTTTATCCGTTGTTAGTGTGAGCATACGAAGTCATTAATAGACAACCCAATCAAACAGGACATTAAACTGAATAAAATACACATTTTTTCTGAATTTCTGCATTTTTGGAAACATTTGATCTAATGTACATACACGAGTCAACAAAACACATAATACAGGCCTAGTTGTTTTTAAATATTTTAACATGGAATTGTATATTATATCTTTGAAGCTGTGTCGGTAAGATATACATGTATAATTACAGTCAAAATCATTCTTTCTGCATAGTAATAAAAAAGGTAGAGACTCTCTTCAGGCATGTCAGTTTTATTGTTTTTTAAACGTTACCTGGCTTTGAAAGAGCGTACATACAGTATACACATGCACATCCCAAATGATATAAAGAATACACAAGGCAGCATTATTTTTACAGCCAAACTCACCCTGCTGTATATCCATCAGCCTCTCTTCACCTACCCAGCGCTCCACCCTCAAGTCAGGTTGATCATTCCATCTCCTGCTACTCTATCCTGAGGTGCCTGCTGTCAATTTCTCAGACTCTTCCTTTTAATTTCGTACTTTCCACTGTGTAAGCATCCATCTCTGCTGTCTGCAGCACCGTTAGAGGGTTCAGAGCGCAGCGGTGTGAAAACAGGCTGACGTGTAGCCTACAACTAACAGGGGTAGTGATGGAGTAAAGACCGAATCCTGTACACACATTTTGCATCCCTCGCTGTATAATTTATAAATTCTACCTATATAAATGGCTGCTTATGAAATGTAAGCTCAAAAAGAAAGCTTTCACATTTAATTTCCACGGTGAAAATGTTGTGTATTTTTTTTTTTTTTTTTGGCTTAAGTAAATACCATGACACTTAAAAGCCAGTACATAGACATTTCAATATTATATCTGTGTTCAAAATAGTCGTGAGCGAGTATTTTCGTTGTTTATTCGCGCGTAAAGGCCTTAAGTCAAGTACTGCGTGGATGTTAGCTAACTGCATTTCCAAGTTAATAAGTCCTGGTTGCCGACATCCGTGATAACAGCATGTACATCGACTTCTATGTAGAGGACTTAGGTAGTTTTTCCACAAAAAATCAGTATACTCGATCCCGAGTTCGTCAGCGTCAGCAGCAACCGTTCAAAACACTTGCTACCGTTAGCTTAGAAATAGAGTTAGCTAATGTTAACAAACGACTCCAACACAAACTTCACATAAGCATGTGTGAACATTACATAGTGCACCTTGAACTGGTCTATTATCACATTACTTTCTTTTTTCTGTCGGACCAGTCATATGTGCAGAGGAAGAGTTTCCATAGATTAGCCTACGTTAGATCTGGCAGTGTAGTTTCAGCTTGTTCTGTGCTCACTGTGTGGAGAAGAAACTGAATGGTATTTTTAAAATGATTTTCTTTTCACTGATATTTATGGTTGTACAATTGCTGGGTTTATGAAAGCATAAAACCAACGTTACATTTACATGGTAAACCTATATCTTACACATTGAACCCATACATTATTGTTTGGCAGTCTTAGTATTATAATCTTACCAATTCTATCTGAGAACTCAGATGTATTTTAGGAATTTATCAACACGCATGCATGTATAATCATGAATATACTCATGTTAAAACTCATTGCTCATTTGATTTGACACATTCACAATTTTAAAACACTCCAATTCAGTACTAGATATGACATATAGGCCTAAAGTATCATAAATTCAATCTTAATTCAGGGCTCCCTAACCTTTTTTTTTTTTTTTTTTTCTTCCCCATAATCCCCTCTTCATCTCCTCATCACTCGATCTCCTCTCCTACTCTTTCTCTCTGCATCTAACAAAATTAATTACTGTATGTTTTATTTTATGAAGGTGTCAGGATGAAATGATGAATGGCTTGTAATATCAAAAGATTAAAGACACAATGCAGTGAAGGATGTGGCTGCTTACACTGTGGTAGCGCTTACATGCAGAAACATGCACGCACACACAGACACACACACACACACAAAATGCACATAGTCTCTGGGGCCGTTGATATCTGGTTTCATATTTGATATTAACTTAGTGGGGGAGCGATTATGGCTACAATGCCATTACCAGTGGTAGAGGGGCATAATAGAAGTGAACTTTTCAAAAAGGTCTTTATAATTGCAGCCTGGGCTCATCTTGATAAAATTCCATATTGATATGTACACTGTTCCCCTCATTACGGCCACAGATGAAAAAGAACATTTCAGCATTCTTTAATGAGTGCTGCACCAGTGAAGGTCATCTTAATGGGGTTCAACTTGCTGTTGGGAGCCAGAGGTAATATTCTAATGAGAAAGGGCCACTACACCACTCTAGTAATTCTGTAATTGCACCCATGGATGCCATTTTATTGTGGCCCGTGCACTGGTATTGAAGTCCTTTGTTGTCATTTTGCCACATTGCTCATCCTCTTGGTCTGGTTTGGCGGTCCAGCCGGTGCTCAGTTCACGGATATGCACATGCAGATATGCACACTTTCATTACCATATTTCAAATCCACTGCACACACAAGCCACTGTTTATTGGAAGCTACAGTTTATTCGTTGCTTACTTATGGGTGGAGGGACATCAGAGCCACCTAGCAAAAACAATGAACATTAACCCGAGTACACAGCAGCATGGCAGGGCAAGGACCGGAGGAATGTTTGTGTGCATTTAGGCATGTGTTGGCCATGTCTGTCTGCTTATGCGACAATTTTGAGCTCGCTTGAGTGCATGTGTGTGTCCAAAAATAAATAAATATCAGCGTATGTCCAAGGCTGTTTCTCCATAGTGTCTTCCGTAGAATAAATAGTGCAACATGTAACACGTTTTTTTGTCAGTTTTTTTTTTTTAATTTCCAATTTGAATGGATTTTAGTTCATCCACGAAAGCCGTCTGTACGAAGAACCTTGGTCGTTTTTACCCCTGAGTTCTTCAGTGCCTCCCTTCTGCTCCTCTACAGCAGCAGCAAAGAGCAACACTAGCGGCTGTCAGAAGTCAGCTAACGTCAACAAACAACCAGCTCCCACACAACTCCAACACAAACTTCACGTAAGCACAAGCACGTGCGACTCCTACGTAGTGAACCTTTAATGGCCAAAACATATTCAGTAATATTTAAACCAAACCAAAGCGCTTTAATTGCCTAAACCTAAAAACTGAGAAGTCTGACACATAAAGTCTCGGCATCGCCTTAAACAAATACAACCCACAATGTCTGCAAAGCATTTCTACTGTCTAAAACTAAAGACTTGAAATGCCATCTACCTACTTCCTGCCCATTGAAATAAAGACAAAAAAAATGTACAATGCAAACCCACGATGGTAACACTTTTTCTGATGATTGGGTTGGATCGCTTGCCCTACACAAATTGTACATCTGTTCGTATTTATACTTTTAGCAAATGTAGCTAAATCACAAAATTCCAAGAGAAAACATTCATAATATTAATCCTGACGGTCCTTTCCTCTGCTGAGCTGTTTTCCTTGAGTCCCCACTGAACCATGCTGACAAGACAAATGGACGGACAAACGGCACGTGGCGGCCATCTGCAGTTGCTAGGTGGCCCTCCCTTCATAACAACCCACACATTAGCCCTAAACAGAAACAGAGCAGCGTGTACTGTACCTCTGACACCACTCATGTTTAGACTTAACAGTAGTATTTTGGTTCAATAGCTAATAGTCAAGTTGCAGAGGTTTGAGAAAGTCATGTTTTCTAAATTAGTAGTTGTGGCAGTAAATACTTTATTTGGAATAGTATGACGTTGGTGATGTGTGATGGATTGATGATCAGCACTGGAAGTTTCTGTTAATGCATTCTGATGGAAAATAACAGTTAAACTAAGAGAGAAGGATTCATATTTCACCCTTCCCCTCATTCCCTGTTATTACTCCCTGTTTGTAGGTCATGTCAGCTTAAACAAGACCCTCAAATTTTTTCACCATGACTTGTATGCACATGGGAGAAACGCAACGGAACCAGGGGTTAAAGTTCACACGGCTTTTTTCTTTTTTCTTTTTCGAAGACAAAAATAATTTTCAAAGTCACGAATCATCAACATTAAACTTCCCATCCAAAACAGTTTCAATTCGAGGCGATGATGAACAAGATGTAAGCTAAACTTAAAGAGTGAAAGCTGAGGGGCATACTCTTCAGGGAATTAAAATGAGCAATTTGTCAAATTTCATTCAAGGAGCTGAAGTGTGTGAGATGTGTAGATGAATTTCAATCTGTCTCCTCTGCCTTTGACTGACTGAAAAGCGAGGAGAGAACCTGCTCCGTGCGATTCAGGCGGCTGTATTAAAGTACGAGGGAGTTTTAAAGGTGATAAAAAAAGAAGGCAAGGCAGTGAATATCATCTTGTAGATAAGACAGCCACCCCGCTTTCCACAGGCTACATCCGTTTTATTGCATCTGGCAGCGAATTAAGGCACGTGTGAAAAAAAAAAAAAAAAGGACGATTGAAAATGAAACCCCGGGCTAAGACCGCATTCAGGCTGACTGCTTTCTTCCCTCAACACTGACATTAGACTTTGATTCTCACATGAGATCCTCTGATGATGATGATGAACCATAAAAAATGATATAGCTCAATAAAAGTACAAAAAGGCGCAAGTTCATAAAGAGGACCTGAGGGCCATGTTAGGTTTGGTCCGTGCCAATGCATTTCTTCTCCCTCTGCTGGCTTTTAAAGATGATTTCCTTGGATATTTATGGATGTAACAATTTTTGATTTCAGGGGTTTTAGTGTGGCTGGATGTTTATATCTACCTGCTCCATTGAGGCTCATAGGATGGCTTTCTTATTAATAATGATAGATATTTATCAACCCAGTCACTAGAAAAAAATGTTGCAATTGTACCTTTCTGCAGATGATGTATAATCTCAATGTAATTTGTCGTTGATGGATTGGCTACTATTTTAAAGCGCTTTCATTGGGTTTAGGAAAAGATTACAGCTTGGTTTAAATATTAAAAACTAGATTTTTTCCCCCATATTCCTGGACTTTATCTGTATTAACTAGAAAGTATTTTAGGCATTTATTTTAATTCACCACGAAACACTCACACAATCTTCAGTCTTTTGCGTGCTCATAATTAACTTATCTATTCATAGACGCAAAATGCTGAAGACGAGGTCCAAAGGCTGAATCTCATCAAACCAATAAGTAAAATGTGACCCACAGAGAACATGGCATGCAGCAATAAAACATTGTAGGAAGTTTTGTGGATCAAGCCCAACACATACAAGAGTTGGAGTCAAGTGAGAGTAGTTTTATCCAGAGAACCACCCACACTCTGCCGGGTCAACAACACAGACCTCCAAAATCTAATTAAATGATAACCATTGGTTTTGTCGTGTTTATATAGCTGATTTGAACCCTTGTTCCAATTTTAAAAAGATATAAAACATATAACGAAGTTTAATGCGTATGAAATATTTATTAACCTGAAATGGGTCAAACACAACAGAAGGGTTAAATAAAGAACTGGTGTCTTTCCTTAATCCAATACTTTTTGTATTTGCTATCCTTTTGACATTTTGTTATTCTTGCTGTAGGTCTAATGTGATTCTTACATTATACAATTGTAAAAACGTATAGCCTACTCACCAGATAAAAACAAGTTTGAACATGTTTTCAACTAAAATGCGCGTCATGTACCACATTACACGAGGGCTTTTCATTTCATTTGCACAAACACAGGGAGGACACAAACTAGGTCCGCGTAGCTTTTTATAGCTATTCAAAGTCTAACTTTGCCTACACATGCGGATTTGTGGATTTCATTACACAATCAGTTTTGTTGGAAATACCATAGCATCCACCACTAAAGATAACAAAAATGTCAAATTTTATTCTGCTTCCATAAATGCACCGAAACATTGCGTTGTTGTAATGGAAATGCAAGATAAGGTCACAAATAATCAGAAAAAGGCCACCTCAGACTGACCTTTTTTGGTAAAACAATACTCTTTTTACTCTTGTTAAGGCTAATTTAGACCAAGCATGCTGTGGTAGTTGCATTTAAAGGCCTCAAAGAGACATTTCTATGCAACGCTAACCCCTGTCCTAGTGTTGTCATGGCCTTAACCTAACCATAACAATTATTACATATGCATACAAACATGTTTACTGAGAGACGTTGATATGAAACATATATTTTGATTCAAACATATTTTTTCGTTCAAAAATGTTGACATTATACGTATCCATGATCTGCAGAACTGTTGGTGACATTTTATTCTGGCAACAAGGTTGATTTTTATTTAGAACTAAAAACCTAGGACCTGTTTTCTTGATGATGTAACAGTTGTCTTTACTGTATCTGTAAGCAGCACTGAAAAAAAACTTACCAGAATATATTAGACGAAACAAAATTGGACAATTGACCGATATTGATACTCGGATTGAACGGACAAATGGGACGATTGTTGGATTTTTCTTGGTCACCTTGGATTCAGTCAAAGTGCAAAACACACAAACAGTCAAATGCTTCTATATATCATAATGAGACCATGCCAATACATTGGGTTTTGTGTCAATACTTGGAAAATCTCTCCTCTCCTCTGCTGTTCTCATTGATTCTTTTATGCTCCCCTTATTGAAACATCGCAGACTAGAGGAGGCAGGATCTGGTGAGCAGCGGCTCCCTCCTCTTCAGGCAGCGTGTGATGTGACTTGAGCCGTGTGATCTCCATGAGAGAAAACCCTGATGCATACAGGAAATAATCAGGGCAACACAGGCAGGGTTCAGAGGAATGCAAATATTTTCAGAGTGCTTAAAAAACAATACCACACACACGCACACACACCGCCAAATACATACCTCCCTCCCCCACCACCACCACCACCACCAACCCACCCTCACACACACACATTTAACCACAATACATACCCACACACAACAGAGGAACACAAAAACAACAACCAGCCCCCTGACAAAACTCTCCCCAAGTGCATTTGCATAAAACATTAAGCTTAACAAAATGATTACACCTGACAAGTTGAGTTGGAGGAAGAACATCGCCGGTGGCAGCCGGTTACTTGCAGATCCTGCAATCATTCTCTCGTCAAGCAACTGTTTCATGGCCGCTTTTGTAGGCACTGTCATGCCGCTGCATCGTGATTAATCCTTCCCTTTTGTTTTTCTTTTCTCCCTTCCACCCCTCTCAGTCCCTCCCACAAATCCAATAAGTTGCCCTTAAATCAGGTTACCCTGCACCTTGCAGATAGGAGTATTGTGATGGATATGCCAAAATGCATGCCAGGCAGCATGTTTTTGTGCAAAAGCACTGTGAAATTGTTCTGCTGTGATTCTGCATTATGGTGCTAAGTGTTTGTCTTGTAATGCAATTAAATGTGCATGTAAGCCGCCCCCACATTCCCCAAACTATTGTGTGCTGTATTTAATAAATTTATATACGCTCTTTTGTGACATTGCCATTTAACCCGAGGTAAAATAGAATAATTTAGAGGAGTATTAAAAGAATAACTTTAGAGTGTTTGCCATAGAGAACACAAGCTGGATCATTTTGGAAAAAAAGATGACAATCAAAACATTAATATCCTTCTCAGTCATATAACCCTGCTGAAAATTCCTAGCACTGAATACTTTGCTGAAGGATAGCTTGCAGATAAAGAAAGAGAGAGATTATTGCCTCCTTTCATTTCTGCCCCCTGGCAGCGGTAGGTATGGTAATATGGTTTTTGAATATTTGCAAGCATAAACTTAAGAAATGAGTGCTGATAAGGAGTGACAGCAACAGAGGCAGCAGAGATCTTCAGCATGACAGGCGATGTCAAAAACCCCGGTGACGCTGTCAGTGTGACAAACTTTTCAAAAGAACAATGCACACACACACCGTTATTGAAGTGAGCTGCTGCAAGCTTCTCTGACAGTGTTGTCCCAGCAGTTAAAAAATGGAAACATCACCTAATTATGCACGCCGTATTTTTTTACTATGAATACTTAAGCCTACAAACTTTCAACGTATGTCAATATACTTTGCTGTGCACCCGAGTCCATGGGCATACTGGTAGAATAAAAGATTTATAGTCATTCAAATGAAATACTAGGGTTTTTTTATATAGAATATAATATTAACCAGTACCACTTTACCAAAGACTACCCTTGAATAGGATTTATACATGTGTATAATTAGGTTATTAATTAAATTGTAAATGAATAAACAGTTATAAAGAAGTTCTAACACAGTTTTCATACATTCATTTGAACTCACTATTTGGTGAGATCACGTTGCTGCTACACGTTACTGTTCACTTGGACTCTGCGTGTGTGATATCATCATGTTGTGTGGATCTTTTTTTCTCTTTTTTTCATCCTCACCTTCTTCAGTGATCAGAGTAATATTTGCTTCTACATAAACAGAATTCTACAGTTGCTACTTAATGTATCCCTTACTAAAAAGTCTGTCACTGACTGTTAGTTCTGCCAGTGTAGTTACCAGCTAGTTCACTGCACGCCGAGCTCACTGAGTTTGGTAGTTTTAAAATGATTTTTAGTTATGCGTGTTTATCGCTGGTTTTATAGAAAACACAATATGACATCTAAGTGCTCGTAATTATTCTAACATGCACTCCAACACAAAAATATGAGCATGAGCAAATGTTCAGTGAGCTCAGTAAGTGTGAGCACACTATTTGGCAAGCAACAAGTTACTGTTGCAGTTTTTATGTAATGTGTTATAATTATATTATAACTGAATATATTATGAAGCTTTACAGCAATGGTTCCCAACCCCAGGGCCCCGGTACCGGTACCAGGCCATGGGATGCGCCGGTCCATCAGCAATATGACAACTGCTACCCGGTCTGTGTATTCAAAAAGGTTGAGAACCTCTGCTTTACAGTGTTTAAAACCTAATTATAAGCCATTTATGAATCCTTTATGAGGGTAGTCTTATTGTAAAGTGGTACCTTTTATTCTCAACCAAACCTGACTCCACAAGAGCAGGTGTCTGTCTGACATGCACAGTCTGTTCGGTTTTACTCTTCTTTTTAATCTTCTCCATACTTTTATCAGTAACTCAGCAGACCCTGTCACGTCTGCTCGAAGTAGCGAGGATCATTACTTTCAAAAAGAACCAGCTGGCCCATTGTTTAGGTTTTGCCAGC
This sequence comes from Coranthus polyacanthus, assembly GCA_037367275.1. Classification (NCBI taxonomy): domain Eukaryota; kingdom Metazoa; phylum Chordata; class Actinopteri; order Kurtiformes; family Apogonidae; genus Coranthus; species Coranthus polyacanthus. The sequence goes on along the minus strand of JAPQRN010000016.1, from coordinate 15,131,174 downwards.
TGTGTCTATTTTCATAACCCATTTTCCCTTTGTCCTGCTACACCTCCCCATAAAAGTACAGAGACAGGAAGACAGAGTTGTATTCCACCATTTTCATGAACTCTTACCCTCTTGATAGCCTAATGCTCTGTACCGTTTTTGTGTGTGCGCCTTCATGCATGCATGTGTGTCCATGTGCATGTGTGAGCGACTGCAAGGAGGAAGGCGAGGCCTGTAATCACCTAATCCAAACATACGCTCGGGGAATCTCATTACTGGACCTAACAGTTCCATTTGAACCTTATCTGGTTTCAATCAGTCGCCTCTCGTTTGGAGCAAGGCGCAGAAACTTGATTCCTTTTGTCTAGGAGTCTCTGCTATCAGGGGTCTCCTGTTTGTCTTGTCTATCACCATCTTTTACATCTAAAGGTATTTTAAATTTCCCATCAGCACGAGGAGAGCGGCAACTTCGGTGGCATTAAAAAAAAAGCTGCTTCGCATCCACGAACTTGCAAGTAGCAGTAGTGTGTGTGTGTGACATCAGCGGGATTGTATGTGCAGAATGGACGGCTGCCATGGGGAACTCCCGCTAACCCCACACCCTTCCACACTAACCCCAGTTCTTCCTCAGCCACCCGCTCCCACAGCCCCCATCCACATGCAAACGGACATTAAAACGAAACCTGACCCTGGCCCTGGAATCTGTAAAGTACTCTTTTTCTTCTTTTTTTTTTTCTTTTTTCCTAAATAGGGAATCCTGCAGCTTGTGTGTGTGTGTGTGTGTGTGTGTGTGTGAATGTGTGTTTGCACGTTAGGGTAGAAAAGAGTAAAGGGGGGGGGTCAGAGAAAGGTGAGCGCGATGCGACGTCAGCGACTGCGAGTGAACTGTCTCAGAAATCCCCAGATTAAAAACTCCAGAAGGTTGAGAGAGTCGAAGATAATCACAGGATCTGGAATTCACAATAACAAACTGGCCATATATCTACCTGTCTCCGGCCTTCCTCCCTGAGACGGCCACAGGGTCAACCAAATGGCTGCATTCCATCAACAGCTCTTTTTTTTCTCCTGCTGGGCTCCCAATGAAGTGTCTGGAAGGATCAAATATGGCCTCTGAAGCTAAACCTTTAACTCTTCTCTTTCTTTCTCCAGCTACGCAACCACCAATTTTTCAGTGGATATGTTTATTTATAAAATAGAGTTCAACAGAGTTGGAAATTAAATCAAAAATCATAATGTATCTTCTGTTCTTTAACAGGACTGGAACTAAAGTCCTTTAGAGATCGGGGTCGTGACAAGTAACATGAAAATGTGAAACACTCACCTATGAATATTTTGCATGAAAACTGTTCATGCCATTGGGGATTTGTGGCAGTTGCAACACTTGTTCGGTAAAAGGTTTGAGTAGTTTTACACAAGACTGTTCTTAAGAAAAACAGATGGATTCAACATCACGTGGAGCTCTCATATACAACCTATCTGACTCCGATTTGTCTACCCCAGTGTCTTCTGTTTGTTTGGGTAGTTTATGCACAGTACTCTACATAGAGAGCATCCTCCCATTTTTAAATACAACACATTGAATTATTGAGCAACTACAACTCATTTATTTTATTTTACAGCAGACAGACCTTGTGTTGAGATGATGAAAAAAATAGGGAAAATGTGTGCATTTTAACCAATTTTCAAAAGTTCAAAAAATGTCCCTCAACTTTTTTCCCACAAGTGTGTTTGGAAAAAAAAGTTGCCAAAGTACTCTGAAAAGTTACTAAATCATAAATAAATTTGTTTTTGTAATGTTTGTCATGTAACTTTCTAATTTCAGCCTTCTTTTCCTGGATCTTTTCCAAACCCTTTACCAAGTTGTTTCTGTGCCTAAATGTAACCGAACAATGAATTTTGTGCAACTATTTGAGGTCCACTGGCAATCTTCGTATTCTGTCATTTAAGTATGAGGATGTGGTCGAGACTGGCCTTAGAACTTGTGGGATTTGACAATGGATGCTACTAAGACCATAAAACTACAGCAACACAGCCTTGGCTTAGGCTAATGTAAAGGGCTTGGGGCAGCAGCATAGGTGAGGTTAGAGGTCTGGGGGCTTTGTGGCTCGGGTTAGAGCACTTCCTCTGAGACTTAGGGTTGGAGCCACTGGCTCTGTGGCTCTGTAGTGATTTCTGGGTTGAATTAACAGTTGAGCAGGGGAGCTGTGACTAGTGTCTGGAGGGGGCTGTTGGGGTCTGCTGGAGGGTCTAGAAGGGCAGGTATGATTTACATAGCTGTGAGAGAGTCCAGGATCTAAGTCTGCCCAGACCCCTCCCTGGGGAACGGTGTTGAAGGAGGTGCTACATTGTGATACTTGCATGATTTATGTTCCCCATGTACTCCTCCTTCCATTGCCTGACAACTTCATTATTTATTTCTGTTTGTTGTGATTATTTGCTTTAGCACAGTAACAGATACTGTATATTGCATAGACTTTGTGTAAACCTTGTGTTGCAGCCTTGAGATTTGACTGTGTGCCTGTCTTTGCTTCAGATCTCTGCTCTGTAGAGGTTAGTCTTTGTTGTTGCCCGTGTACCCGTCTAGACACTGAGGATAATTTGTCCCTTTGCTTCCTCCTCTGGTTGCTTCGTTCTCAGCAAGGGAAATTACCTTACAAAGAGGCCAAGGGTTGCCGATTGAAAGTAAGTTATTTCGTCAGTGCAAAGTGTAGTAAATAGCCCGAGGTTAAGAGAAAATAATGATATACAGTCCTGTCCGGAGGGAGACTACAGCATGAGACACAATCAGACCCTTGCAGAAAACTTTTTGAAATGCTTTCAGTGGATGTATTTCATCATGTTAGATTACTACTGTGGATAGTACCACTACTGTATGCTTATATCATATTCATATGTTGTGCCAAGTGTCGGGCATTGTGCACAGAAATTTCTAGAGTGTAGTGTATGGAGTTTGGGACTGCTGGGTATATCCAAATTTAGCTATTGATTAACGTTGCAGCACAAAAAAAACAAACCCTGTAAAGACATCACAGTCCACGGTTACACAGTGGGCTGTTTAATTCCGTCCTCACTGCTGCATTCAAATTATTTGCTTTCACAGTCGAAAATCGAAGGGTTGTAAAAATTGACTTCCTGTACGGCTGAAGAGAAATAAATTTCAGCAGTATTGACAGCAGCCAAACAGAAAAGCTATTGCCCAGCATTTAATTATTGAAGACATTGATCAACAAAGTGATTTATTTGCAGCGGTTCGGTTAAAAGGCCTAATTGAGTTGCGGTGTTCTGTAAAAAGGCTTTTATTTGTTCATTTGGTCTGGATCAGATTACATGACAGCCTACAGTCATGCCACGTGAGGCCAAAATTATTATTAAACACTGTTCAGTTTGAACAAATGCATTTAATGAAGTCTTTTGAAAGTGGAATTTGACTAAGGCATGCTAACTAATGAAATAAAAATGAGGCTATTGATGACAGAGGTAGAGATCATAATGGAGACAAAGTCAGCGCAGAAATCAGAATATAAACAACTGTGTAGGTGACATTACAGTCATAGTGCATTGCTGTGCCCAAAGTAAACATCTAGGTATACTGTCCACTACTGCACATAATCAGCCTTTTACCAGAAAATCACATTCATCTGTCTCCTAAAACCTGTAACAGCACAAATCTCCATTTGTACGGTAGAGGGGGATCTCCAGGTCTAAATCTGTGAGTGTTTACCTATTTTGGGCTCTTGCCTTGTTTATCTGTACCAGATAAAGTTATCATAGTTAACAAAAATGACAAAGCATCATAAACTATTCATGCAGTTCTCTCACTTATTTATAACTTTTGACTTGCCTTTAGATTATATAATTAGCAAACTTGACTTGAGGCCTGAAGACACCAAATTATAATCAGTTCATCCTTGTTTGTCTCAACTTTGAAGAAATTCCCTCAAGGTGTTTCTGAGATATTGTATTTATGAGAATTCACAACGACCTTGACCTTTGGCCACCAAAACCTTTTCATTTCACCCTTGAGTCCAATTCAACATTGGTGCCAAATGTTAAGACACTGCATCAAGTCGTCTCCAAGATATTGTTTTAAAAGTAACAGGGACGGGGAGGTGGAGGCATCTAACAAGAACGGCAAGTTCAATCAGATGTGTCCCCTATCCTTGCATCATAATCTGTGCTTGCGGTTCTCTCAATTACAAACAGTTAAGAGGCTACAACAACCTTGACCTCTGGCCACCAAAATCTAATGATTTCATCCTTGAGTCAAATCAAACCGGAACGCCCCCTCAGGAATGATGACACATTCATAAGAATGGACAGACATGAGGTCAAAACAACCTTGACCTTTGACCACTGGCCACAAACATATTTTCAGTTCATCCTTGAGTCCAAGTAAAACTAACTATAACTAAGCGGAAATCAAAAAACCAAGCTGAAAATACAGATTTCAAAGACTGTCACGACCATAGCAGCACATGCGACATACCAAACACTGTAGATAAGACGGTTAGAGGCAGACAGATAAGAGAGAGTCTAAGGTATCCATATGTTTACAGTATCCCTGTACTTGGATTTTTATCCATGCTATGCTGAAAAAATCCCATCCTGTCTCTCTGACCATCTTAAAGCTCGGTCGCTCAACAGTAACACACAGAGGGAAGTGAAGGAAGCAGTAAACAGCAGCATGTTTTCATCAGAATATGTTTAACTCCACAGCCAGTGAGAGATCTAATGATCTCACTTTAGACAGAGATGGGAATGCTGGGATTAATGGCATTCCAAGAAGGAGGCTGGGGCTCCAGGTTGTGTCCTCGACACAGTTTGAGACTGGAGGGAAGAATCAGACAGCGGGGCTGGAAGAAATTATGAGATAAAGAGCAAGGGGACTAAAAAAAGACAGAGAGAGAGAATTGAAAGAGGGAAAGAGGTGAAGGGGAGGTGGGGGGATGTTGTCAGAGAAAGACATCATGGGGGGAAAAAGAAAAGCGAGTTGTTCATTTTCTGGATAGATAGATCAGATGGAATGGAACCATGCGTCAGACTGAAGGCAGCTGTGCTTTTGGCAAGGACTTCCTCAGCACACGCACGCACACAACCGCACACATGCTCCTTATCCCATCATACGAAGATAGACGTGCACTCACACACACCCCACACACATGGAGCTAGGAATCTTCCTGGACAGGTAAGGGTTAGTTTTAGTATTAGCCCTGCATGTGCTGCAGGCCTGGATGAGCTCAGCCACTGATTTCTCCTTTATTCTTCCTCTCCGGGGCTTTAGCCAAGGGAGCAGTGTTTAGCAGGCCCTGAAGGCATGGAGCCATCTAAGCAGCACTAAATCCTGGAACTGCTTCAGATTACCTGCTGTGTTCTTTGCCAGATAGTGCTGTGTCTGTGTGGGATTGTGTGTTTGAGTGCGCGCTGTATGTTTACTGCAGGGTTGCTACAATTGATGTCATTATCAGATTATTGCACATGGATGCTGCACATCATGCACCTTACAGGTTTTAAAGTTTCTCTTACTTTTATTTTGCGTTAGTACGGCTCCTGTGTGTAAGCATTAGGCTAATACAATATCAGCTACACTCCGTTATCATATTTGGCTTTGTGCACAACAAACTAAATCCCATCGATATCTATGGTATCGGGGTAGTGGTCTCGCAGGTGAATGTCTCAAAGCCTGAATACACCGACACCAAAACTGACTACACGTCCCAAAAGAAGAAGAAATCATCATAAAAAACATTTCAAAAGTTAAAGATATTAGAATATTTAAAACTGACTAGGCCTATACGTTACAGGCTACATTTTGTTGACTTGTGTACTTAAATTATATAAGATGTTTTGTATTTTTGTGTTTTGTAATTTGTATTCAATGCGTCGTCCTGTTTTCATTTCTTCACTAGTCAGTGGTGTCATATCCTCTTTACAGGGAGACACAATATCATACACACAGTCATACAGTATAAGTAATATCAGTAATACAGCTGTAGGCCTATTTCAGCCATAGTGCCACTTTTATTATTTGCATGCTGTTTTGCACCACAGTATCTAGTATCTATGAGAGAGCTAATTTATTAATATATTTCAATGTCGATCTGGCTTACCATGATGTGTGACCAGTGACTTATGCAAGCCACCAAGCCTATGTGTATGGTACCATAATGTTAAATGCTAACTTACCATTAGATAAGTCGACTCATCTAATGTTAAGTTAGCATTTAACATTAGGCTTGCTAACATTACTTGCAGCTATTTCATCAGAATGAGTTGGCATGGCATGAAAATATGTAACTAAAAAAAAACTGTAATGAGAATAAAAGTTTAATATATTACCTCATCTGTAAACATTATTTCTGCCTGAGTCACGTCAGATAGATTTTCATTGGCAATGATGTCGAAAACAACAACTCCCATGGTCCCACGCTACTAAATGACATTATCAAGCTACGTCTTTTGTTATTGTTTTAAATGAGAGACCCTTAGCAGCAGAAATTACATGCCGTGCGTTTTATCCGAAACTTTAAATATACACCATATAAGGAATTGCTATGAAATGGAAATGATGCACAAGATAGCTTTGTCTTACATTTTATCAAACGGGGACTTTTGTTCACTGTTGCTGAGAGGAAACTCCGTCAGCCAGTACTGAAGCAAAAATAAACTGTTATCCTTGGAAGTGTCTTTATTGTACTTAGTCGCACACACATTTATCATGAGGTTATAAATCTCTGTGAGTGAAGGCTGTTAATGACTCTGAGAGACAGTGGTGGAAGTGCTCTGTCTCCTCCGTTAGACGGGTTGTGATTCTAGTTGCAGAGGACAGAGCTGTGGCTGGGATAGTACTTTACCTGGCCCAGGACTCCCACGGGCTCACTATAGTGGAGCACTCCGCAGACTGGGGGCCCTGGCCTCATGCTGGGCCTGTCTGCATCCAGCAGTTTATGGAGACGTTGCATATAGACTCACACTGACAGTTTGATGTTAGCTGCTTCTTGCACTAAACTATTTGAGAGCAGAGATATGTCTGTCTTTGTTTGTCTGGCGCTCTCGATGTGCCTTTTACCCTTTCTCTTTCTTTATCACTTTCTATTTCTTTTTTTAGATTATTTTTGGCATTTTTTATGCCTTTATTAGATAGCGGTAGTAAAGGGAGACAGGAAATGTGGGAGAGAGAGAGAGACTCAGGGAATGACATGCAGCAAATAGTCCGGCTGGCTGGGAAGAGGCCGGACTATTTAACTGTTCACAAGCACACAATAGCGTTTTTTTTTAAAAATAGTTATTTCACGCAAATATTTGAATTAGTTACGTTATTTTTATTTTGGAACAAAGCACAGAAAGACAAGTATTTGGTGTTCTGAAAAAGAGCAGCGCAGCCTGATTAAAATATAGGCATTTATTTTAATAGTTTGTTTCTTGCCTTAAAGGTGGACTTGAGTCAGATCGGAGCCTCGGTGCCTCCTCTACAGCGGCAACAGTGGACGCGAGCTGCCGTTAGCTTAGAAATCAACAAACGACATGTACCCAACACTTTCACACGAGCACACAAGCATGCACGGACATAACATATAGCGCACCTCGGTTTGCTAAGGCAGTTTGTTGTAACACTACTGGTCTTTTAAACCTGCAGTATGTGAAGGAGAGTTTCCATAGATTAGCCTAAACTCTGGCAGTGCAGTTGCTAGCTAGTTCAGTGTGCAGGTTAGCAATGGAATGGTAGGTTTAAAATGAGTTTGTTTTCAGTGGTGTTTATGGCTGGGTATTGAAAAGCATTTAACCGATATTACATTTAAAGATTGAATATGCAATATTCACACGCGCTTCTGTGCTTCTGTAAAGTTTGTGTTGGAGTTTGCGTTGTGCTGGGAGCCGGTCATTTAGTTGACGTTAGCTGACTGCATTTTTAAACTGGTGTTGGAAACTGCTGCCGCTGTAGTGAAGCAGACACACACACAGAACACACACTCTCTACATAGAGATCAATGTACCGGCTGTTATCATGGATGAAGGCAGCTTGGAAATTGCGTTAATGTCGACAAACGAACAGCTTCCAGCACATAACCAACGGCAGCACAAACTTTACGGAAGCACGTGACCACAGCGCTAACCTCACATATTTAACCTTTAAGTGTTTAGAATTATTGTAGTTTCTTGAAGAACACTTGAATCAAACTTTAACATCTTGAAATTACAAGCGCAGTCACAACAAAAACAGACCTACACCTCATACAAATGCACATACAGAAAAGTTTGCAGCCTCAACAAATACAGATACAAATACTGGCCCCTCTGCACATCCCTGCACCCTAACCCCCCCGACCATCCAGTCATCCCATCACTTTCTGCTAAGGGTACGCTGGCTCTGCACCTTTAGAGTATATGGTGTGTTTCCTGGGTCTAAAGGATTTCAGTCAGGAAACACTCTAAACAGCGGTGGGCAGAAATATCAATGTGTGGCAGAGTTGTTTAATATTTCCTTTCCTCTGTAGATACGGACATGAAGGAAATCTCCATCTCCTGGGATCCTGACCCCAAAGGAACTATCTATATTCCAGGCGGAACTCAAACAATGACGCTTGGACATAGGGGCAGGAGGGCTATTTGTGGAGTCGGGTCACTTCCAAGGCATCAGCCCCAGCCTTTCAGGGCCTCAGACCTCAGTCCATTTTTAGTGGTTGAGTGCAGTGAAAATAAGCATCACCAGCAGTTCATCTTTTTATAGTCTTGCATCATTTCCTGCCTCCCTCTTGCTTTCTCCCATTCTGCCTAAACACACACTCAAACAAACTTGCACAATCCTCCAACTCCTCCGTCTTTCCTCTGTCCTTCTTGTCCTAATGAGTCTTTCAGCTAAGTGATGATAGACTCGTATTTATTCTCCAGGCCGGTAATTTTAGGGAGTGTATCTCCAGTCTCTCTCAGTGCCTGGGGCCCATGCCAGGGACAGATCAGCCCCAGCCCCGGGGCAGTGAGAGGTATGGGGAAATTGTTTTTTAGGCATCCACCTCTTCCTTACACAATTTTTTCTTTACAATAAATCTACACAGTATACGTGAGTATTACTTCATTCTCCCGTAGGCATGTTCACTACTTGAATTTTTTCCAAAACAATTTACCCTCAACATACACATGCATTGCACACACACACACACACAGACAGCTAATCCTGTTAGCTCACTGACAATGGACAAACTCCAAGCCAAAGCCTCGGGCAACCGCTTCCTACCTCCTAGCTGAGGAGAAAGCTGACAAAAAAACTACAGCATATAAATGTTTCAGCCTGTCACGGAGTCAGGTTCAAGTGCCCGAGCAGTTGTTTGCTTTTGCATATATACTTCAAAGTTGGCGGCAAGTGGCTTGCACGAGACCCACGGCAATGACAGAGAGCAGCGCGCAGAGAAGACGAAGCAGCGCCGTGAAATAATTCGAGCACAAGAGCTCATTAATTCAACGTTTCAGTCCATGTGGATGAGACAGAGCGGGCCTATCCAAACACTGTCCCTCCACAGCAGGACTCTGAGCACTCTGTAGCGCTTTTTATTTACTGTAGGCCTGTGTTTGGGCTTGTGCCATGTAACACTCTGACCCAGGAGAATGTTGAGACTTGTATCCGAGAAGGGAAACACTGATTTATTGTACATCTCAGCACAGCGGGGTTTGGTTTTGGTGGGTTTTTATCATTTTCTCAACTTACTTACACGTGTGATTGGTAGACTCTAAATCTTTATGCTGATGTTTTCTTGCCTGACTTTCCCCCATTATTAAACTTGATACATATATGTAAGTTTTTATTTTTTCACTGATAAATAGTAGTTGGGAGTAAAAAGCCAAGAAAAATGCATCTATGTAAGAAGTTTTGTTTGGACGCATGGCGGTTTTGCATGGATTTAAAAACCTTTGAATTTCTAGCACTGCATTTTCATTACATTGAAATTATGGATCTGAATTCAACTCTTTTTTCACTCTTATGTATTTTAAGATTTACAATTCAAATAATATATATAATTAATTGATTACCATGTTAACACATGGTTGTGATAATAATATGTGTGAAAAGAAAATAATTTTATAATGTTTCTGACTGGTTGCATGTGTCACTTTTCTTCATCTTTGACAGTGATTCAGAAATTCACAAATTATCGTTAAATTGTAACTTTTGATATTCAATTATTTTTATTTATTTTTTATTTTTTAATTATTATATAAATTATTTACTTGCCTAATTACACATAGTAATTATTAGGCTTCATTTTATGTGATTGAGACCTGCTTAAGGACAAGGATTTTTCATGGCCTGGTTATGATTTAGTATAAAAAAAATATTTATAAAATGACATGAAATCCGACTTTGATAGGCTGTCCTGGTGAGACTTTCTCTTGTTTGTATGAATTATATTAGCTACATTTCATAGACTTTAACATTTTTTTTTAATCTAGAATCAATGATGTACTTAAGCTACTCAGATTCAAGAGGCCAAATTCAGATCCCAAAATTAAAAATCCAAAAATTCAGATTAAACCATGAAACTTGATTGGCTGGATGGTTCCATTTGACACAGAATCAATTGCTTATGTTTTGTTTTTTCTGGATTTAAGTCGAATTTTTTTGTACACTAAATTTTATTTTTTGCTATATGAATTGAGCCTACCAATCTCACAAACTTAAATATATATTATCTAATTTTTTAAAACTTTTAAATCTTTTTATTCTAACTTGTAAAAGTGTAAATAAGTTCATAAATAACGACAATTCCGATACAGAAAATTCAGATGCAAAATAATGCAAAAATATTCCATGCTAGAAACTGAAAGGCTTTAAAAGTTTAAAATCTATTGCTTCCTCAGACCCACAGCAAGCTCTACTTCTTTTTCCTCACAGTATAATGTACACTGTTTATTGTCCAACTTTTGTGTGAGAATTTATTTCCTGCATGAAAATAAAGAAATACCTTTTGAGTGATTTCAAAGAACAGCCATCCCAGCCCAGTGCAGCGTGCACGCCCCAAAACTCTAAGTCAATACTTTAGATTCCATCATTGCTACCCGACATCCCCTCAGTGTTGACATTACACCCACAGGATCAGTGTCTCCCCAGGGCAGATGGTCTTTGGGGAGGGGTAGAACACCACGGTTCCCCGGATTCCTGGATTTGTGCTGGAACACGCAGGACGAATCAGAGCACCTGTGTTCGTTTGGACATAGCTCCGCACATCACATGATCTGTCTGAGGCGGGACGGGGAGTACAAGGGGGAGCAGCGGGGCACTTAGATGTCCAGAGGTTGAACAGCACCTCCTCTGACTGACCCTGTTTTGACCCAGGAAGAGGCTCATCCATCTCTGTCTGCACTTACTTCTAAGATGACATCATGGGGCGTAGTTTGATGTTTTCACTTAAAATTCAAGTTAAGTAAAAGACGATTTTGAGAATTTTTCTTATTTCAGTTTTAATGCACTAAATACCTGCCTATCTTTTCAAGTCTTTATCTCTGTCAGAATAATATCTTTAATAATTGTGCATTCTCAACTCAATTATGTAACATATTGCTCAATTCGTCTTTGTGTTAAGGATGCCGTTGCTTTATTTCATAGGTGAATGTCATGTTCCTGACATCTTCATTAAGCTTTCATACGTCCATGGGACAAGATTTAGGTCACAACGCTCGATGATATCAGTCTCGCTTCTCTTCCATCAGAGTGATACCACATGCTGTAGTCTGTGTTTATGTCTGGGAAATATTATTTTGAGGCGAGAGCTTGTGTCTACTCCAAAGTAGGACTGTCCCAAAATGGAAAATAATGTGGAACAGAAGTGCAGTGTTGCGCCTATTGTCTGTTGCATTAACCCCAATCACTTTATGGGCAGAATCCTGGTGGGAGACAGATGGTTTGAGAAAAAATATGTCCTTGTGACAAATCTTTTTTGACTTAACATTGCTTTCCTTTTAAAATTTACATTGTGACATTTTGGGGTTAAAATTAAAAAAAAAAAAAAAACTTGAGCCAGAGTTATTGTAGTTTTGAAATGTTCTTCTTTTTTTTCCAGTCTCTCAGTTTGGTTTTTGATGAGTGCATGAGTGTTTTTTATTTTATTTTATGTTGAAAGAATAGTTTTAGTGCTACTTTTTTCATATATTATGAGGAACGGTTTGATTTGAATGCATGTCATCCCATATGATTTACAAAACCGTTGTTTATCAAAGAGCAAAGTCATTTTAATCTGAATCACCATGAACCATTAACACTGGGAGGAAATGAAAACAAAGCTCATTTTAACTGTAATTCTTTTTGTTCTAGTCTGCATTTAGTTTTTGAAAGCTTTTTGTTTTTATTTTATTTAAAGGCATGCTCATCTTCTTACATGAAGTCCTCATGCGTTGACGTTATCTAACTCCAGAAGAGAGGCACTGCAGAACACGAGAGTGAGTATCTTCACACACAAAAACCAACCAGAGTCCTCTAAATAAAAACCAGAATACAGGCATGGATGTGGGCAGTTAAAACAGATGTTAGAAATGGAGTTAGCTGATGTCTAACATACAACACCTCGCAGCACAAAACAGGCTCCACCACAAACACGACTTGGTCTTAAAGTAGTCTGTTCTAAATGAAAGTTTTTTAGTCTTTTTACTAATTTCATTTTGTTTTTCTTAGTTACTTGCTTGTTCTTCTTTCTCTTGTTAGCCTGCATCACGTGTATATATATGTATATATATGTAAATATTCATTGTATGTTACGTTTTTTAAAGGATAGCCACAGTCACTCAAACCCTTTAAAACCCTCTAAAAGCTGTCCACTAGACGTAATGTGTGTCCTCTGCCTCGTTCATCCCAGCTGTCACGATGGATGACAGGTAAATGACCTCTGAAAGGGCAAATACTGTCACTCTACTGTCATAAATGCCCCTGTATAACACAAAGCAACATGCATATTTATGATGTCGCATAAACACTGCCCTTACGTCACACCAGAAGCCATGCTTGTGCCTCGCCGTGCCATTCATCTCGCAACCCTCCAAAACCCTGATGGCACAGAGCACCGGATGAAGAGACGTCAAAGAGAATGCCAGCTTTCGTCAAACGCTGGATGGCGAATTTCATCAAGGCCCAAACCAGGGTACAAAGTCATTAATCTGCCCGTGGGGGGAAGGAGGAATTATTCCCAAACACTCCTTAATAGCAGTGTGGCTATTTCATCCTGTTTTGATTCGGAGGCTTGTGATGGGATCTGATGTGCAAGTTGAGACAGTAGGGCCTGGTATCAGTCATCCTAACCTGTCAGAGGTTAGGTACTTTTATAAACTCCGATGATTAGTGGATGATGAGTCCGGACATGCTGGTGACTGACAACCTCGCCGCCCTGCCAAAGCCTTAATCCGAGAGGAATGGCGGGAGGCGAGGCTGCAAGTATTAATCCTGCGAGTGTGAGCCTTATGACAACACAAATTCCGTTTGAGTGTTTTTATAAAAGCACCGTAATTATACGCCAATGAATGTGTGATTGTATTCATTGCTGTTTATATTCGATTGCTTATTTTTAAGGCTTTGCGTTGTCAGACACCTGACTATTGGACTTGTGAGCTACTAACCAGCTAGCCCCCTCAGGTCGTCTGGATTCTACGTTTAATCCCTTGTTTTAAAGGTTCTCATTCACATTTCTTAATCATTTTCTGGCCGGTTTCTGTTCTCTTTAACATTTCTTTTTAATTGACTTGTATGATTCATGTTTATCTTGAGTATTGAGGTTGTGTATTTACCCAACACTATCCACATTTGCAGTTTTCTGGCTCCAACTTGTACCTGACATTTGGAGAGCACACTCTGCTTCCACCTGGAATGAAATGTACTATATAAATAAAGTTTTGCTTGCTAAAATAAAGTGTTGGACCGAGGTGGAGTTGTTAATAACCAGGGATACGTTCTGGGATAAACCTGAACAATTGACCACAACTGGTGTGAAATCCTCTCTGGTCCCCTGTGAGGTGCTCTGACCACTCCACCACACCTCGGCCCATCTTTCCTCCCTGTTGGATACTCTGACGACACCTCCGGCTTCCCCTGACAAAGCAGCCAGACTTCCTGAATTTCCCAGCCATGACACATTGCATGCAAGTTGTTGGAAGGCAAAAGGCCCCGTTAAAAAACTGCACAACTCACTCACCAGAATAAAATGAAATCTTAACATTTGTGTTTCATACCAACATTTCTAGATACATTAGGTGCACATCCATGTTATGGTGTTTTAACCTCTCATGCACTTTTACACTGTCTGTCATATATTATGTGTTATGCAATTGTACATGTATTATGTAATGGTTTTTATGGATAGGATAAGGTCACTGACAGCACTTGGAAAAAAAAGATATCAGAGCTTGGTTTAATACACAAAGACTCCACAAAGGTATGTTAAAGAAATTACTCCCAATGCATTTAATAATATTTAAACCAAACCACAATCTTTTCTTGTAGCAAAGTCCTCTATTTTTTAATTCAAAATCCACCAAAACTGCCTCCTTGCTATTGAGGCAAGAAGCAGGTACAACACTAAAACATAGATATACACACACATGAAAATGTATATTTTTGGTTCACAAATGTTGAGATTATGTGGAATGTACAATGGCAAAAAAAAAATTAAATTCTGGCGACTTGGTTGAACCTGCAATACATGCAGATGGACGTCAAGCTCTTAATTGGTCTACGTCTGTTTTTTCTCATGGCTTTACATCCTATTTATCAGTTGGAAATGTTAAAGAAATGCTAAAGTTTAGATTTAAAGGACCAGTCTGTAATATTTACTGGCATCTAGTGGTGAAGGTGCAGGTTGCAGCTGACTGAATACCCTTCGCCTCACCCTCCTCTACAGTGGCCACAAAAATGCAAACGCCTTTGTTAGAACCAGTGTTAGTTTTGTCCGTTCTGGGCTTTTGGGTTAAGGGGACATTAACACCGGTCCACATTCAAACATAGCAGGTGACTGTAATGTACCTCACGCTGTATGATACCCTCTATAAAACGGCTCATTCTAAAGTAACAAAACCATGATTCTTATTTCCAGGCAATTATACACTAATGAAAACATAATAATGAATAATATATTCAATTTCTGCAATTAGAGCCCACTAAATCTTACACACTCAACCTTTAATAATTTTCCTTTACAGTAAGTCTTACACTTTAATGCACACACATAATCAGACCACAGTTCAACCCGTGCATAAGTGACACAGAAGTGATTAAAGATCGTTTTATGAAAGCAAATGCTCTCTGACCTCCACCCTTCCTAAACGCTGCTCTCCTACCTTGAACGCCGGGTGAAACTCATTCGACCCTGTACCGCAGGTCAGCTAATAACGGAGACATTTGTGAAAGATGCTTCCCGAAAATTAATGTATTGAAAAATGTGTTTCCTCCTTTCCCTCCCATTTCACATAACCTCTGCTGCTCAGTTGTTAATGTCACTCTCGTATCAGGCAAAGCACTGACAACAGAGCAGACTCGACTGAGGATCCACCTGCACTGGTGGTAATGAAAAGACAAGTGAAGTCAGAAAAAGTCAGATGAGAAAACAGGCCTGCCAACAGCTGGCTGCAGCTCTTCAAGGTCTGCAAGTGAAGCCCTGAAGGCACAGAGTATAAGATATTTAATGCCTTGTTCCTTCTCAGAATCCGTAAAAGTCAACCAACATCCCCAAACACAATCCCCGCAGACAACTGTGTCGGTCAATTTGTCAGTTTTGTTGACTTTAGCACGCCACAGTGTCAGCTGAGATGCAAGACCAGAAAATACAGCCAATAACATATTTCAAAACATATTCTTTGAACAGGAAATAAAGCAGCCACAAAGTACTCATTGTACCACTTCTTTCAAAGCGCTGTCTTAGCAGATGGATATTTATCCTTGTAGGTGTGAGCTGATTGACAGGTGCTTTGGAACGTTGCGTGAAGCTGTTTCACAGTTCAGTGTCAAGGTTATGGTGCATCACACAAATCCGCACTAATCGTAGCCCCTAGTAAGCTCCACCTGACAGTGAGAAACTCCACTGACGATGAATTGTTGACATGTTTTCCGAAACCAGCATGCCCAGCACATTATTTTCCCTTAAGCCTATTCACAGTAATAGGGAGTGCTGAAAGGATTTTGATTGTCTGCTAAAGTATTTAATGCACAGCAAATATTTTAGACACTGCTCATGGTGCGGAAACAATACATACAGTTTCCAGCATTCTTGGCTAATCAAGCAGAACAAAACAAACCGAGCCAGTGGGAAGAAAGGAGAGAAAAAAAATCGGCCTCTTGGCATGTGTGGATGACCTGATTCTGAAGGAAATGTTGCAATTCTTTTACTTTCTCTGCTTTTTTCCTTTATTAAAGCACACCATGCCATACAATTTTATGAATATTCACATTATTCCATCAGCCTGTCTGTACTTGCGTAATAAATGAATGATGACGATCACAATAGGAGTCTTTTTTTTCCAGTCAAATTTAACGGCATTACTCTTAAATGAACTGTATGCTTCTGCCCTGCAGTGTTTAAAAGGATTACTGGAAAAATACAATATCGTCTTTGTCAGCACTTAAGGTCTATATAGCTGTGCCTCAGGATATCCCTTTCCCGAAAGGAAGGATTGCCCCATTTTAATTTTTTTTTTCAACTCTCACGCTGCTCATCACATTAACACCTCAGCTACACTCCAAAGCAAAGATTTCTTCCCATAATGGGATTAGTCAGAGCAAAGTTGCTATTTCTCTACTGTGGTGTAAAGTAGCTACTGCAACATTCATGGAACTGTAGGACAAGATAAAAGCGGCTATCCTGGCTATTTTTATGACCTGTATTCCAAGTAAAAGATAAATGTGCTCAGTTATACATATATATATATATTTTTTAACTAGCTGCTCAACAAAGTAGATAGGTGTGTTCAAAACTGACCAGCATACTGATTTGGTCAAAACAAAAAACTTTAAAAAACAAGCTAAATCTGCAGTATTCTAAAAAAATATATACAAACCCAATATCAGAAAGTTTACAAAAACGTAAATGACAATATGCTGAATTTGAATTGACACTCATTTCTAATACTTTTGATGTTTACTACTGCGTACGTAAGAGCCTTAATTAAAGTAGGAATAAACAGCTTGGGAGATTCAGGCAAAAACAACCGTATGGTGCAGGGGAGACAAGCGACTACAAATGTAAAAGTACATAAAACTACCGTGGTATGATTTACTGTGATGCCGTTTCATTCAAATAATTATTTGTGGCAAAAAAGCGTATTCTTGGAATTTCAATGAGCCGATAAGCTAACTGACGCTAGGTAGCAACCAGCACCAACAACTGATATGAACTCATACATATATAAAAAAATCAATTTCACATAGATTTCTTTTGAGAATATAACATAAACGTATGTACATGTCAGCCAACAGCTGGTGGTCCTGTAAGCCTGGCGTCATGTGACTATGTTAATTTCACGTACATCATACAGTACTGTCTGTCGCTATAGGAAGCGGTATGTAGCATACAGCATATATGTATGCATTATGTTGTGTCCAGTATGCGATTCTGAACGCAGCCTCTGATTTCAGCAGGATTGTCTACGTGTGTCTGTGATTGTCTACGTGTTTTTTTTTGCGCTATGAGAATTGTGTGCCGTCTAACACGCGAGGCCCTTCGCCCACCCTTCCTCCCTGTCCCTTCCAGATGTTCCCTTTTGACTTCCTCTCCATCTGCCACTCTCTCTTTCTCTCTGACAAAATCAATAGCAAGTCCATTTGCCATATCATACTGTACCGTCTCACCAAACTCCGGATGGTAATGATGCGATGATAACCCAGGGGTGAGACGCATAGGGGAGAATTTTAGACTGATCAATACAGCTGGTGTACAGTATGACAAAGGTTCTACAGTATATGGATGCACCATCCTTTTGCTACTTCCTACAACAGTGAGACAAAAGACACAAATGTGTGAATTCTAATATGCTGAAGAAAATAGATATAGAAGTTTTAAAAATATAGAATTTTTTGGCACTGGAACTTCCGTGCATAACACGTTATACTTTTGGTCATTCTGTCCATCTTCATTAGCTGGTTTAGGGTCAGATTATGGGTCACAGAGTTGAATTTTCTCTCCGTCCCTGGACAGTAGCAGTGATATGAACCACCATGACATCACTCCATTAATGTGCTTCTTAGCTGAAAAGAGGTAAAGTGTGGCCCTTCCTTGGGGGAGATTTCAGGAAGGGTCTTTTGTGTTATGAGCTGCTCCAGCAAACCCCACTTAAAGCCAGCCTTCTGCTTCCTAAACATGGATTTAATACCCTCATTAATGATATATGACAGGGCAGATCAATGCAG
Source organism: Coranthus polyacanthus (assembly GCA_037367275.1). Classification (NCBI taxonomy): domain Eukaryota; kingdom Metazoa; phylum Chordata; class Actinopteri; order Kurtiformes; family Apogonidae; genus Coranthus; species Coranthus polyacanthus. The sequence goes on along the minus strand of JAPQRN010000016.1, from coordinate 15,112,831 downwards.
ACTCTGACTTAGAGCCCTGAATCTGTGAGTTTGTGTGTGTGCACGCATTTGTATGTATCTGTGTGTGTGTGTGTGTGTGTGTGTGTGTGTGTGTGTGTGTGTGTGTGTGTGAGTGTGTGTGTGTGTGAGTGTGTGT
>JAPQRN010000016.1:15079190-15089351 GCA_037367275.1 Coranthus polyacanthus | reverse complement strand
TCACTTGTTTGTTTTTGGGTTTAATACGGTGAATGTGTGTGTGATGATACTTCTATGCTTAGTGCTTGAATACAAAGGTATAAATTATAAAAATGACATAAAAAGTAATTAAATTTGTATTTTAAATGCATTTAATTGAAATATGCCCGTCTCTGGTAACTATGGAGCTAGGAGACAATATTCATTTCAAAACTCAGAATAACATACTTCTTGAAATGATGAAATACAAGAGAGCAATATGTGAATGCGTATATATGTCTTGCCTCCTTTTTTTTTTTAAAGGGAAATGGGAATGGAGAATAGAAAGCTGCACCACTGATCTATGGGGCTCAATGATGCAGCCCTCTCCCAAGGCACTCTGGGATGCATTTAGGACATGCATGGAGAAAACAATGGCGGGTGTATTACCAGAAAAGATAAATCTATCTCATTAATCCCTTATTCTCCCAGGCTGGGAGGCACATCTAAGGGAACATGCAGAAGCAGTATGGTATGCTAGGATCTTTCACACAGATGGGCAGAGAAGAGGAAAGGAAGGGAGGAGGGGCCACAGTGTCAATCTGTGCATCATTAGACAGTGCAGCGGCGGCGAGTGGAAGAGAGGGATTACCAAAATGTGGCTTTCACAACAAAATGATCAATGATGTCTTTGTCATGTCATATAAAGGATGCCCTTTCCTTTTCTCTTTGAAGTCATGTATTTGAATTAATTAGCTTTAGATTTCATTTCTGCTTTAGAAGAAATGAAATGAAAGAGTCAGAGAGTCAGCCAAGGCTGTGGAATTAACACAAGATGAAAAACAACCTAATAACATTTTTAAATTATGATTATCAGAGCGTTGTGTATTTACAATCCTTGATTTTTTTTCTCGGATTTAATCTAAAACTCAGCCATGTGTATAAGTAAAAACCTCCCTGTCAGTGGTTTTCTGGTCCACAATCCCCTTGTAGCCTTATTCTGCTGCATGTTCAAATTACCACCAGTAAATTCAATTGATTTCAGTCAAAAATGACATTGATTTTTGTCCGTCTGAAATGGCCTGGGAGTCCATAAAACAGATAAAGAGGTCATAACCATTTTACCAGCCTGTAGAATCCCACAGAAAGATTTAAGGGGTCATGAAAATCTTATGGTTAAAAATGAGGCTTGTGGAGCATCCTGCAAAAGGCCATCGAATCAGGAACGCTGCAATACGAAAAAGCTTCATCAATAAATTACAAGCGGTAGTGGCTTTGTAACCAGATATTTGGAAAAATGTAGACTTTTTTCCTAGAAAGGTCTGGGGTTTACACCTAGTTTTTATACTTTAGCCATAAAGTATTATTTTAGATGACGATTGGTACCTTTAGTTCGTTATAAATACACAACACTTATGGAAGCAGATTTACCAGGCAGTTGGTGGCAAATCGAAGTGCTAATTTTGGAGGTTGGTTATCTGATACACCTGTAAATGGAAGATTTTTCTGTAGGATAAGGTCACTAAATAAAAGCCTTTGGTCAAGCAAGTGGTAATATGGAGAGTAATGACTATGCCGTTTGAAAAGCTCCACTGTCCAGCTAATGTTTTAATGTTTGACATCAAAGCCTTCTATTATCTCTTAAAACGTATTAATGAAGCAACGATTTCCAAAATGACCATCGCTACACTTAGCAGACGGTCCAAGCGAATGAGACCAGAATGAATCCTGGAAAAAATGTACAGAGAGAAGGTCAACGTAAGTCTATGGCTGCCAGGCTTTTTTGAAGCAGCATCTAGTGGCTGTCAGTGGTATTACACTTTCAGATACTTTAAGATACTTTAGGCTTTAGTTTGGTTTTTCATAGTAACCAGGGCGACTGTTTTGAATATTACAGGAATACCTGTTTTTTTCCACAGATTATGACTACTTGTTATCAAAAATATAATTCTCATAAGTGTCTCATTACAAACACACTTACATGTATGCCTAACAATTCCCAAGGCATACAGTTGTTCTCTATCTTGTTCCATATATTTTTCTGCTTGACAGGCAGTCAATAGTTTCCATTCATTTTACTGCAACAAAATGTTTCACACTTCAAACTTGATCAAAGTAGTCTGATGATCTATGCATCTTTCTTCTTGTCAAACATTTTTCGCTGACAGGTGATGTAGCTGAAGGTAGATATCTGAAGACTTCCTGACCTTGGTCCTCTGCTCCAGGATGCCCTAACAGGCCTAACAAGGATGCAGCAAACACTATTGATTTACTTCCCGTCCAACTTTATGTTGGCAATCTGGGGATTCAAACTTGTGTTTTCTAACTTTTAGACTTTAGGTTAATGTGTTCAGGTTCTGTGAACACACCAGTGGATAGCCAGAAGTGCTTGTGTTGTTGACAGGTAAAGCACCATTACTAATTTATTTCTCACCTTTCCCTAGTCTTGACTAAGACCTGGGGAGACCATGTCTGGGGGGCCAAGCCAGTTTTCAGTCCTGTCAACCTTTTATTTCACCTGTCAGAACGGTGACAGACGTACAAGTGCTTGTTTGCCCTTCCTGTCGTCTTCAACTGCATTGACCATGACAGGCTACATGATGGAAATAGTGGAGTGCACATTTCAAGGACCCCCCACGTCTTCATGGTATATCTGCAGTTGATGTGAGCTGGTGGGATTTGAGAAAGCAAGCCCCTCTTCCTTGTCTTATTACTCTTGAGATATAATATATTTCTATAAAAAATAAGAAGGGGGTGAGAGTAGTTTCACGAGGCAGTTTTCGGGGTCGGGAAGGAGTAGAGGTGTGAATCTTCACTGGTCTCATGATTTGATTTGATTTAAGTTTATGGTTGCAGGGTGAGAGATGGCTAATGTGGTTCCTCAAATTCCTGTATTCATTCATATTCATATTCAACAGCCTGAGTCTTGTCCAGTTTTTGGATCCCAGTAAGTTCTTGAAATCCAAAATGTATTTAGATGTCTGCTTTCAAAATACTGGGTGGGTTTTTTTTATCGCTCACTGTTGATCTCTTCCTCTTTCCACCATAGAGTGCAGCCGGGATCACATCTTTTTGTAGGCCACCCTGAACCTGGACATTAACATCGTCCTGATTCCCCCAACCAAAACCTAACCAGCTCATTTGAGACAAGGGAATCTGGAAGTTCAAAGTGCTAACTCCCTTCCAGGTTTTAAGACTCATTTCTGCAGCACTATATACTGTATCTCCTAACATCTAGAGGTAACGTTAGCTTAAAGCCCAATAGGCTAATATGCTGTGATTGTCATGGTGAAGGTTTGGTTAGGTTTAGGCAGAAAAAGAAACTTGGTTAGGGCTTAGAAAAAAGAATGTGATAGGTTTGTCCATATTCTACCCAGACACTGTCTTTTCATGCAAGAGGTGCATTAACACCAGTCATTTTAAATCCCTTTAAATTTGACTGATATTATTGTTTTCCTGGTGAGGTCTGAATATGTTGAAAACACCTGTGCAACTACAAAGCAGGACAACAAATCCAGAAATTATATCCAGCATAATTTTAAGATAACATTTGAGTCAAGAAATGAAGCCTGTAATGCTGGTTGATGGTTTCTGAGTGCTTTATGTCAATTCTCCAGATCACCCAGAGTCTTAAGGAAGTAGTATGTTAACTAAAATGTGTGAAGTCTAATGCCGTTACAGATGTATTGAATACAAAAATGAACCCAGAAATCTGATTATCACTTAAACATTACTGGTGCTTGCAGTACATAATCCTTTGCAAAAAAAAAAAAAAAATCTTTTTTCTGCTCATTTCGGAACTATAACTATTCCACTCAGATGTAGAAGCTCAGCTCAGCCAAATCCACATAATGACATCAGATTATACCTTTCAAAACCATGAAAATAAATATGTCTTTCTGCAGCCTTGGCTTTGAGGTTTGTGAGGTTGGAGGGCTGCTGCTTTTTGGACACGCATGAAAGATTTTGTCTTTATTTCGCTGATTTATCTGGAAGTAGTGAGACTTCCTCTGTAAACCACTGAAGTTTTAATGATAGATATGTAGAACACAGAGAAGACAGCTCAGCTGGACTCATGGCAACACAGTTACGGTCCCATGTGGTGAGTTCTGAAACAGAGTCCTAATTTTAAGCTAAATGGACACCAACAATGGCAGATCAGCTTCAAACACAGTCTTTGAATTCATCTGATTTATGCTATTACTGTCTAAGCTACTGTAATGCAAAAGTTCACCTTCTTATGCAAGATAGTTCCTAAAATAACTTAATTAGCTAGAAAACATTCCAGCACTATCTGACTGTACAGAACTAATCATCCAGCTGACACATGCAGGCTTTGGACCTGATGTTGAGACCTTGTATGTAAAATATACAGATGAATCAAATAACAAGGCCTCATTTGTTCCTGTGATGCGTCCACTGGAAGAAATGAGTCCTGGCTGAGGGGTGGAGTCCACGTCTCTGCCTCTCTGTCAGCCGGTATGGAACCTGCACAAGGGAACTTTAGAATGAGCCTTTGTTTTGGTTGACTCTCCTCCTCTTGCTCTCCTGTCATCCTTTGATCATGTCAGCCTTCTTGCTCTCTTCCTCATTCTCTCTCTCTCTCTCCCTCTCAACCCTCATGTGTCTGACGGGAGAGAAGAAGAAGCAGCGTTCGGAGACAAAAGTTCCCCATTCAGCCCGTCCATTCCTTCCCGCAGGGCCATTCCTATACCTTCACCTCCCAACCTACCCTCGTCTTCGAGATCCCAAGTCAGGTGACAGGAGGTAAGAAAGCACGGCCGGTTTTTCCCAGATACCAGAAGAGACCTCTTCCATATCAGTCCCCTTCAATGCACTGTCAGTGCTGTTTCTTTAGCCAAGACTTAGGTCAGCACCTGTGGATATCACGCTATGTGGCTGTTGAAGGATGTCAAAACGTGCCAATCCCCCATCTAGACTTAGCCATTTTAGGAATGAAGAAAATTTCTGGAGTGTTATTGCATTACAGGTCCTTAGCCCATTATCTCTGACAGCGAAGCCACCCAGGTGCTCTTGTCTTGCCGTTGTCTCGTCTTTGTCAAATATTTGCGCTGTGTGTACCTTGTACCACTAGGTTTCTCAATCAAAACAATAACAGAAGCTGTAGTTTGATGACATCTGAGGAGGAAATCATGCGCACAGATGAGGTAACATTTTATTCACATTAAATGTAGTACGTTTATTCACGTTATGTTATTGCATTCTAATTGAAGAAAACAGACCACTCGTGATTTTTAGGTCTTAAAAACGGATAGATGAAACTACAGATGTGGTCGGGGTCATGAAGAAGAGGTAAGCGAGTCAAATCAAATCACAAGTTGGAAGCTTAGAGGCGGCAACGATGAAGTCATGTGAATATGGTGTCGTTCGTTTACAGCCATGCACATTTTAAGTTTAATATTTACATTTACGCTTCAAAACTGATAAAAGTGGTTCATCTTCGAAGATTATCTTGCTGAACAAAATGTGTGTACACTCATGAACTTTTGTTGACTACAGAGCTTATTTTCTACAATAATAAAGATCCAGTGAAAGAATAGGTAATACCAGCTGCCGAGTTAGCCAACAAAAATATGTCATTTAGCACTCTATTACCTTACCATACACATGCATAAATCTCTCGTCGCACACTGAAGTACGCTAGATCAATATTAGCTGGATTACTGTGTTGTGAAATGGCACACGAATAATAAAAAAGTATGTATTGTATCCACATTATTGCCATTACTTGTAATGTATTTCTGTGTATCTGATGTTTTGTCTATTGTTATCACCGCGTTTCCTTGACAAGAGGATATCACACCACCAAATGAAATGGATCATTAGGTTGAAAAAAAAGTTCTGATATAATGTAAATTCACTAGTCAATAAAATATAAAACACAGGTCTAGTCATTTTTATTTACTACAGTGGAGATGTTGGGCTATCTTAATTTTAAGTGCGGGTGCATTTTAATCAGTAAAATATTGTTTGCAACATTGTTTTCTTGCCCATTTTCATCAAAGTAAACCCTTTGTTTTATTACTCTTTTTTTTATTTTAGGCAGTGTATTGATTTTTGTATTTACCCTGGTCGTGCCCATACATCTCTCCCACTCTTGTCTTCTCCCACGCTCCCTGTAATGCCTCAGTCCAAACACAGGAAGTGTCAGCCCTGTGCTATATGCATTTGGTGCTGCTGTTGCCCAGCTTTAAATGCCCCCAAACTCTGTCAATAATATTGATGTAATCCACAGGCATTTTTGAGTGATCCTGCTGTCACGGGGACATAATGACAGGCAGTAGAGGCCTGATTGGATCTGCGCTACAGCGAGGTCGGCCCGGCTCGCAGCCAACACAGCCAGGCATTGATAAAGTGTCACAGACTTCAGTGCTTTGATTAGCCCTTCGACTAATGCCATGCTAAGCAGAAACATTACTCTGCCCCCGCTAGCTATACAGCTAGAGGAGGGGAGGGCCAGCTAAGGGAAAGGGAGAAAGTATACTCTACAGGGAAATTAACCAATGCGGATGAAATGGTGTACCAAGGAAATTCTTGGATAAATTAACAACGCAATTACATTACATGACACACTGCAAGATGGATGAGGAAAACTTGGCTGGTATTATGTTCTGTTTTCCAAATTGCAATTTATTTGAGGGCTCTAATGGATGCCGTATTAAAACATCTTGGGCTGCGGTCAGATTTCATTGTGTGTCACCCAGACGTGATTGATGACCCTCTCCTCCACGCCCCTCGAACACCCCCCCACCCCCACCCACGTCCTCTCTTGCAACCCTTTACTTCACCCTCCTACGTTCCAATCCGTGCTGCGTTCTCTGCACATTTACTTGGAATTTTAAACATTAGCAACATTTATATAGATCCAGGAGTATGCCATTGATTTTCTTATCACTTAATTTCCTTGCTTGCTCTTGCAACGAGACAGTGAATTCTGCTGCTTGCATACTGAGCACAATGCTTTCCCTTTCTCTCCTGCTATTCTATCAATAATGCCGTTTTCCTGAAACCTTACCTTCTCATAATTTCCTTCTGATGTCCGTTTGCCTTTTCATGTGCTTTTGTTCCACTTGCAATGATAGCTCCAGCTATTCTTGAAATGAAAATATAATCGAAAGTATTTTTATTGCTGTAGCAAATGCATTAGTGCATAAGTGACATCTGGAAATCATCCACAGAGAGCTTGCTCAGTTATGGCAATATCATAGCGACTTGATTTTACCATTCATAATTACTCACAGGACAGTGAAAAACCACATGCTATCTGCTTTGAACTTGGGGGAACAGGGCTTGCCCAGATTGACCCGAACAAACGCGAAGCAACCCAATCCGTGATACACTTTTCCCCTTTCAATCCCATACTCCCTCCTTTACCTTTCTCTCACTCGGAGGTGAGTGGAGCCTTCCGGGGAGGGAAAGGTTAATAACATTCAGAATAAATCAGTGTGCTGCACATCCCCTGGATGACATCAGCGAGTGCTCCTCCAACCCATAGGGCCATAAACAGCTTTGTTTTTTTTCAGGTTTGTTTCAGATGTGAGCAAACGGATAAATAATGAATGAGCCGCACTGACGGGACACATATTTCACTTAGCGGAAATGGCTTTAATGCAGTCGGCCCGTATTACACTCCCAATCACTGAGAAGCTGCATGGGGGAAAAGGATGTTCAAACAAAATTCACAATGTTAAACTCAGGTGTGTCTCCAATGGAAATGACCTAGTTTTCAACAAAACTCCTGAACCAGCTTCTCACCTGCTGAAACCATAAACATGTAGAGTTGAACAGAAAATGTATGGTACGGTATTCCATGGTATAAAAATGTACAGTTATTTTACCGTGCACGTTTGCTTATGTCAGGTATTGGAAAACTGCAACCAGACGGAGAATCTCACCTGTGCAGGTGCAGGCACGTTTTTCTCTCCCATTTGTATTGTTCAAAAGGAAGTGTGATTTTTAATGAGAGATTTCTAACTTTTTTAAAGGCCATGCTCCTTTTTCCTTTCTAATTTTTTTAGTTCAGATGGGAGATGGGGTTTTTTTTATGTTTTTATTTTCAAAATGAAGACTTTTTATAAATAATAAACATACTGTTTTCATTCCTTTAACATCTAGCAGGTCACCAGCCAGGGTTAAGGTTAGGTTTACATTTGAGCTATAATTTGCCACATGCTGAACAGAAACTAGAAGATGTTCCCTTCCAAATGACGTCTAATACATGCATTTTGGCCTTACACTTCTTAATATAAGCCTCACCCTCACTCTAAGCAACATTCCATGAAAAGGGTTGCTATTAAAAGGTTAAGGGTCAATGTAACCAATAACGGTTATCGTACTGTGAAAATCTCATGCAACCTTAGTTATAGATTTCCACATCACATATCACATAAAATTATCAGGTGTACTACATGCTTTCAGTATCGAATTTCCCTCATACATTACACCGTCCTGTGAAATCATTTCCCATGCTAAGAACAGCATACATTCCCAACATTTAAATTAAATGATTATTTTTACAGTATGGGAAAATATAAGAAGAAACTACTTCATATGCAGCCCCATGAATTTTCACTTAATGGACTTTGATTTCTGGTATGCAAAATGTCTGAGACGTCACTGCACAATCTTATTCTAATTCACTATTTATTTACATATTCCCAGCAGAAGTATTCTCTGTGGTTTGGGGGAAATTCGGCGTGACTTTCCCTTTTCCCAGGTCTTGACGGTTAAAAACAAAAGTGAGCCTGAAGTTTTTTTTGGCCATCGCGCGGCTTTTAGAGGGTTTGTCTAAACAAAGTTTGGGGTTTGTAAATAGCGAAGGTTATCTGGCCATCGAGGCCTCCAGATGGCGGCTGAGCCAGACCACCTGCTATGGAAATGCCTTTGCTGTGATGGCTGGGTGGAAACATTCAGGCCCTGATTCTCTTTTCACTCTTTGCCTCCATTTTTTTCACCAACACACACACACACACATATTTACGGTTAACATGGTCTAAGCAAGCATGAGAAGGCTTCTGCTGCTTTTCCCCTTTCAGCGTTATTCCCTTCCCCTCCCTTTTCTCCCATATTGACCCCCACTCCCATCACACACCCCCCCCACGACTTTACCCTCAGAACAAAACAGCTGGACTGGGGAGGGCTTTCCTGCAGGTCTAGGCCTATCATGTAAAAGGATGACACATCTTTTGAAGAAACTGGGCAAACAGGAGAAGAAAGTTTCAGGAGAGAAACCATAAACAAAGGTGTTTTAATATGATGGTCGCCTGTGGCATCCAAAGACGGAAAAATCGAAAAGAAAAATTGCTCATAATAGAAACCCTTTACATGACAGTTTGAGACCATGTAACATAAACCTTGGTTTTAGAGCCTGAATGCAGAAGAATGGATTTTGTGTTTGTCTAGTATAGTTTCAACCCTGTCTCTCAGAAATTGCATTCATATATAATTAAACTGTAACTGCAAATATGTTTTGTTATAAACATAATGAAAGCCACATTAAAGCTTTAAAATGCAAGATACACACTTGCTTGTGCACTTACTTGAAGTTTGTGTTGGAGTCAGTTTTGTGCTGAAAGCTGGACATTTGTTGACATTAGTTGATTCCATTTCTAAGCTAACAGTAGCTAGCACTGTACACCGTTACCACCGTAGAGGAGCAGAAGAGAGGCAGAGAGAGCTTTTCACAGAAAAAACAACCTGAATCCTCTACCACAAAATCAGTGTAGACTGTTATCATGCATGTAGCTAAAGTAATCAAATGACTCTGCAAAAAAAATTCAAACTCAAACTTCACCAGCACATGAGCATGAATACTACATGTTGAACCGCACACATTAAAACGCCTAAAAACAACTGGGCCCGTGTTGAAAATGTTGTTGACCTGTGTATTTACATCATATCAAACATTTCAGCAAGACCGGCCAACTGTCGCCGGTCTTGGAGGTCCTGGGTTCGAATCCAAGACCGGCCGACTGGGGCCTCTCTGTGTTTAGTTTGCATGTTCTCCCTGTGGGTTCTCTCCATGCACCTTAATAGGTTAATTGGTCGCTCTAAATTGCCCATAGGTGTGAATGTGGGAGTGAATGGTTGTTCGTCCTACATGTCAGCCCTGCGATGAACTGGTGACCTGTCCAGGGTGTACCCCGCCTTCGCCCAATGTCGGCTGGGATCGGCTCCAGCCCC
>JAPQRN010000016.1:15006462-15020701 GCA_037367275.1 Coranthus polyacanthus | reverse complement strand
TAGATAGATAGATAGATAGATAGATAGATAGATAGATAGATAGATAGATAGATAGATAGATAGATAGATAGATAGTGAAAAACAACTAAATAATAATGAATAACCTACACGTAACTACCACCTGAAGAAAGAAAGAAATTATAATGAAGAAGAAGTGGATAATAATGGTTTACTAACAGTAAATAACACAAGAACAAGAAGTAGTAATGAATAACTAAATAATTATGAAGAATAACTGGACAGAAATGAATAACTAACCCATGAAATAATAATAATAATAATAATAATAATAATAATAATAATAAATAACCATGTAATAAGTAAATAAAAAATAAAATATATAGTCTAATATATTAATACACTAAAGAATATTGTATAAGTGTAATGCAGATACTCCCGCTCCTCCACTTGAATGTATAAATAAGTACTGTCTGATACTCTAGGTCGCTGCACAGCCATGTACTTGCTTTGTCATGTTGTTGAAGGGACTGATACTGTGTATGTGTGTTTGTATTCCGTCCGCTCAGTGTGCAACCTTGGCTGGCCTGTTGTGACACTCAATTTATCGTCTTGTGATTTGAGGCCTTAGTTTCTCATTACAGCCAAAGTTTTTGTGTCCTTGTGCGACAAAAATTAGTTTGTGTGTCTGTGTAAATCACCTGTCATATGCACATGCTCCTTTAAGAAAAGGCCAAGGGTGTCATTTGATTCCTGCTGCCTTGCTTTCATATTTATGCGTCTCATATTCACGTCCACTGCCTGTGTCTCAGTTGGGCTATCCATCAACACTTTTTATCCCCATCACACCAACAATATGGACATAAAACGCTCTTTTACGTCAGCAAAATGCTGCCACAAATAAAACCGGAACAACACACCTCTTTATTTGTCTGGGTAATAAACTACATAAATTAAAACTGATAAGTGAGTAAATTTGCATTAGTCATATCCTGTGGGTCTGGGCTTTAATGGAAATGACCAGAGGCAGTGAAACTGGATTATAAAGTATTGCTCACAAAATTGGAAAACATAGGTGATATATTAATGAGTTTACAAAACTGAAGGACAACCAGACCCAGGGGGATGTGTCCTGTTTTCTGCAGGACAAGGCCATTTTTCAAAAAACATGTCACAGGAACATTTAATATATATCACTCACCCTGTGAAATTAAATTTCCCACAGTTTGTGAAAATGTAATATCAAACTTAAACGTATTGCTGGCATAAAGTCACAGATTGAAAGGCAACAGTTAAACATGGGGGAAGAATTCAGTTTGTCTTACAGCAAATTAGAACAAATATTAGAAAACAGAGATGCATCTGCTACAATAGAAGATATTCTAATAAAAAGTGGAGATTAGAAAAAAAGGCACGTTTTAATAAAAGGTCTGGTTCCCAGTTGAGGTAAGTAAAAGTCCACTATTTGAGAATCAGAGGCATAAAATGTAGTTCCTAATATGAGACAATATAACATAGATATAATATAAAGCAGATTGCTTTGTGGTTCAGGAATATTAGTTGCTTAGCTTTGTTTCTGTACTTCTCATCAGGCCGCGACTGCTTTAAAGAAATGAAAACCAATAGATATTGTAAATAAATTCAGTTACAAAGATAAAAGGAAGAAAAAGAAATAAACTTGAGTAAAAATAACCTTCTCACACATAGAACAGTGCAATGTGGTTATAATTCATTTCAGTCAATATTGATCATTATTGTAATACATGTTAAGTCGTTATTTCTTTCAAGTCTAAAGGCTGATTTGCGTTCCTGAGTGAAAGTTGAAGAAACCAGATGGCTATCTGTGGTTTTTAACTCTTCTCTACTGTCACAACATGACAAACACTTTACAGACATTTCATAAATCTGGAGGTAGTACATTCAAAACAAGTACAACGATAAAATCAGTTTTCAACATCTGAATGTGAATGAGTACAATGAAACAAACCCAAAAAAAAACACCCGAAGAAGAGAGATTTATACTGAGATAATTAACATTATTGCAATCAAGATTATATCGTGAACATTTTTAGTATCATTTTATTGTGCAATAAAAACGTACACATTTTTCCCTGAAATAATTTTCCAAATCTCTATTTTTTCTTTTGCATACGGACGCGTTGTTCTCCCTGCACCACAACATGAACGATGCTCATCTGCAGGTTGTAGGTTTTGCCATGTACTGAGTATGAAAAAAACAACAAAAACAAAAAAGGGAACCTAGTAAAAAGCAATGGGATGAAGAGATGTCTTTCACAGTTTTGTACACACAAACAAAATCAGTTGCCTTTGGCCTGCTTAGGGGTAGAAGGTGAGGGAAGCACACAAAAGCAGTGCAATTATTCTGCTCTGGCACAACAACAGAGAGCAAAAGGAGCATCAAAGGCTTTGCTTTGAGCAAAATAGGGCACCCTCAGAGGAAAAGCGCAACCTGTGTGTGAATACCACTGCATGGACTTCAGGTCTTCTCTTGAGACACAAAAGGCAAAAGGATTTTTGTCACTGTCAGTATTAGTGTCAGCGCTTAGCCAATTTGACTATATCATAGTATAGGCTGCCAGCAGAGTGACTGGCAGTTTCCAAAATTTGCTTTAAATGTGATGTTCATGAGAGGTGTTTAGTTTTGCACCATGGCTACATACAGTATACGCATGTGTGGAAAGAGACGGAAAGACAAAGAGAGGTTTTATTTTTAAATATTAATGCAATGGCTTTTTTGTCTTTTGCATTTTTAATTCTTATACATGCAGAATGTTTTTGTTAGTCCAATATGACACCTCTAATAAGGCAACCCTTTTGTTAGTAACCTTTGTTCCAATCGTTGCAACAGTAAATCTAAGCATCAAAGAAAGAAAGAAAGAAAGAAAGAAAGAAAGAAAGAAAGAAAGAAAGAAAGAAAGAAAGAAAGAAATCAGGGGAAAAAACCTAATAAATGCCTAAGTATATAGGTAGAAAAAGGAAAACAAACAAACAAAAACCTAAGGTAGGTTAATCAATATATATAACTCCATCGTTACAAAATGTATTTATTACAGTTATTATAAAGGCATTTCTCATTTCCAGCCTTCTTAAGGAATAAAGGAAGATTTTTAATAATTTAAACAATAGGACACTAGGCTAAACTCTGACCAGCTTATTCACTTGTATATCCAATTTAACCATAATTAAAACATTAGAAATAAACATCTTTGTGTTCCATAACAACTTCAAACTCAAGAATGTGGTACTCAGATACAGTTTTTACATTCTTTGTAAGAACTAATGCATTTCTATTCCAGAATAGATTGGTATCATAGGTGTAGAAAAGATGTTGATACTGAGTTTCAGTATCTTTTGAGTGTTACTATAATGTATACAATACAGTCCCAATCAAACTTTATTCTTAAAAAAAAAAAACTACATAAACATTATTAATTCTCTTCAAATAAACGTCCTTATTTGAGAAAGAAATGTCAAGAACCGATTTCCTCTCAGGCATAGTAACGGGCACCTTGCTGTCCAAACGGGGTCCTAGAACAACCCGGAAGTTTCGTTTTCACGTGTCGTTGTGTACATTCACCGGTGTCTACAGTTCTTGTTTACCCCTGTGAGCTCTATCACATTGTGTAAACCTGTAGGCAGACATTTAGATTTGACAGAAAAGAATCAGAGGATGAAAGTGGTCGCGTTGATAAGGTAACCGCGCCTGCTTGCTGCTCTGACACTGATGTTTCTTGCCAACATGATAATACCAGATTCATTGTAGTAAAGTAGGTTGTTCTGATGAGATGTAAGGTGATTTCGCCGCACATTGTGCCGTGTAGTAGTAATGTGCTAAAAAAACCCCCAAAAAACAAGAACAGCACACAGTGGTTTTATGGCAAAGACTGATTGTTGGAGGAGCATCCTCATCCAGTGGTGATTCGGGGCAGTCAAAAACAGCTGCTGAATATTAATTCTGCCGCAACACATTCCCACATTACTAACCGTACACCCCTGATAATGCATATGTCTGCATGTTAATGACTCCAGCTTTACTCCTGAGCCTATTTCTCATGCTGTGTTCCAGTGGGGGCAAAGACAGCTGCTACAACATGATGCAGTGTGTGGCTGCTGGACACCAGATTGTAGCTCTGGCCAACCTGCGTCCTGCTAACACAGGTGAGGAACATGTACCGCTGTTAAGGTGCGATGTGCAGTGGAGAACTGGGCTATATGGGTCAAGCAGCTGCACTTCTGTGGACCAACATATCACAAACATAAGCTGTTCTATTATGGACTTTACATCCCACAGGGATGAACTTGCAAGCAGACGTGTTAAGTTGAGTTGCAAAAAAAGTTGGGTATATTTGCTTGCACTCTGCACACTGTTTACGGTTCTGTGTCAATGGAAATCAGAAGTTTCCAGAAGTTCATAAATCATGCTTATAATGAAACTGCACAGCGCTACGCAGGAGTATTAAGGCCACACTGATGATAAAAAAAAAAAAAAGTTTTTAAAACTTGTGTTTTTCAAGAAAAAAGCCGTAATGTTATGAATAAAAAGTTGCATTTTTTTAATGAGAAAAGGCTTAATAAAAGTTGCCAAAATTTCCAGCTGAACAAAATGCAGTTGTCCAACAGCTGGTTTGTATTTGTTAAGAAGTTTTGTTTACTGAGAGAACAAGCTCACTGTTTCATTATGTTATTTGATGGTGAATGATTTCTGAATTTCTTAGCTTCCATCAAGAAATTTCAAAAAAGTAAAACTGCAACTTTATTCTCGTTATATTATAAAGTTTTTCATGAAATTTTATGACTTTATTCTTGTAATATTGAAACATTTTTCTGGAAATATTACAACTTCACCCTTCCAGAATTGATGCAGTGCTATCTGTGTCATCCTGCTGATAGGCAGACAGGCAATCAGACAAATCAACAACCACAAATGATCATATAATGTTGTTTTAGTGTTTTAATGGTTAATTTAACATCTGGTGAAGGAATAGCAGTTGGAAATTACCAATTAGTCTTAAACTGGCCCATTCATAGTAATGTTGATTCCTGTGCAGTTAACCACCTTGGTGAAGATAACAAACATGCCTGTGAAAATACAGATTATGACAAATTAAAGGAAAACTCTAATGGGAGTGGTCTTTTCCAGGAGGACGATGTCCCCATCCATAGGACAAGAGCTCAATGAATAGTTTGATGACTATGTCAATGATGGCTTTCACTCTCTACAGATCTCAACCCAACAGACCTTTTTTCGCGGCAGAGATTTTGACTTGTTAAGGCAGAAAACACACAGGTGTAATTGGTATCATTACAAGTGGGTGCATCACTGTTAGGCTTTGGATTAGTGCCTGTGGGGCAATTGAATGACTCAGAGGCATCGTTAATGTTGTCAGTAACACTTGTGTTTTTTACAAGCTCAAATGTCTGCTGAGAAAAAGGTCCGTTGAACATCTATGAGAGATTCTGGACCAACATGTTAGACAGTGCTCTCCACCTCCATCATCAATATCTTTTGGAAAATTGCATTCATTCCGCCAGTGAAACAGATTGTAGAATTCATGCCACGGAGCAGTGAAGCTGTTCTGGAGGCACGTGGCGGAACTAACCCACTTTATGTTGGCTTTCCCTTTATCTTGTCACCTGTCTGTACGAGTACTGGTAGTTACCAGGTACAATTTTCCAAGTGGCTGCTTTATTGTACCTTGGGTTTTGACAGAACACGGCATTGTCTGACTATGCACTTTGGGTACGGAATAATCCGACACATTTAAGGGCATTGTATAGAATGTGGTTGTTTTTCTCGAGAGGCAACTTTATTTAAATAGCTGCTTTTTCTGTTTTTTTCGTAAACAGCTGTGTAATAACGGTGAGTTTTATTTTGCAATGAAAACTGGTTTGACATACATTATCCCTTATTTATTACTTTGCATTACAGCTGTATTTCACTGGACCCGTTGTCCTTTTCTCTCAGACACATGACCAACAGCTTCTCATCAGCCACTGGTTTGAATCTCCTTTTATCTCTCAGATGAGTTGGACAGCTACATGTACCAGACGGTGGGTCACCAGGCCATAGAGCTATATGCTGAAGCCATGGACCTGCCTCTGTACAGACACACCATCCAGGGCTCCAGTGTGGACACCAGCAGAGACTACAGTGTGACGGAGGGTGACGAGGTGGAGGACCTGTACCAGCTTCTGCACCTGGTCAAGGTAGGTATCTCTGTCACCACTGTACTGAAAGAGGTTGTTCCAAAATAAGCATGTGTTTTACAGTTTTTATGAGCTCCTAATTCAGAACTTCAGGGATTGATATGATTAAAACTGTGTTATGCAATTATTAAATCTGTGTGGCAGGTAATAAATTAAATACAAACTCACAGCAACAAGTGGTAATGAGCTTGTGTCAGCATTTTAAAGTTGGCTGTTTTACTTAACGCAGAAGCAGTATGGGCATCCCACTGCTGTCCTTATCCTTCTATTTATCAAACATCATTCCCTTGCAGTATGTCTCATATGTCGGAAGTTTGTGTTTGTCAGGAAAGTCTGTTAAAACAACGAGGAACTTGCGAGGAAGGTGTGCGTTTGTTTTCATGTGCCTTTTGCCACTTTTCCACGGTTCCAACGGTATCAGCTCAACTCGCCTCGATTTGACTCGGCTTGGCTCGGTTTTGGCACCATCACGTTGCTTTGCCACTGCACGTATAGTACTCCTTCAACGCGGCTACAAGCGAGGCAACAATAGAGGAGGATGAAACGTAAAACTCGTAAGTTATAATTGAAGAGATAAAATGTTATTTTCATTTTTTTTCAGGCAAGAATATAGTTGTTTAGACTTCAAATCTGTGGTCGATGTATCAAGGTAGATAGAAATTTGCTCCAGCGTTTTTGGAGATTTCCTGTTAGCTTGACTTGGTTTCCCACGTCGCGACATGATGACATTGATGTAGCGATGATTCTCGATCAAACAATCTGCGACCTGCATTATTTTACATCACGGTTAGTATCGCTTTAGCTCACTTTGAACTAAGTCGAAGTTGATACCAGAAATAGTATCTGATAGTACTTGGTGCTCTCTGCTCTCGCGTAATGGAAACGCAAAAAAAAAAGTTTTTTTGAAGGCGGGTTGCGCTGATACCGTCAGTGGAAAAGCGACATTTGTGAATAGAACAATGATTATCTTGTGCTAACTCCTGGCTACATAAGCCATGACAGAAAAGAACATCTTGGACATCTTGTTTTGCTATGGTATCATATTGTATACAGTCACATTTCTTTACCTACTCTTTTCATTTTCACACACAACATTAATAATTAGGACTCAAAGGTTATTGATTTTGAGAAAAGTCCAAATTAGTTGAAAATTATTGAAAATGAATCGTTAGATGAACATTGTGTCTACGTGTGACCAGCAGAACTCATGAATGACTGCATGAACTTTATGACACTTGATAAGTTTATTGATTAAACAAATATCTAGAAGTAATTACATTTCGGTGCATCTATCTTAATGAACTAAATGACATGCTATAATGTGGTTTTTGCCCATTAAAAGCGATGGGTCTTCTGTCTGTGCACAGGGTTTGCTTCCCTTTTGGATTCATTATAGATATGAATATGGAAATATCTTGGAAAGTCAGATCTAAAAATACTGTATGCGGTGTAAGAGGTTTAACAGATTAATAAAACAAGGAGCGAATTGTGCAATTATGTGAAATTACTATTGAATTCATTGAGCGTAAACAAAAGTAGTCATTGTTTTGACTCTTTGCCACCACTGGCATATGCTCGAGTGCTTTTTCTGAATCTGCTCTATGTGCACCACTGAACGTCATGACATATGTCACACTGTGGAGATGTTTTACAAGTCATTCTCTGTGGATTCAGAGTCACTTAGTCGCCCATCAGTGATGTCTCACAGAGACCCTGCTTGTCTGGCTTCATCTGGCCTGTTGTACACTAACAGTCTTTAGCACCTATTGCAACCAAGCTGCTCCAGAGATTAAAAAGCCATGTTAGTGCTTTTAGTCTGTTTTATTCAGTATATCTTGAGTTCACTTTTACAGTTTTCCTTTTTTTTTCCTTTTTTTTTTTTTTTTTTATCATACTCTGGTATGGTTGAATTCCAGTTAATGAAAGTTTTATGTGTGAAGTTAGAGTAAGGTGCCCTTCAACAACTAGCTTCACAGGAAAACCTCCATTCTCTTTTTTATCTCAGTTGACAGAAGATCAGATGCAAAAATTAATCACCAAATTAATATTTCATCAAATACCACTTTTGCCAGGACGTTGAGAAAATATTCATTTGATGCCAAATTATGTATGAGACCTCGGTGGTCCAATGCAGGGCAGGGTGGCTGACTGACAGGCCCGAGACAAGCGTGTGTGTGTGTGTGTGTGTTTTAACACACTCTTGGCACTGCCTGCCTACCTGATCGCCTGCAGCCATGCGGAAGCTACCTGGACGCACACTTCAACAGCAGCAACAGCTCTCCCCCGCTGTCAGCACAAACAGGGGTGTGGAATTGATCCAGTGCAACACTTTCCCCTCCACACACACACACACACACACACACACACACACACACGCTCTCATTTTAGCTGGAAACATCAAAATTTAAAAGCTTCTTATGGCATGTTGGAGAGGAGTTTGTTGTTGAGATGGGAGTTGGCTTGACATGGTGTAAATGAGAGACATGGGGGCGAGCGGTTTCTTCCTGTAGGTCTGTGTGGAGACATGTTCATCTGGAGTTTGAGGGCTGCTCCGGGGCCCCTGCATGTCCGCACAGCACCTGAGTGGCAAGGGCCAGTCAGGACGCCTCGGGGCATTTTGAGCCCTCTGCCTGACTTTCTTTGTCGTCTTCTGGAGAAATCTGCGGTTTTACACAAGCTGCAACATGAGAACGCTCGTGTATGTGTGTTTTTCCTGTACGTGTGTGTACATTCATTCAACTTTTAGTTAATCTCCGAATACACTGAGGGTGAGGGCCTCGTTTGCAATACAACTGAGTGAAACACAGAAAACCATGGCGATAAGAAAACAATAAACAATAAAACCTGAACCATAACTGAAGGAATTGAAGGAAACAGTGGTGATAAAAACAATAGAGGGCAATTCAATAAAACAATAGAACCATTAAGAATAATTGAGGCAATTAAAATATAAAGATAAAGCATCAGCTAAAACAACACACATGCACCAGATTTATACTAGTTTCAAACTTTTAGTAGTGTTGATTTTTATTCAGTTAGTTTTGTTTTACAGGTGCATTAGAAGCTTTAGTTTTATTTTAAGGAATTGTTACTGTTTCTATTTTTTTTTTTTCTTTCATTTAACCAAACGAGTAGGGGTGGCTGTTGTTAAAAAACTGATACCTGTTACTGATACCTTGGCTTCAATAGAGGCTCTTCAGCAATACTGTTTTCAGTAAATAATTACACCACGCATTATGGTATAAATCTTTTAGTTTTATTTTTCAGCTCCTCAGCATTTGCATTCACTCAAAGCAGTTTTCATGACATCAATTAAAGCCACCAGCAGCAAAGATCTTCGAGGGGGTTTTAATGGCCTGGCCTTCTTTTAAACACTGTACAAACCCTAACCCTAACATCCCGATTATGTTCAAAATCAACTTTCTCTGCAGATCATTGTGAAAGCTGGGAATTAAGTTGTTTTAGTGCTAATGCATGATGTTGTGGTAGTGTAGGTAATGTCAAAGGGAACACGGATGCATCAGTGATCTCCTGTTTTTGTTATTACCTCGCCCCAGTGAGGGTCTGTCTGTCTGCACCTGTAAGTCAAAATCTACAGCACATTTTGACTTTTTTTTTTTTTTCTCTCTACCATATCTTGATCCTCCTTGAAAATGGTCTGGCTCTGGAGAGATAGGGCACTTTTTGACATTTTCTGGGAAATTAAGGCAGCTATTTCTCTGACAGAAATCACAGCATCCTGCTTAACAATATTAATCAATATGATCGATTTTGTCATACTGCTTATTGGTCTTCTTCTTTCATGTAAGTAGTATTATTCTGGAGCTGCAGACTTGCACAGTTTGGACCTATTGGATACTGGGCCGATTTTTATTTACCTGTCATATTCTTGAAAAGTGACATTTTTATTTTTGATTTCATTTAACATAATTGTTTTTTACACTTCTGGTTTTAGTTTCAGGCTGCATCCCAAATCACATGCTTTTTCTTTTTACTTTTTTTTTTTTTACAGCAAAAAAGTGCGCGCTGCAGATTCTGTTACAACGTGCGTACTGTTTTACATGTATGCATACAATTGGGACAAACTACTTTATCATAACAATGCACCTTCAACTTTTACCCTCTTACTCATACATCCGTTGCAGAGGATTGTGGGTAGGAATGTCCAGAAAAGCATGCTGGCTTGCATACTGCAAAATGTGACTGGATGCCGTAGGACACTCTGGTATTTTTTGGCATACTGCTTTTGATATACTGTGTACGGAAGGCGGACAGTAACGCAGTGCAAAGACTTTGTTACTATATTTAAGTAGGTATCTCTACTTTATTTGAGTATTCATTCATGTGACAACTTTTAGTTTTACTTTCTACAGTTTGACACAAATATCTATACTTTCCTTCCATTTTCAAAGCAGGTTTGTTACTTTGGTTTTAATGCATTTGAGGGAATTATCAGTTATTTTTTATTTTGTATCATTGCGCACCTTCCCAACATCAGGACTGATTTCAGCCTAAATGGATGAAACATGAACACATAAGAAAGACAGTCCCTTGGTGTTTCCACCGGTGCGTATCACACATGACAAACGTAACAAAATGAAAACGTAAAATACATAACAATAGGTAGCACGATGAAAACAACATAAAAGGTAAAATAGACAGTAAAGAGAGACTGGACTGAAGAGCAAAGGAGTCATATTTCAAGTTCAGTTGCTGACATTGAAAACTGATTTGCACATTGTAGCAAAGTTAGTGCTCATTATTTTCAGTATATTGGGTTTTTTTATTCTATTTGAAGATAGAACGGTTTAATAGTCTTCACGTTATACTAATAATAATGTGAAGTTCAGTTAGTTTTGTGCAGAAACAGCCAGTAAAAATGTCCTTCAAAGGACTACTTTTTGCTTTTATACTAGGAAAACAAGTATCTGTACTTCTACTTCTGTACAGATTGTGTTTTGCCAACTCTGACTGTGTGTTGGGACATACTATATCTTTTTCTGACACACTAAATTATATGGTATGGTGGGTATTGGGATGCAGCTGAACCTTGCCTATAATAACCCTGACATGGACTCTGTTCAGTTTATTTCATTTCTTTTTGGGTATTCACAGTCTAATACACAAGTGCAGTATAGCCTGCTGCCTCTCTCTCTGGTCTCAGGCCTCTAATTGCAAAGGGATGCTAATTTCCCATTTCCAGGCCTCGGGTCTGACCTCTCCAGTCAGACGAGGCCATAGATCAGGGCAGCTGGACTCCCATGAGGCACCTCACAGGCTACAGCAGACCTGCAGTCGTCTCCCTGTTTACCTCTCTCACCGTCATCAACAGCCGTGTACCATAAACAACAGGCTTCCTCTCTCTCCCTCCCTCCCTCTCTCTTACTCTTACTGAGTGATGTCAACCATGCTGTTTTCCAAAGTTTTTGACACTAATCACTTGATTTACCAGCCGGTGCCATTTGTTCCACATTGTGAAAGGTATAAAAACTGACACACGGTGTCTGCAAGTCCTTAAAATGTCAATTTTATAAATCTTAGGCATTAAATAGTCTTAAATTTGAATCTGTGAGGTCTTAATCTGCACAAGTATTTTATCTAATTTAATTGTTCAATCTTTTTCATTTCTTTTTCCACGTGTGAGTCAAGCTCTTTTTCTTTTTACTTTATACTTACACTTAACCAGTGGGCAAAATGTAGATTAACCTAACTCACTCTAATAATCATATTTTTATGTATATGCATATTATATTTGTGTATTTTTAATATAAAACGTACCTCTGTCACATATATACTACTTAGGTTTTTTTTTTTTTCGCTCAATGCTTTAACAAGGAAAAGATGATTTCTCTAAAACTCAATCTGGTTTAATTTGGTTAAAATATATGTTTAAACGGTCTTAAAAAGCATTAAATCTAAGTGTTTGGTACTTGTACACAACTGTGAGGCAAATGACTTCTCCTTGGTTTAGAAAAACTTACAGTTTTGTCAGAGCATCTTAAATCTCTTCATAAAAGGTCACTTTGAGTTGTGTTCAACACATATGTCTATTTTATATTTACGCCTATGTTTCTTTTTAATTTTTTTTTCGTGATATTTTTTAGAAAGTTTGTGTTGTTGTTGTTGTTGTTGATGTTGTTGATGGGTGAGGGGAAAGAAAGAGTGGAAAAAAACACTTCTTTTGATAATGAGCTGTTAAATCACCCCTACTGGAAAAGAACAGTTTTGAAAAAAGAGTGTTCTGTTAGGAAAAGTGTGATATTTTGAAAGATTCTTTCTAGCAGTTTGAATTAATTAGAAGTTACAAGATTATATTTGGCAAATGACACTTGAGCATAGATGAAAGTGTTTTTTTTTTCTCAGATCCAGAGTTGATGAGTTTAAGTAGATATTGGTCCCTCCTCCTCCTCCTCCTTTGCCGCAGACTCTTAACACGAGCCAACAGTGCCATCTATGGATCACTGCCCGAAACTGATACCACAGATATACTCTCCACACTTTTGGCCCTCTCAAAGAATGTTTGAAGCCATTCAAAAGATTCAAAGGAAGAGATCATATTCTTCAAAACCATTGTTGATAGAGGAGGGGGGGGGGGCTCAATTATAATAGAAAAAATGAGCCGAGCATCCCCTGGCAGCAGCGATAATGGTGGAATGACAACGCGGACCCTATCCTCGGCCCCCGAGCTCTCATCGCTGGCTGCGTATGGCAACGTGTCTTTGAAGTGTGTAACCTGATAGACATGCAAGCCACAGCGTACCCCATCCCATCCTGCTAGGTGCTGATCTTTGAACCTGGTCTTTGAGGGGGAGAAATAACCGTTTTGTCAGTGGAGTGGGGGAATCTCTCACTTTTGGACATCTATGGCTGTAAGGGTATATTTTCATTGAATAGATGACATTTGTGTCCTCTGCCAGGCTTCAAAGACAAACTGTAAGCATTCTATAAAAGATTTTTTTAGATTTGGGAGCATCTATTCAATTTGGTGTGAAATACCAGAGGTGGCGAAAGTGCACACATTCTTTGCTCAGCTAGAAGCGCAGATACTTAACTTAACTGACTTAAGTAAAAGTGAAAAAGTGCAGGCTCTGATATGTATTCAAAGTATAAAAGTAAGAAGCAGACCTTTTGAAGGACATTTCTAAAAGGCTGTTTCCGTGCAAGGCTAACTGAACCTCAAGGCATATTGATATAATGCAAAGCCCATTAAACCAAATTCAAATGAATTGAAAAATATACTGAAAATGATGAACATTAACCTCACTCCAATGTGGAAATCTATTTTCAATGCCAGCAACAGAGCTCAAAACATTCATCTGCAGTCCAGTCTCTCTTCCTCGTCATTTTTCGTCTTGTTACGTCTTGTTGTTTGTCGTGTGTGATGTGCACCGTTGGATACACCAAGGGATTGTATTTTCCATGAGTTATCGTCCCATCCATTTAGGTTGAAGTCGGTCTTGATGTTGGGATGGTGCTCAGTGACTCAAAGTAAAAATAATTCTCCTCAAATGCATTAAAACTGAAGCAACGAGCCTGTTTTCAGTAGAAAAAATTGATATTTGTGCTAAAATGTAGGGAGTAAAAGGAAAGAGGTTAAGGAAATGAAATGCTCAAGTAAAGTACAGATACCTGAAACCTCTACTGAAGTACAGTAGCGTAGTATTTGGACTTCATTACTTCCCGCTTCTGTTAAATATACTTTGACGTTTAAGGATCCCGCTGTGGATCTTCTTTCTCTTCCATGCACACTGCAGGTTGCGTGTCCATTTTTCATGCGTGTGCTTTCCTCAGCTGTGATCCGCTCTGATGTGTGATACAGATCAGCAGTGTCAGTCACCCCCGGCTGTAACGCCAGTCCCCCCGAAGGCCTGCAGAACCCCTCATATTAGTCATATCACATCCCTCAAGTCCTTTATCCCTCTCTCTGTGCTCTGTGACCTGACACAGTGGCTCTTTATGCCCCGTGACCCTGCTTCTGTGTGTGTGTGTGTGTGTGTGTGTGTGTGTGCAGCCGTGCACGCTCGTGTGTGAGTGTTCAAGGTCAGGTCAAAAC
>JAPQRN010000016.1:14992474-15006362 GCA_037367275.1 Coranthus polyacanthus | reverse complement strand
TGTGTGTGTGTGTGTGTGTGTGTGTGTGTGTGCAGCCGTGCACGCTCGTGTGTGAGTGTTCAAGGTCAGGTCAAAACAGGCCTCAGTTACATGATAACAGGTTTATCTCTCTTCTGCTCACACACCTCTGTCTGTCTTTGTTGCCCCATTTTTGCCCTATTTCAGCACTCTACACGAAGAAAGAAGTGCTCTCGCTTCGCACCTGACTTCATTTCGCACACAGGTTGATGCTGACGTGTAGAGCGGGATTTTCTGGGTCCTGAAAACTTCAAATCCAATAATCTGAATTTCTGGCATTAAAATGTCCGTATGTGAATATCAATAATACTTAAAAAGAAGAAAGAAAAATTGCATAATTCACCAAAATGATCATAAAATCAGACCTTTTCATAGTTTAGTATATTGCAGTAACAGATAGTATCTTGTTGAATAAGAGTGAGTGTCTTAGGACAACTTAAAAAAAACATGGGAGGTCCAAGGTAAGTCATGAGTTAGGTGTACATATTTATAGGTGAATCTGTTACATGTTCACATAAACAATAATTGTAGGGGTGGAAGTCACAGATACTATCATAGTATCGTGACACTGTCATGATAGTTTCACAATCCAGTGACTCTCCAATACTTGACAGTCATCCACGATACATCATGATGTCTGTGTAACCGAAGAAGACAAAATAAAAAGGCAAAATTATGAATTTATTTAATGCATTGTGGTTTCAGTTTCACAGAATTTCATAACTAAGATTAAACGAAAAAAATAGTGTTGCCTTACTGCCTTCAAAATATCGATATTTTGCACCACTGTATCAGTAATCTATGGCAAGAAGAAGTAATATGATATATTCCGATATTTTGTCCCACTCCTATTGGATATAAAGTATAAGTAAGTGAGTTTTAAAGGCTAATATAACAACGATAGTTTGAACAGGAAAAGCCAATAGCTGATTAATTGGCCAATATTCCAGTTCAAGACTAATATTAGCTTTCGACTCCTATTGGAGCCAAGTTCTGCCGATACCGATGGTTTGTAAAACATCCTAATAATCCAAAGTGATTCAAAGAAGTCAGCAAAATATAAAGTCTAGCCACAGCACGACGGGATGTGAAATATTTCTGAAATTGCATTCAATATGGTCTTAAATCTAACTGTTGAGAGCTGCAGAAACACTCTATACATGCTGTTATTGCTATTTTACAGTATGTTTTTTTTTTAACAGGTACTTTTAACAGAGAAGATATTTTACAACACAGAAACTCTGGGCCTTGAAGAAAAGCAAATGTTAGTGAGTTTTAGGAGTGAACTGTATCTTCAGTCACTTGATATAGTAATAAATAAAATATAAAAAGATAGTGACTCTATTGCCGCAACTCGGCAACCTTTGCGCTGATGAATAAAGACAAAGACATTTAAGCTCATTAGAGTGATGAGGAACAATAGATGATATCTATGCACACGTTCCTTTCTGCCAGCTTTAATTAGCAGCACTGTGACATCTCTGTCGTACTGAGACCCAGCTTCGAGAACGATGGAAATGTTACTTTCAGATCTAATTTTCGATCCTGTAATGCATTCGACTTTTCAGAGACGCAGTGTTTTTTTTTAAGTTCTTTTATTTTTTGGATAACTCATATCAGAGGTCAGTTAACACTCGAGTTCCTCCCTCCCTTTTTTTTCCCCGTCAGGCCAGTATTTCTTTTTTTTTTTTTTCCCTGAAGATGTCTGGGAGTCTTGGAGAGGCGCACAGAGACCTTTGGCCTTTGTAGATGAAACATTCCCTTCTGTTGGTGGGTGTTAACACCTTGTTTTTAGTGAGATAATCCTTTTCTTAAACTCGCACACACTCTTCCCCCATCCCCTGTTTTTCATGACCTTTATTACATACACACACTCCCCCCTTCCTCAGCCTCTACCGCCGCTCCATTATCGACATCAGCAGACAAGAGCGGGGCCCTCAGAGATCGCAGAGGCAGTCTGTCCACAAGTCCAAACATTTCATCCCTCCCTCTCCATCGCTCCATCTCTCTTTCTTCTCCTGGCATCTCTCGTCTCTATTGTATTGTCGTCGCACTTTCATCCGGACCCGTCAGAAGCCTGGCACTGGGTTTTTGTTGCGAGTGCCCTGATGGAGGTGGATCCTGCTGTGTGGAAAGGAGGGAGAGGGACTGTGGGAGAGGAGGAGAGCTGGCAGGCAGAGCAGGGCGAGGAATCTCCAGTTGAACCAGGAGCTCGGTGGTATTGATTAGGGAGCTGAGGTGTTGGAAGACAAGTCGTCGAGGAGGGGTGCGAACTACGAGGGAAGGGAGGGGCGCTCAAAATCAAACACGCAGCCCTTCTCTGATTACCGGCATGGTGCCGCATTAGACGTACATTTGGGGCTCAACGGGAAAATGGATTTCTTTAAAAAGCTGCTTAATACATAAATCATGACCTCTGGGTCACAGTGAGGGTTTAGGAGATTGGATCAATAACAAAGCTAATGCAAGCTTGTTGTAGCTGGTTTGTGGAGCAGAGAGACCTCTAAATGGTGCAATTGTTAGTACCTTACAAGCAGTCTAAAGCTGGAGGATAATCACTTGGTAGGAAGTTTGTTTTACTACATTTTCAGGAGTTTAGAATTGCCCTTCTTACAGATTTTTTTTCACTGTATACATGGCTCAACAGTGGGATTGCCCAAGGCAGGTAAAATGCTGCATAGGGCTAGTAGATCTAGAAACTCACTAGACCGATCGGGCAAGTGGTAAAAAAAGAATTCAACACATTGTTTTTCCAGAGTTAATGATGAAAGTAGAAAACTGGTGGATAAGCATGTGGTGAGAAGTTTGTTTTATTACATGTTCAGGAGTTTAGAGGGCTATTCTTACTGATTTTTTTTTTTATCCTGGAGTTTGGTGGTGAAAATCCAACCAGGTATTGCGCAGTTTGCCGCAAGTTTGAGAGGATGAAAGCAAATAAAACAGGCCCTTCACGTTTCAGAAAAACACTAATAAATGAAGCAATTAAGATTTTGTGAAATAACATCAGATTTTCTTGGGGAGGACCCTAAATTCCACATCTACATGATCCACCACTGCAACCATAGCACCTAAGATGCCTAGAAACTCAGGGAAACCTGAGTATAAGGACAATTAAAAATGGACTTGGTCAAATACATTTCTGACCCACTTGCCTGACTGGGCAACTAAAAAAAACACTGAACCCTGCTTATAGATTGCTTCAAACAGCTGTCTTGCCTTTCTATGTGATAGCCATTGTTATCTTTTCCTTTGGACTGAGACCACTTGTATTTATGTTGGTCGACACAGTGGCAGTGGGGTTGAGATTGCAGGCTTGTTTTGCACATGAGGAAGGATAGCATTAGTGCTGAGATAATGGCGCTGTGTATTGTTCGCCGGCCATGTGGAAGTGCTGGGACAGGATCTATTAGATGTAGGCCCATTTCCCTCCAACTGACGCTAACAGTCCCCACAAACATTAGATAAAGAGCCTAGCCTCAAGCCTTTGTAATTTGTTTGTATTTTTCTGCTTAATGTACTTTGCTCAATCTTGTTTAGCGATGATGGAAGCTGATAGCCTTATCTCGCCTTGCCAAGGGCATGAGCCACTACCACTGCATGGTTGAACATTGTTCCAGTGAGGAACCTGTGTGTGTTTATGATCGTTTTTTCCGATTTTATTTTGATGCTGGATGACTTGGAGATGTATCTGCATTTGAGCTATTGGCTAATTTATCCTGATGTAAATACACCATTAACTTTCACAGAAAGTATATTGCTGTAATTTCTCTCTTTGGTTTGTTTGCTCATATTAAATATTAAGAGAAATGTGTGATCATTTACTTGTTCTGGCTGACCAAATTTGATTTCTTTTCTCGTTTTTGTCATTTTGTTTTGCTGCTTTCTTTTCAAAACAGCAGCTATTTTTGATCATGAGAGATCTGTTATGACATCTTCACTGTCAAGCATAATGAAAATATATATTTTTTTACTGTTTTTACTGCTTTGTTCTCCTTTCTGAATGTCACATTTTAGGTTCATTTTAAAATAACTTGCTCTGAGTTCTAAGTTATTGCTCTGTTTGCCAGTTTAGCCAGCTGTTTTTACAGATTTTTTTCGATGCAGGCATCTAAAAGTCAGAGTAAAACTCCCTCCTTAGTAACCAGTCAGGCCCGATACTGTCTGTCTTTGAACAGACAGCTGAGGAGCAGTGCTAAGTCTTTCAACTCCCTGCCATTCATCTACTCCAAAATTAAGAGGGCTTTTATGTTTTGTTTTGTGAACCATTCCCCCTCAAGAAATATTTGTGGCAGGCCCCATCACCTCCCGCAGCTAAAGTCATAACCAGCCGTAGAAAAACACTGTCTGGAGTCTGGAGAGTGGGTTAAACCAGCATCGCTGCTATATTTTCCTCCAGTCTCTCTCTTGGGAGGTAAGAAGGAGGGGAAAGGGGGTGTCCGCGATGTCGGAGATGGAGGACGGGTTGTGCAGAGATGCCAAGGGCCTGGAACCTGACCTCACCAGAAAAACATTTACATTCTGGAGTGTGTGTGTGCGTGGATGTCAGTACTTGTACTTGCATACACCCTGTGGACTAGGTGGTTGTTACGGACCATGAAAAGCAACTGACATAAGTTTACCTCTCTGTGGCATGAGACTTCTTCTTTGATTTTGTCCTGGAAGCAGCTTCCTGTCTCAAACACTCAGCCAAGTGGGAATGTTGCTGTGAAAGAACCTGGATTATGACTCTTTTATGCCCTACAGAAAACAATTTCGTTCATGCTTATTTATTGGAACACCTCATCCTTTTAATGGTGAGAGACCTTGAATGTGTGTAGGAAGTTGCATGATTTCCTGTCATCTCGAAAACCCCCGAACAGTCAATCGTCTGAGAGTTTAATGTAGAAACAACCATTAAAGAGCCAGTAATAACTGAGCTTGTTTGCTTGAATTTCAAGTATTCGTGGACATACAGTACATCGATAAACAACCTCATGTCTCCCCGCTGCCTCCCAACATTTAGTTTTCCATGCGTGTTGATATGGAAAGCCTCCTTGTCCTTGGCCTGCTCAAACTAGGGCTTTGTGCTTGCTTTGGCCAAGGCCCTCTCCCTCCCTGCCTGACGACTGGCTGGGCCTTGTGTTTACGTAACCATATATATCTGAGAGGAAACTCGTGAAACGTTAATCTCTCTACTTTTTAACCCTGATGAATTTCTACATTTTCCAGCTGTGCGGCATGGCATATTTATGCTCCGGCTCTATCGCTGAAAACAGCTCTGTCATTGTAAATGAATCACTTTCCAAGACTAAAGAGTATATGTGTGTATGTGTGTAAACTTCAGGCTAGACCTGAGCCATGAAAAGCTTTTACTCGTGTCTGCAGAAGTACCTTTCTGGATTCTTCCTCATTCCTCTGCAGACCTTTCAGTCATCACATTTCTTTGACTTGATAAGTGTCACTCATTCATCTCATGTCATCTTATGTCATATCCTCTTGCTGGCTGGTCACACCTGCATCATGGCCTCAGTGAAGCTTAATACTTTCCATTTTCTGTTTCCTCTCTGCCTCTGTTAACCTGCGTCGTCTCAGGAACCCGTCAGGACATTTGGGTTTGTGAGCAGCTGGCTTTCGAGGCAGTTTGTTTTTCTTATTTCACCGCTCTCAATGGTTGAGGACTGACACGTGATGAGTCATCTCGCCAGCTCATCCACAAGCACAAAGGAAGAGCCCGTCTTTCAACAGCTGCTTCAAACAGACAACCCCAACAATTTAACACAGGGGATGTTTCTGAAAGCCTTTTAGAACAAGGTTTTGGCTGATGTTTGTTTTACAAATACATTTGCTAAGCCTGCATTTCCATTTGTCGCCTTATTTTGATTGACCAGACATTGTATTGTACCTTCAGCATATAAGCAGGATATGATCTTGTAAGCAATGGCCCTAATGTATAAATGTTTTCTTATTTTTGTCTTATATTTGTTCTAGCACAACAAGAGAAAGAAAGAAATTCCTATGTGAGATTCATGAAATGTGCACTCACAGCCAAGTCTTATGAGTCTTACACTCATATGAGTATGTTGATGATTTGTGTTTGAGCTTAAGTTGGATGCGCGTGCCAGGCAATGTACAATGAACCTAAGGAAAAGGAAATGAACCTGTATAAGGGCATCAGAGTGAAGTTTATGAACCACAAACCAACAAGCCACTCAGTTTTTAACTGGTAACTAAGAAGAAAAGAAAGTTCTTCAGCAGAGATAGAAACTTTAAGTTTAAAAAATGTATATCTTAATTTCAAGTGTGAACAGTGTGGTCACCAGTCCAGAAAAGTGCAAAGAATGCCAACAGATCAACCAGGAAAATTGAGGTTGAATGTGCAGAAGAAATAACTCTTAGTGAAGTAAAAACAAAAAGGTTTGATCTGAAAATAGATGCCAAAAAACTGTCTGCTGTCAGGCGGATTATAGTAGGCGTACGTTCAGTAGCTGAGCAAGAGACCGCTGAGCAAGTGTGGATCAGTTTCTGGTTATAGGACACATCCTGCTGGGTCTGGGGGTCATTAAGTAGTGTCATAAGTTGTGATAGTTGCAGATTGCCCCATTCACCAAAATTCAACAAAGGCAGCCTAATGAAAATCATGACATGTATGAATGAGCCAGACATCTCCAGCAGCACCTTGACTCCCACTAAACTGTTGTGCAGCATGAATGACTTGTGTACTGCCGCCAGCCTGCTTCAAGATGTGCTTCTGTGAATCACATATTGTTTGGACGCTGAATTGAATTCAATCATGTGTACAAGGATAGATGCGTAATTTTGCGTAATTATTGTAATTTAGTCCAGACAGTTAAAAATCTTTAAAAGATGTAAACATGTAAAATTCCTCATTGGATAAATAATTGTGGATCACTTTCCCTCTGTGGTTTCAAGGAAATTGCTTGCTTTCATAATTTAAGTTATATTGAGTAACTTAATATTTCACGACACTAAACACAAATTGTCTTTTGTTCATATTGGCTTACATGTGGTCTAGGGCACTCTTTCACACCTTATTCATTTGGAATAGACTTTCCGACTTTTCAGTTTAAGCTGAATTTGAAATTGTTATTGTCAGCCATTAAACAAAAGAAGAAGAAAAGAACCGGAGGAAGGAAAAATAAGTAGCACATTGGAGTGAGCAGCAAAGGAGGAGATGAGTTTTTAATAAACTATGTTGTGACAAAGTAATAGAAAGTCCATTTGAAGAAATAAAAAAAATTAAAATGTGGAAACTTTTGGACTTTTAATAGACTTCTTTATGAGAAGGTGAGGATATGAGAGGATGGGAGTGCAATGCCACCTGAAGATACAAAAATTGTGGCAGTGTATAAAGATGTGTGATGTTGCCTGTTCTTTCATTTTTCTTCATTCAAATGGTAAAGTCTGAATTGACGACACGCCAACATCAGACGTATGGCAATCTACAAACCAATATATAGCAAGTGTAGTGAGATGCATCCCGTGTAGAGGATGACGGCAGGACGAAAGTTCTCTAGTGCTGTCGCAAGATTGCAATGTTGAAACCAAAACTAAACAGATTAAATGTTTACAATGTGGCAAAACCATGAAACTTCCTTCCGACTTTGAGGTGCGAAAAGGCCTGTCTGTCCTTGATCTTACGCGCTAACAAACATGAAGGACAAAAGTATTGATCAATGTCACGAAAGTTCAGAACTTTTTTCGCTGCATGCACAGTTTAAGATCAAATCTGTGCTTATGCATGATTCATGCATGAGGCCCTTTGTGTGTAAATAGGTTTAAAGAATATCCTGTTCCTTGTGCTCACCTCACATCCTTACATTCCTTTACCAACTCTGGGAGTCACCTTGGAGTGTAACTCTCTGTGCAGAATGATAATGAAGAAGCTGATTTAAAACAAATAACCGGTGTCTCCTCCTACTAGGCTCACACTAAGCTTCCTGTCAGTTTGGCATGTCTGAGTTGTCAGGACAGCCCAACACGCCCCAGGACTATGTCCGCATTACATTAAACACAACCGCTTGACCCCAGCTGGCCCTGTCCCGTGTACCACATCTACTTGAGCTGCAGCAACAAGGTCCGACCCCCCTCTCCATGTTCCCACCATGTAGGGGAACAATGACATTACATTAGAACAGAGCTGATCTAATGGAGAGAACATTAAAACCATGTCGCGTCCAGTCACTTACTTGATGGATCCTGAGGAGTGTTGGAGACGGGGGGAAGGGATGAGAGGCGGCAGGGTTAGACATGGTGTCGATATGACTACGTGGATGCAGCGACAGAGAGGTACCCCGGTGCCCTTGAGCAAACTGTTATTCAGACCACTTTAATTAATTTCTCCACCTTGTCTTCTTCTTCTTCTCCGCCTCCTTGCCATCACATGAAAGCACACTACCTACAGGAGGCAATCATCTAATAGAAGGTATACGTCAACAACTTCAGTCTGGATGAAGAGAGCATTTTGTAATGCAGTATGGGGCCTTGTGTCTAGCAGTCAAGATCTGCCAACGCCGGCTTCCTGGTTGTCAGAACCGGCTCAAGTAGGCATTTTAGAAGCCTACCATTTTGCAAAAATGGAGCTTTGTATTGTTAGGGTGTATAATTAAGACCTCATTGTGACAGCCATTGAGCGAGAGCTAATGAGGGTTCTGATGTATTCCATATGAATATGAATATTGAATTTTTAATATTTTATGGCTTTCTAATTGCCTTGGTTGCCGTTAATGGCTTTGACTGTTGAATATTACCCCGACTGAATGTGTGGCATGCGTAAGTACCTTCATGAGTTGATCAAATAGCTGCATTTTGAACCAAATTCAGTGCTTTATGATTGTCATGTATGTATCTTTAGGGCAGATACATATCTTGACTGAAGGCATGTCTGTGACTGTGAATACATTTGAAACACTCTTTTTACTCCCTTACTAAGATGAATGTATATATAATTACAAAGTATATCACACGCGCTACCTTGATATAGAGTTTAATGGCCGTATCGTTTCTTTGTGGAGCATGTCTGCTGGCCTTAATCTTCCCCATAGCTGACATCTTAATAACTCAGTCCTCTCCATCCATTTCCACAGGAGACATCCGGATGTGGGGGAAGGATTAGTTTAATGAATTTGACAATTAGTAACAGAAGTTAATGACTGCATGGGGCTAAGTACCCTGATGGACATGGCTGGGGGGACTGAGGGCTTCCATTGCTTTGGGCCATAGATCCTCATTAATAGCTTTTTTCTGCCTGCTGGAGAGGACAGGGGAAGCCAGGCC
Source organism: Coranthus polyacanthus (assembly GCA_037367275.1). Lineage (NCBI taxonomy): Eukaryota > Metazoa > Chordata > Actinopteri > Kurtiformes > Apogonidae > Coranthus > Coranthus polyacanthus. The sequence goes on along the minus strand of JAPQRN010000016.1, from coordinate 14,997,071 downwards.
AGGCCTTTGTTTAGTCTGCCTCTGACGGGGGTTGCTAAGGGGGTTGCACTGTTGCACTGCAATGCCACGCCAAAATTAGTCCCGCTCTGGGCGAGAGTTAACGCCTCCGGACCTGGATCAGGTGAGGCTTCTTTTAATGAACTAGGGTCATTAAATGTTGAAAAAAGAAAAGTGACATGGAAGCAAGGGAGGAAGGGAGTTCTGTCTTTGAATCTTGTGCCAACAGTCATGAGGAAAGAAAAGTGGTTTGTGGGTCACAGGAGTCCTGATGACCTCTGCATTGATTTACTTTTATGTTAGCTTCTTACCCAGATCCCACCTCTAATGCAGTCAAAACATCGTTTAGCCAGATAGCTCTCATAAAGATTTTATTATTATTTATTATTATACTGTGCTTCATGAGGTACCTTGTCGCTTTGTCAGGTATTCCCACTATAAACCATTTTGATAAATTTTTCGGCACCCATAAAATCAAACTTTGTATTTTTTATGGCATCATGAATACACATAAAACTATTCCCATAATATCCATCTATTCAGATTTATATATACATAGCCCTTCTTCACTGTAATTTATCCTACCTTTCCCACACGGGATGAGAAAGTATGCGTAGGATTTTTAAAATCAAGCTGCTTCAGCTGCCCTTTCATTCCTACTTGTCTCCTGGTGATAGCTATGATAGTGACAAAAATACAACAGCATCCAAAAATAATCATTTTCCAAAGCTGTTTGCCAAAAGGTCTGGCAGTAGAGACTCTATTAAAAACAAGGGGATCTATGGGAAATGTGACTTGTGTTATCATTAGTGGTAATTAGGTGTATTATAATGCAGTATGATGTAATGTAATTAGAAGCCTTTTAATTGGCTGATGCTGAGTTAATACCTAGTACAATCATCTGCCTCCAGAGAGAAGAAGAAGACTTAAGGAGACAGAGCAACAAAATCACAATCACTGCAAGAAGGTCAGTTTTAAGGCTGAACTTTCTACCTATCCGTGTTAAGTTACTTTACAAGATTTCTTAAAATAGGTCCAGCGATCTTAGAAAACATTGCACTGCATTAATAGCTTAGTTAATGCAAAAATAAGCCTGACTCAAAACTAGGGTACTTTTTAGCATCAGGTGACATAAAACGAGATGGGATGAGAAGCAGCAATGTGTTGCAAGGCATGCGTTCTACCAGGTGAGCTACTGGTGGAGCCCAGACACCACAATCACAAAAGAAATAAGGAGAAAAGACAACACGCAAGAACCCAGGGAAAGGGGAAGAAGTTTTTCTGTGCTACTGTAGAAACATGGCGGCAAAACATGGCTTTAAATCCCACCTTAAAATGTTCTGCTTCTTTGACTAATACACTCATCAGCAAAAACAAGGACTTGTAGAAAGTACTCAAGTGAGTAGGCGACCTATTGGATACATGCTTAACAATTCACTATTTGCACTTTATTACTTACATTTGTTGCTTTACAAACTGCCATAGGCCCATGTTCACATAGAATTGTTCTGTTTATGAAATAAAAAGTATAGGGAAATACTTCATCTTAAACTTGTGTGTTGATCAGAGTTGTAATTAAAGTTTTGGGTTTGCTGCAAAAGATTTTCAGATTTCAAACTAGGCATTCTTAAAGGTTTAATATGTGAAATTTGCATGATCTTATGTGTAACTCACTAGCCTAGTGACCTGTGCTGCTGACATTAATGCTTCAAACCCATGCAACGCCCTCTCTGTAAAATACTGTCGTTACACTGGTAAGCAGGCCATTTAAAACAAATGTTAGCTGAGTAGGACAGTTTTGACAGCAATGTTATTTTTTTTTTATATGTCATGATCTGTACAATCCATTTGAAAAGTAGATCACATGTCAACTTAAGATAATTCACAATCTAAGATGCTGAGATTGCTTAGCTGACTCCATTTCTAAGCTAAAAATGGTCTCAGTTGCCTACTACTACTACTACTACTACTACTACTACTACTACCTACTGATAGCTAGCTTCATTGTCTTAGAAATGGATTTAGCTAACGTTATCTTAACGTTAAGAGGAGTGCCTCTATATAAAAGGTATTCCCTATCCCACTGAAATCAGAAGAGGCTTTTGTTATTCTGTCAAGCTAAGCCTGGTCTTGCCAAGTTTAAAGCCAGGGACCAAACTGGTGTTGATGCAGCGCACCCCTTTAACACTCTCATTCCTATCTCTCATCCCCTTTTTTCTGTCTATCCTTATCCCACTCTTTACCTCCTAATTTGCCTCTTTAGGAAGTGACAGTTGTATTTAGGGAAAAGGTTATCATTGCATTAGAATAGAGTGCTGGCCCTGAGGCTTACCTAGAATTACATGACACTGCCTGCAGCCCCCTTCGTTCTGTGCTGGGCTGAAATGTTATCAGTCTGACTTAATTACTGTCACTGGGCAGCGTATTTGACTGTAATGTATATTCCAGCATCGAGCACATTGGAGAGACATTAAAACTTGAGTACTGAAGTTCTTAAGATCTCACGGTGTTTAACTCTAGGTCAGAGAGTTAAATTCGAGCTGTGCGTATTTGTCTGTATGTGTTTAGCTCCGCTTTTATACCTCCCATCCTCTGCTGCACCATAAACACAAAACACACACACACACACACACACAGAGCACATCCTTTATCTGATTAGCTGGCACGCCTGTGTGGAGCTGTGCGTTTCTGTGTTAGTGTGTGAGGCACGGTGCGTCGCAGAAACAGCGTCAAGCCCCAGGCAGGGCATGGATTTCATTTAGGAAAGTATCAAAGGTTTACACGCTGTTCGCTTTAATCAGCATGTTTATCAGGCAGAGAAAAATTGCAGGAAGGGACCACAGGGAGAAGGAGGGTTGGGGGGGTTATCTTAAGGACCAGTAGCCAGGGAAATTGATAATGGCTACAAGGTAATTTACTGAAGGCTTGTGCATCCCTCCACTGCTTCTACCCATGCCTCTCATTCTAATTACAGCCCATGTAATGTTCTCATGAATCTGCAGGTGTGTGCATGTGCGGGGCGGGGGGGGGGCATCAAGGGGGTTGTGTATGTAGGTATGTGTGTGAGCATGCAGGCTGAGTTTGTGTGTATTTGTTTGCGCGTCACTCCGAATCAAGCCTGTTTTCGCGAGAGAAGATTGAACACATCTCAAGGCTGTGTCAGTATCTCTCGAGTGCATAGTTGTCTCGCCGTTTCTGAAATATGAATATGATATGAAAAGCAATTAGATTAGCCCTCAGCAATATTAAAGATACATGCCACTCACAGACACAATGCACCGTTGATACTTCAAGTTGTCACTGCGGTTCCGTCTCCCAGCTTGGGTGTGCGTAGAGCCAGATACACTCATCTACCGCTCGCACTAGACTTCTGATAAGGTCCGGGAACGGCCTGTACTGGTGCTGCCGGAGCCTCCTGTACACACACATGAACACACACGTTCACTCAGAGCCGTGTACGCAAACCTCCGGGGGATATGGGCTGGACTATAACGGCCTTGATACCACCAAAGTGTAAACATCCCCACAGGATCGCGGTCGAATGAAAGGAAAGAGCCGCCAGGAATCTGTTTTCATTGTCTGTTTCAGACTCTGTGTGTGTATATGTTTACATGTGTTTGTGTGGTTTTGTTCAGATAAAACTTTGGGATATCATTGTAGGTTGAGCAAGGAGTATTTGGCCCTATGGGACAGTGACATCATATCTGCATTACAATGCACATTCCACATACTGTATAATGGAAAAGGCCAGAAATCTTTGTGGTTAAGTTTCCTCCATGTTTGTTTTTGCTCTCCACAGGAAAAGGAGGCTGTCGAGGCAGTGTCTGTAGGGGCCATTCTCTCCGACTACCAGAGGGTCCGTGTGGAAAATGTGTAAGTCAAACATACACTTGCTTATGCACACATGCTCATGATCCAGAGCACACTTTACTAGCTAAAGTGCTCACACACACTACATTTAGGCTCAAATGACGCACACTCTGTGGTCCGCTGAAGGAAAAGAGTACATCCTCTGTAGTCCTAACCTCACTGTGTGTTCCAAACTTGGACTGAGTTTTGTTTAAACACGTACACATACACACATATACACGGCAAGTTTTGTTTTTTGCCACTTTAATTAGATTAGCTTCGGGTGCGGCCACATTTTTGTGAAGCAGTATTTCATGAAAAGGCGTGAAAGTGATCAGTGGAATGTGATTTTGTTGATAATGAGATGGTTTTATTTCAGGTCAGCTTCACTCTTTAATATTTCAGGAAATTTTTCAGGCTCGGCACAAATTTTCAGTTGGAGTGAGAGATGAACTAATTAGATTTTGGTGGACAAAGGTCAAAGGCCAAGTCTACTGTGGCCTTACAAAACTCGTCTTGTCATTAGCTGACATTCTGACAGCATTTCATACAAATGTACAGGAAAAGGAAATGTAATAGGATAACATTCAACAATGACATTTTATGTACAAAAGGTCAAAGGTCAAGTTTGTTTTAACACCATAAAGTTCAGCAAAGACACTTTTCTGTCCATTATTCAACACCATACTCCTCTATACAAAATTGTCTCTAAGTGAAGACAACATGTTTCTCACTGGAAATGATTTACCAT
>JAPQRN010000016.1:14941441-14986267 GCA_037367275.1 Coranthus polyacanthus | reverse complement strand
TCGTGAAAAAGTTATTTTATAATATTATTTTATTAATTATTCATTATTATCTCAGCTTCACTGCCTTTTCCATACCAACATGTTTTAGACAGTTAAAAATCATACTTCTACAATTAGTTAAGCGTATATAGAATGGAATAACATTAAATTCATTTTTAATTTCATAGTAAATAGTTTTAATTACATTATCTTCACTTCAGCTTTATAAAAGTTTTATAAAAAAGTCGATTTGACTGCTTTATAAAGTGTTTTCAGAAAATGATTTGACCTGGAAATAGGTCCTAGGTTCAAATCCCGGATGAGCCCCCATTTTCTTATGAATTGGCTCAGGGTCAAAGCAAAGGAGGGAGAACGCCCAAGGTGGTTTAAAAAATGAGAGCAATTCATTAAGTTAAACTATTTACATGAACAAATCAAGGTAGTATGTGGTAAATCAGTGAAGTCAGTACAGGCTGAGCAGAGCAGCAGAGTTGTTTTCTCAAATATATGTTTAAAAAAAAAGAGCTTGATTGTGTAAATGGATCTTAGTTTCCTGGTAAACCTTTTTATTCCTCACTAATTCCATCCCCCTTAAATGTCGACAAGGTTCTTAAAAAATGCACTCCCTCATTACTGGACTCCCTGGCTTTAAAGTTCACTGAATTTAATTGGAGTTTTATAGGATAATACGAGGTAAAAAGCCCTTTTAAAGGAGAGCCATTCCTCTCAGTCTCTCTTAGGGAAGCTTCTTCTCTCTCCAAAGTGCGGTCTCGCTGTCTCTGGCGGCAGACTAATGGCAGCTTCTAGTGGGCTTATTTGGGTTTAATGTGGCATAATGAGGTTAGGTAATTGGGTTTAGGTCAAGTTGTAAAACAGGTTCAGAGGAGACAGAGATGTGAAGATCATGTAAATGAGTGGTGTTAGATCGCTGAAGGCTCGCACCGGTGGCTACTCAAAAGACTTCTTAAAGCATGTTTTCTCCAAGTTCATTCCACTTGTCTTCAATTTGAAACCGTTAAGAGAGTCAGGAACATCAATTAAGAAAACACTCATACAAGTGCTAAGTGGTCTTGGGAGAATGCCTCCACATTAATGCCATCCTTGTATCATTTTATCACTCACTCCCATCTGCGTCGATTTCTGTCGTCCTCTTCCCTCCTTGTAAATATCAAATCATGTATCATATATTATTTAAAAGCAGTGAAGTTAATGAACATATTAAAATCACGGCATCCCCTCAGCAATTTGGAGCCAATTATTAAAATTTGTTAAAAGGCATGACTAATTAAAGAGGATATTTAAATGGGATTGAATTTTAATGCTTTTTTTTCTCCCTCCTTATTACCTTTTGTGGCAGGGTTAAGATGAGAGGATGTTGAGATTAGATATTCTCACACTAATTAAGACACAGATCCCCTGGGAAGAGAATAAGGGCTTCCTCATTCTCTCCCTCCACACTCTCCCTACCCTCCCTCCCTCCACTGTGGCCCTCCTTCCCTCCCCTGTAGCGCCGGACCACTGGGGCCCCCGCAGGAGAGTCACAGCTGGGATTAAAATGAACCCAGGAATGGGATGCGACGTCCTTCCTTCACATCTCCTCGTCGCCCATCCATTGCTCCCCATGGGGGCCCGCGGATGACACGTTAACCTTTGAGGTTGTCAGGCTATGAGAGAAGAGAGATTCTCACATTATACGATTAACTTTGTTCCTTTAATTAAACACATGGACGTGCTGATGAATAGGATTATGTGATGCCTCAGAATAGAGTCGCTATACTGGATTTCCAGGGACAATTCAGCAAATTCTTTCTATTGCGATGGCATTACTGTCACAACTGCACATCATTCCATATAGGTCATCAGTAACTTGGTAATGATGACAGAAGGGCATGGAAAATGTTGAGAAATAAGTAAAGCCACTGCCTGTAACCATTAAAATGTTCATATTAAGTTCCACTAACTTTTCTGTCCTTAATTACACATTTTCATGTCCTCCCTTTGCAAATGCAATATATGAATTACATTACATACACATGTGACATATATGTTAATATATATGTGTGAGTGTGAATCCTACTAGAACAATTTCAGACATATGTCTAGCCCTAGGAGTGGGCGAACGGATGATTTTATATTCTGGATGATCTTAATATGGCATATGAAAAACAACATTAGGGATCTTTTACGTTATTATGAGAAGTGTAAAAATATTTCTGGTTCATTATGAAACTGTGATGGGACCAATTACTCTATGGCAGGCAACCATAGTCTGGATTAAGGCTACACAGTGGAAAAAACTGATATTGCAATATTTCTTCTGTGATATATATTACAGTTTTAAAAATTATTTGCATTTTCACCAGAGAACTTGAATAGCTCTGTTTGGAAAGAAGTCATCTTTCTAGAATGATTAATTTTTGTTGGGAAGTTCATTTGCATAAAGCATACAGATAATAATACAACTGAAAAATGACTTTGTTCTTGGAAGACTTTTGATCGTGAACCAAGCATTCTTAAAATTTAATGTCATCCAAACACAATTAAGAGCTGGTGAGGGAGAGAGAGAGAGTGAGTGTTGCATCATGTTTGTGTATCTTGTGTAACTCGTTTTGCTGAACTGAGGAAGTCTTTAAAACTGAAACAAGGTCAGATTGTCTTCCTATAGTAACTCAGTGAGCTGCTGGTGGCTGCAGAGGTCTGACCATGCAGTAATCCTGGTTTTAGACAGATGAGTTGCCAAAGCAACGGTATGAAAAACAACATTGCAGATCTTATTATGAGAAATGTAACATAGTTTCAGTTCATTGTGAAACTGGAGGGAGAAGTCTAGATAATTATGGTAATGAGAAATACGAATGTCACTCACTAGCAACAAACTCTGTGTCCAAGAACCCGTAAACCAGAGTTAATCATGTTCAATTCAATTTTCTAGACTCTTCTCTTATAGATTAGTGTTGTTCTGCTTATGCTTCTTCTAGCTATTGTCTAAATATTGCAAACGTATCCAAAATGAACAGTGCATACTTTATATACTAGTTTATAATACTAGTTTGGTTGTAACTAGCCTACATTTTACAATACACTGAGATTCAGATTGTGGCTTCAATTCTGCATATTTGCCCTTACAAATCCATCTCCATCTTTATTTGTGTACAACATACCATATAAACATTCATGATATAGATATCTTCATTTACGCAGGTATATCTTCACATATCCAGAGGATGTATGTATGCCTTATAAGTCACATTTGACATAGGGTCATACATATCACATATTACATTTCCGTATGAGCTGTTATGTTTTCAATGTTCCATTCACTGTTCCAAGCACCTGGGCGCTTGTCTTTTGTTTGTACGAACCATAAAGAATGTCGAGTAGGAAAACTACATGCCTGCACTGTTTTTGTGAGACGAGTTGTTTACGCTGAGATGGAGTTCAGCATGTTGCCATCAGGAACATGTGTCCGGAAGACAAAATCAGGATTTAGTGTCAAGAAGGATAAGCTGAGCAAAGTGTTCACTATTTAAGTACACCCCTTTATTCCTTCTAATATGTACATAATCCCTAAATAGGACTGATAAAAGTGATAATCTTTAAGAAAAGCTATGCTCTAGATTATTAAAGGGCGGGAGGGCATGTTGAAGAAGAAGTATACTTGGTTGGATGGATTTACTTGTTTTTTCTGTTTGGCGAGTGAGGGCCAGTGAGCTTGTATTTTAGGAGTGTGGCACCACTGGGTATGCATACAAAGCTCTCCTCCACCCTTCTCTTCCTCTCCTTCTTTTCTCTCCCATGCCTCTGAGTCACTTCCATGCCCCATTTCAGGGGGAAGGGGAGGGAAAAGGCAAATAAACAAGATCTCTTTCTAGAGTTTATGTTCTCAAAGGGAGCTCGATGAGGGGGGCAGCAGGCGGGCAATGGGTGCGGGGGGTCTGCGGCCAGCAATTGAAAACTGTTGCCCTTACCCGGAGAGATGTGTGTACACTACTTGCAAAGTCAAACAAATAGATCCAGGGTGCAGGTTTACGTGCGTGTTTGTGCGACTGCCCGTAAAACCTCCCTGCCTGTCATTTCCAATCACTGTTCTGCTCTCCTGATCAGACCTCTCTCATTCTCTCTTTCCATACGTGTGTCTGTGTGCAACGGTGTTTGTGTATGCGTTCCTGTCTTTGTGTATCAATGTGTGTTTGTTCATATGCCTTTGTGTGCTTTTTCCCACTGGGTGCCAGGCCTGGATCCAGAGAAGCACTTAGGAAAACCTCTGGCTGACATGGAGCCCTATCTGAAACAGGTCAAGCACTGCTAGTAACTCTATCACCTCATTTCAACTTTGATTGCAGTACCTCCGCGTGTTTGTTTCCTAATGTACATGATTCAAGTGTTTAAAGTCTTAAAATATCCCAAAGTGCTCAATCTAAGTTCAGTACTTCAGAAGTAAATTGAAGGTTAGCTTTTGGTGCTTTTTTGAGAAAAGGTTCCATTTGTATGAGCACATTTTGGTATTTTCTAATGTAAAAATAGCAGGTAACACTTTGTGTTACATTAATTAACATTAGTTAATGCAGTAATGAAAATGAACAGTTAATTAACGATTAATCTGTCTACTAATAATTTAGTAATGGGTTCAGTTTAACTATGGTTCATAAAGTTCATAACGATGCTATTAACAAATAACTGTTAACAAATGACTTATTATTTATTAAGAGTTCACATGTGAATTAAGGTTCTAGCCAATATTAGTAAATGAAGATGTTAATTAACATACATATGTCATGAAGTTCTTTAGCTAACACTTAATTAACAGTTAACTAATGTGGGTAGTAATCAGTTACTAATGGTGTTAATTTTAACGGAGGCATGAATTTATGTTATTTAATAGTCTATAAAGATGCTATTAACATTAGTTAGGGTTATATTAATAATGCAAGAATAAGCATTAAAGCAGCCAACGATGCCAGAATCTGAAAATATACACAGCCTGTAAACAGAATAGTTTATTTATCAATTAAGATATTAACTAACAATAGTAAATGGTTTATAAAGATGCTAATTAACATATATGTCAGCTAAGCCATTTCATTAAGGTGCATTGTGTGGAATTATTAGCATCTTTATAAACTATTAAATAATGTATAAATGAACACCTTAGTTAACTTAACTGTTAACTACTGTTAATTATTGTATCATGTACCCTTATTGTAGTGTTGTAATGTATAAATTAATATCTTCATAGCATGAACACTGTTAGTAAATGATTACTGGACACATTAGTTACTGCTAATTAACTATTAGTTATTCCTCATTACTACATTAACTCTTGCTAATTAATGCACACGTCTTGTAAAGTGTCAGAAACTGCACCGAAAAGAGATTCAGACACAAGGATAACATGTACAAAACAAAAATGAAGTAAAGCAGGCAAATAGTGTTTTTTACATGACATATTTACAAGTTACATAAAATGCAACAATTTGTAAATAATTTTATATGATATTTTGTTTTCACTGAATAGCTGTCTCAGAAGTATGGCGTCCATATTTGTGGAGAAGGAGGTGAATATGAAACTCTGACCCTTGATTGCCCTCTCTTCAAGAAGAAGATTGTTATGTGAGTAAATCATAACACAGTTACACTTTTCAGCATCTGGTCTGTTGTAAGTTTGGAAAGTAAGTTTTCAGCCCATCATATATCAGTTTTTTTGCGTTCGTATGTTTGTGCAGTGATGCAGCGGAGACAGTGATCCACTCAGCAGATGCCTTTGCTCCAGTTGGCTACCTGCGCTTCACCCAGATGCACACTGAGAACAAAGACGACGTGAGTCAAACTTCTGAAGGAATCCAAGAGTGTAACTTGTTTCACAAATAAGATCTATGGTGTTCGATGCTCAATCGCGCAAAAGTTTGAGTCGCTTTGGGCCTGATTACTTTAAATCCACTCTGAGGGCAAAACAAATAGAAGAACAAAACCCTTTAGTGTCTGATAACTTTGTCGAGGAGAGGAGAAACACAGCACTGTAGGGCAGGGTTCAGATCAGCCTCCAGAGGGCCTCTCTCTCTATCTCTCTCGCACTCTCGCTCTCGGTCTCTCTCTTCATCCCTCGCTCTCTCTCCTCTAGCCCCACATGGCCTACTTTGACGTCTGCAATATTCACTGCAGCCTGAAACTAGGCCCGGCTTAATAAACATGTCTGCTCACATTAAGGCGCTTTGCATTCAGGTAGCTGGCTAAGCGGACACAGGCGGGGGTTTTTGCGTGGAGGCAGTGGGAATTGGCTTTTGGTATATTGGAAGAAGCTGAATGGGGCTTCACAGACTGCAAGAGTGACACTTGGGAACATTTTACTTTCCCTGCAAGAACAGACAACTTTATAAACTTTACATTATTGTCGGCATCTGATTAAGACATTGCCCTAATTTGCGGCTGCTTTTAATTACTCTGCTATAAATTGTCTGGTTTAATAAGACACCTACAGGCTCAAAAATGTTCCTGGTGACAGGCGCTGCTGCTTGTGCGCCTCTGTATTTGTTGCAGTGAGTACATAGCAGAGGTGTTATACTTTTCAAATTTTAATTTGATTTTATTATTTCATCTTTCAGCTTGGATTTGGTTTTGTAAGTAGTTTCAGTTTTATTTTTTGTTTTGACTAGTTTTCGTTGAGTTTCTAATTAGTTTTAGTGTTGGTTTGAGTTTTTCAGGTATCATGAGCAAAGCGTTGATTTATAGAAGCTGAAAAAGTTATGATGATAGAATGCATGACATCAAATATGATTTACAAAACCATTGTTTTTAAAGGTCCCATATTGTGGAAAGTCATTTTCTTCTTGTACACCATGAACCATTAACATAGGGGGAAATAAATCAATAAATATCATATATCAATAAATGTCAATACCAAATATCAATCACATTTACATCAACATCGCGATATGAACATGCGCGTTGCAATGTTGCAAATAGATCACCTGAATCACTATGAATAAGAAAAAAATAAAAACAATGAGGTAATAGGTAGTTGTGCAATTTCTTCAATAACAACATGTTAAAGGTAATCTATTTCACTTGTTTTATTCAGTGGGTAAATTCAGTGTTTATGGTTCATGTTAGAAATGTACCTGTTTAAAGTAAGACATAGGACGTATTTAACTAATAAGCCCACTTAAGTATTTTTTTATCCTCATATTGAACAATATCACACATTGCATATTTTTCTCATATTTTGCAGGCCTAGGGAAAACAAAAACAAGCCAATTTTTTTAGAATGTGTTGAATTTTTATTGTTTTATTTATTGGTTGTGACTGTGAAGTTAGAAAGAAACAATAATTTCCAAGTTTCAAGTGTAATGTTATGTATGTAAGGCTATGAAGAGATAAATGGATGTTTCCACAGTGTGACCCATATAGGGAGATGTGAATGTGAGTAATGGAGGGAGTCATTTCGGACACAACCTTATATCTCTTGGGTAAATATGTGATTTGTATGTGTTGTTTTTGTAGATTTCCAGAAATGTGAAGATTTAATTTTGTGTTTGTTTATGTGAAAGAATGTGTATGTTTCTGTTTGCAGCCTGTGGTGTGCATGTGTATGTTCATGTTGGGTGGGGGGCTGGGACTGTTATGGACAGAAAACATACCCCCATCCCACAGCCTCTGTGACCCTGCAGCCTCACACCCTACAGCTATATATTTTTTCACCCCCCCCCCACCTCCTGATTCTGCTGCTCCCACCCCCCATCACATAACACATACACACTCCCACACTCCCTGTGCCCCCCCCGCCCCCCAGGTTGCTGGGAGAAGAGCAGGGAGATCCAGAGCCTGCGAGGGGAGGGGAAGAGAGAGAGGAGACGAGGGGGGGGGGGCAACCAGGGGAGAACCTGCCCCGGTTCAGCCTTCTGAAACTCTTCTCGTCAGGGTGACAGATCCGCGGTGACACCAGCACTAGAAGAAACCGCACCAGGCTCTGGGGGTGGGGATGGACCACCATCATTTGCCCTCCGTTAATGCTAGTCAAGCTATTTTTCATGCTGGCCAGGAGAGAGGGGCTGAAGTATAATTAATTTGATTATCATATGGCCTAATGCAGTTGACAGCAGATGAGGGGGGTGAATGAGTGTTGGGCAGGGTGAGAGGGGTGTTGAGGAAATATGAAATATGTATTTAAATGTGTGACGCCCCAGCAGGATTTGGCAGGTAATATGTGTGCCTTAGAGAATGTTAATGATTTGTTATTTAAAGCAGAGGAAGAAGAGGCAAAGTATAAGTAAACACAAGCAAAAACACACCACTTGGTTGAAACCCAAAACATGTCTCACACATCCCGTCATGAGTTTTGACTGACAGCCAGAATGATTGAATCTACAGTATCAGAAAACACCACTCCCTATTCGCCTAAACCACGAATATGTTAGCATGTTGTTTCATATTCATTCACCTTGAAGTTATGTGTGCCTGGGCCCTTGTCATGAAAGACTGACACACACACACAGGCTGCTTTGTGGGGTATTGAAAAGGTTGGCTAATTATACAGCGTTTTGTCTGTCTTTGCAAAAGGCTTTGCGCTCTTTGCTGGGCATTTGGCCTGATGTATTCCCTGTGGTGCTTTATTGCAGGATGTGGTGGCGAGTGCTTTGCCCCATGGTAGTTGTCCTTGCCAGAGCGCCATTGACAAGATGACTGAGGAGGTGGAATATGCTGATCAAGCTGAAGACAACCAGCAAGAATTTACATCAAATTGTGACCTTAGTTGTCAGTGGGGCCATGGTGAGATTCATTTATTGTGAGTCTTGCACATGCTGACATGCATTCGTGAGTGTGTATTTATGTCTCTATGTGTGTGGGTGTGTCAGATGATATCTGTGTGTAACGTGTGCTCCCTGAATCTGTGTCATTCGGCCGGCATCATGATGCTAGTGTTTTTGAGTGATTGTTTGACAAGAGCTGTCATTGCGGTGGTGATTTGTGACAGTCTCTGAATTCATTTCTCTTTTGACATAAGCCACCTATGCATGAATTACCTCTCATACAAGGGGCGACAACCACGGCTTGAAATTGAAGCCAGTGCAGAAGTATCTTAAAGTGTAATACCACTGACAGCCGCAAACTCCAGAAAAAAATCCAATTGACTCCTGCTCCAAAAACATCAACTTCTTTCTAGAAATAATAAGTCAGTCTTTTTTTTTCCAGGAGTCACTCTGGTTTCATTCACTTTATTTGGACCCCCTAATAAGTGCACTGGTGGCCCTTTGATAAATTATTCCTCTGTTAATTAGATTTTAAAGCTCATAGAAAAAGGGCCCTAGGCCTACCATGTGGGTCTTGATTGGCAGGTGTGGACTTTCAGAGCTTCTGTTTATTTATTAACACATATTAACACAGACAGCCCTACTATAGTTGTGGTTAAGAAGTTACACTAACAAGACTGTCAAAGGATTTTGTCACACCAAAGTTTCCCTTTTATTACAATTTCGGGCCTGTTAGGATAATCTAGCTTCATTAGCTAATGACAGCTTTAAAGGTTCAAAATACCTGCATGAAGTTAATGTTGCTTTGCAAGTTTCACCCTTCATGCTTCCCCAACTTCACTCACTTATCAAATATGGTCACTTTTCATGATGGTAATGACCAAAAACGCAAATTGGCTTCAAAACTGTAGTCAAACAGTGGGTGGCTACGTCCACTTCTTTCATACAGTCTTTCCTCTCATACAGTATATGCCCCTGTTTTAACAAAAATAAAATAGAAGTGTATTATGTCGTACGCTATTGAAATTCAGATTAAAGATTTAAATCAGTTGGCTGTGCTGACTCATTCCCAGCCGTTCTTTTTTCTTCATTCTCTCCTTCTGCAGATCTTCGTCCATCCTGCTCCCCAAGAAGCTCTACAGGCTATCAGTGGATCTCTGGCATCAACGGCCTTCAGAACCAAGACCCTGGGATCCAGAGCCAGACCTCTGTGGCTTTCATACAACTGCAAAGTAAGGAAAAGAATGGGAGAGAGACATTAGCGAGTTTACACTAAAGAAGAACATGGTGTATCAGAGTTGAGGACATGCTTTTGAATATAGAATGTGCAGGAAAAACTATACTTGAAAATTATTTTTTGCCTCTCGGAAATCACAGACATAAAAGGCACACAGAATGACACACACGCGTGAACTAACCTTTTTCATGTTTTGTTTTTTCAATCAAATAAAAATAAGATCCTCGATATGATGATGTGTGGGAGATGGTTTCGTATTCCTTTGTCCAGTGTTTATTTCAGCTCAGTTAAAACAAAATCTGCAGGGCTTACTTCATTGCACTTCTCACTTGAGGACTAAAAAATTCAATGTAGATAAATATATAGGGATAACTAATTTTGTCCCTTGGGTGTCTTTTTATCTTGCCGTGCTAGCTAAGCACGCACGAGGAGGTATGGTTGAAAAGTTGTTCCTTATTCGAAAGTACTTGTCAACCCAGCAGGCGCAGCCCTGTGTGTCAGAGACTCCACCCGTCACAAAAATTGGATAGCTAGCTGGCCACCAAAAAAGGACAAGCTCTTCAAATTAACCCGAACCTCTGTTTAAACACATGCACTGTGCAGTCATGTTGGGTGGGTTATTGTTTTTGCCCTGCAGAATTTTAAAAGTGCACACGCCTTTACAGTGTATCTCAGTCTTTTTTCCTCGTTCTGTTTTTTTGATGGAGAAAGAGGAGCAAAAGATGAAAAGCATATTTAATGTTTATCGTGGTGCTCGGCTGAACAGCCTTCACAGAGTAGAGACAATATTAAACAAGTTAATATTTAATGAACAACCTCTTTGTATGAGGGCGAAGTAGTCTGAGACGCTAGTGTTGGCAAAGGAAAAACAAACTTGAAGCTCTTTCAAATCATTGTAGGGAGAAAGGCTTTGCTTTGAGCCCTTGTTCCGGTGTTTGCATCCAGAGCCTATGATGTGCACACATACTGTGCTAGACTGCACTTTACAGAAGGGGACAAACACCATTAACACTTCACAAAGCACTTTTAATGTATTTCAGTGTCAGAAGAAACACTTCCATTGAAGCATTCACCTCTTAAGTACAATGATGACAGTTTAAACAGGCTAAATTTGTAGGTATAGTGCAACTCCAAGCAAAAGAGTTCACACTATAGGGACTCAGTGAGTATTTGTTCAGTGACAAGCCTGCCAGTTGCACTTTGAATAAGTACAACTTGCAAATCCAATTGAATAAGTAAGAAGCACTACAACAATTTAAGTGTATATATATTCAAATATCTACAACGTAACTTAAATGCATTCTTCGCTTTGCCTGAATGCTGAATGTTGAGTTGGGGTCAGACTACACAATATCAGTCCAATTATGGCCCATCCCAGCCGACATAGGGCTTTGTTTTCTTTGGGGAACAACAAAGGGCCATCGCCACGACAGACAATTGTTTTATCCCTTGTAGCCTGTCGTAGCGGACGCGGCTGCGACACCTCACAACGCCCTGACAGAAAGACTCGCATGCTTGAATTATAAGAAGTGATCATTATTTTTATCTCAAGTCTTCTTTGAAGGATTGACAACCCATACTGTCCTGTTCATGCGACCCCAGAATCAGGAATGGGCGCAGAAGTTGTTTTTTTTTCTCTCTCTCTCTTTTTTAGGCTTTCCTCAGCACAAGACAGCTAGTATCAAAGAATGTAGAAGCATCAATGTACGTTCTTTGCCAGTCACACCACTTCAGATGCCTGTTGTTTTATGCTTTTATATATTGTGCCCATATTTATGAGAGTTATAAAATAATAACGCACAGGCTCTGCAGTCTGAACCTAAACTAATTTAAATCCAACCCCTTTTTTTTCTTACCTTTTTCAATATAAGCTCTAGAAATATTCACTGCATGACTGAAATTAAATTAACTCAAAGCATTATCCATTTATACTTTTTCTTAGCCGGTCAATAGCACCTCCTTCACAATTACATTGCACACCTTGTGAAAGACGGCAAAATGGTCAGGCAGCGAGCATCATATAGTCTGTTATGTCCCTCGGCCGCGATACAACAAGAATTTATGATTATAATCTCTTAATCTGACACATTGACCATCACAACCGACAAAAATATTGTGTAGTCTGAACCCGGTATTACTCAAAAATGTAATTAGATGTGGTCATTTACCAAATTTACCAAATATGTACAAGTTAGACTAGCCTAGGTGAGGTTATGAAAGGTGTTTTAGTACGGGTATGGGTATGGCATTACTGTAATTTGCTGCATTTTGATGAATGATATGTCATGCCTGTCTCTAGGAGAGTTAGACAGCAAAGGTTGGAAGATGAAGGACATTATTCTTGTTCACCTGTATGTGAAGAACATGGATGACTTTGGTCTGCTCAACACAGTCTATAAGCTCCACTTCGGCATAAACCCTCCAGCCAGGTAAAGGTGTACACATACATAACAAACCTTTTGGTCTTTCTTTCCTCTCTGTCAAGCATGACCTTAATATTTTAATCAAACTCTAAATAATTTGATGTTCTGCTCTTGTTTTATTCACCATCTTGCATTATTATCACAGGCCTCATCCCTCTGTGTGCATTCCCCTTCCTTTCATAGGGTATGTGTCCAGGCTTCTCTACCTGCTGGTCAGCTGCTGCAGATGGACTGCCTCCTACATGACCGGACCGTGCCCCAGGGGGACGACTGCTTTCACCAGAGAGAGGCCCTGCATGTCCAAAGCCTGTCCCATTGGGCCCCGGCCAACATCGGGCCCTACAGCCAGGCCCTCAGGGTAAGGCTCAAAGGCCCACTGGAGAGAAGGGGGGGGGGGCATTGCTGATGGTGGGTAATAGTGCTGACATGTGAATTTAGTTGGTACCTCAGAGGAAAATGCTGCCCCCCTCTGTGGATAGTTAGAGTACATTTTTGAAGCTTAATCCTACAAATTGACCCTTTAAACTTTAATTTAAGCATCATTTTCTCCCTTTGAGTCATTGTTAGCAAACCCAGCTAAAAGCATTACTTGGAGATTGGTAAGCAATGGATAATTGCAGGAATACCAAGGATTAATTTGATGAATGGTAAATCTCACCGGCGATTCTTGCGATGTTTAGTTGTGCTTGACGCATACAAAGAAACTCAAGTGTCTCAGATTACTTTGTGTGTGTCTGCCTCGACTCTGTTTACATATTGATGTGTGCGTGCAGATGCATGTGATTGTTAATTTGTGTGATAGTTTGTTCTCATTACTACTTTTGTGTATACATGTAAATATGTACAGTGGGCAGCATGTATCTATTTTTGCACTTGTTTGGTAAAGCTATGAATCGAACTTCTTTCATATTGTTTCAAACCCCGAAAGAATGTGGAATTCAAAGGCAGAGCAGAGGAAGTGTGGGCCGTGGTTGCACGGTTGGCTTGGTGTTTTGTTTACCCAGTGTGTATTATATGGGATTACACTTGTCAAGGTACTGTCAACAAGGATAGTGTCCATCTCCTCCACACTGTCCTTGATCCTCCAGCCAAATCCGTCTATGAGTGAGAACATGTGTGGATTAGCTATTCGTTCAACGCTTGACGGCATATCTCACCAGTGTGTCACTGAAGCTCGGAGTCTCTTGCGCAGTTTGGATTCCTGAGATGTAACATACAGAGTCAGGTTTGCTTTTTACATGCCCGTGATATTTGATTTCCTCAATGGAGTCTCATTGAGACATGAAATTGAAGTCAGCTGTGGGTACGTGCTATTGCCTCTGGAAAACACTCTAATGTCTCATCCCTCTAATGATCACTCATATCCAAAGCAATTTGAGAAAACAATGAGAGGAGTTTGCTTGCTCAGAGCTGTGCGACCCATGCACTGCTCCTCCTTCACGCTACACTGACTTCATTTGATCAAAAATGTATTAACAGCTCTTCAGTACAGCTAGAGATTTTTACATATTGATACAATTACCCCCTTGCTGTGAGCGAGCACGCAGAGCCACCCCTCTTCTCACCAATGCCACGATGACTCCATCTTAATGACAGTTTTGCAGTGACAAGACTCTGGCAACAACAGAGGCAGAAAAGCTACTGTCTGAGGCCAAATAATCTGGACCCTCATATATTCATTGTCTGTGGGAAATAATTACTAGTTAAAAGAAAGATTCCGCCATACAAGGGAGTTGGTCAGGGGGCTAAACCTCTTCACTGATTAGAGGATGAACGTGTGATCTTAATTATGTCCAGAGCAGGCAGTCGGTTTGGGCAGTAGAGTTTTTTTATGACAAGTTCTTTGAAGGAGCAGTGAGTTATTTATTATTATAGGAAATAAAAGAAACTCCTCAATTAATTATTCTTGTAAATGTGTTTCTCTGACAGCCCTAATAATGTTTTCCAGTTGAATGTGGTGTAGCTATGAACTGATTATTTTCCAACTCTATTCAGAACATTGTATTCTTCTGACAAGTGAGAATGATGTTGATACGTTGGGCGTCGGTTCAAAAAACATCTTGTAGCAGAGCAGAAAGACAAATCCGCACACCCATATAGCTCCCAAAAAAGGATTCAGATCAGAGCTGGGGTTGATAAATACCTGTGACTACTGCAGAGACATTTGACCCTGGAATGAATGCTGATTGTTGCCAACTGTATCCTGTAACACTGAAACAAAAGCCAGATGTTAGTGAGTTTTTTGTCCAGTGTGAAAGGGGAACGTGTAGGGGCTGTCACGATTGAAATTTGAGTTGACGATTAATTGTCATACAAATATTTACGATTAAAGAATTCTAGTTTTATAGGATTATAGTTTAATTATGCACATACACCTGAAGAAGAAGGGGGAAAAAAAAGAAGAGCCATTTACTGGCACAGACTTTTGAATCATATAAAATCAGTTATATTTCTGTTTGGCTTTTGTTGATAAAAATTGTACATGGCAGACATGACATGACTTAAACATGCAAAGCCTATTACTGAAATATCGAACTAAGATACAAAATCACACTGAACTGTTGCAGTGCTCGTTTTCCATTGAACCCATAGCAGAAGAAGAACGGGACTCAGTGAGATGATGTTAAAATGTGTTATTACTGTTCATTTCACCCAACAGTTTTTATACAGGTGAAGGTGAAGGGAGACCACGATTATGCAAAATACTCACGATTATTTCAAAAATACGTCCTATAATGGGAGCTATATTTGTGGCAAATTTGTGTTGTGGTTTGAGAGACAGCACATGGCTACTGATAGGATACAGCACAGCAGGATTTGACTACAGTAGGCCTCCACATTGAAGGCTGGTATAAGGTGGAAAGTAACGACATTAGGGGTTGTCATGTGATGGATGCTGGACCTTCTAACTCCTTCCATCTATTCATCTATCTGCCCGGCCTGTCAAGTCTCTCTGCTTCAGCTCTCGGGAATGGCAAGCTGACGGAATGTCGACTCGGCTTGGCAAGCTGACAGATGCAGATCTGACTTGATTTAAAGAATTAGTTAACCTTTATGATGTCAAAGCTGGGGGCCCCTTGGAATATTGTATGTTAATATGTGATATGGCAGTTGTTTAAGTGAAAGCCTCAAGCTATAAAGACAAAAACAGTGATTTAATTTATGCTTTGTTTTTACGTGGTTTCATATTGTTCCATCACCTGACTGACATGTGTTTGTATATTTAGTGCAATATGAGATATCAATAGTGTGCGCAGTGGTATCAAAGTTCTTGGCACTAATTGGTTTTGTCTAATTTATCAGCGATCTAATGCAAATTTAGCAGTCTTTTCTTTGGCCTCAATTTGCATAATTTAATTTAGATACAAGACATTTCTGTGTCACTCAAAACAAAAGATGCTTTCAAAGATCTATTTTTTTTTGTTGCATGAATCAAAACAAATTCCCCTGATTACAACAGATGCCAAGTAATGGCCTGCTTTTAAAAGAAGTATTACGGCATTTTCTGTCAGTTGTTCCTAAGAGTTTTAGAGCTTTTATGCTTCAGTTGCATTAGATTAATAATACTGACAAAAGAGCATGGGTCTGTTTTTTGTTGTTTTTTTTTTAAAACCAGCCATGATCCACAGTTTTTTGCAAAAATCCATTTGTGCAAATAACAGATGATTAAATGTATGATTTGCCAGATGGAAAAAATTGACCTGTCATTCACTAAAGTCAGAGTTAACATCAGAAATCTTAAACTGCCGAGATTTTTTCCCACCACATCAATTCAAATTAATGCTCCCTGTTCCCTCACATTCCCTTCGGAGCCACATTTACAGAGGCAAATACAATAGCCAAACCAGGTCTGAATAGACAGACTATCAGTTGAGTGGTTGTTAAACATCTCCTCTTTCCTGTTAAGGTAAGTGGCTCACCCCTGGGATATTTGCGAGGAAATTATACTCACTGATCAGATTCTGCAGGGTGTGTTTGGGGAGCTGACTGCGCTCGCCTCAGGTTGCTGGTGAACACTAACCCCTTGCCTCATTCCCCTAATTGTGAGTGACAGTCAATATTGTGGAAGGCCGTCTTGCACAAGCCCACGATAGGATTTGCATTGGATTTTGAAAACTGTCAAAGTGGACTGTGTAAGGCGTCAGGAGGAAAGTGGATCTGACGTTGGCGATTAGTGTCAAAGGGAGGAGTGTACTGAGTCGGATGCTGAAATTTAAATAATCTCTTTACTGAAGACTGAATGTCTAAAAACAATGACTTGAACTTTGACTGACCCTCTTGATGAAAGGGTCAGAGGTCAGGCTGAGTCAGTGAGGTCTGGCCACCCATGTACTGCAAGAGAGCGCATGCAAGAATGACTAAGAGAGGAAGACAGGTACATGTGTCCTGTTGTTTGGAACACCATTTATACCGGCGATGATGAGCAACCTTTTTTCCAGAGGACCATACTGACTTAGATACAGTAAAAGAAGGACCACACATTGAAGAACTGGATAACTGCTGTACTGAACATCAAACTCAACATAATTAATCAATAAATCTGAAACTCATCACCAGACTAACTGTGAAACTCTATACTAACACTTTGTACAACAACACAGATTAACTGGCCAAACCGTAGGCTATATGCCAGCTCAGAAGGCCCTTAATGGGTCCTTAATTATTTTACAAAAACAACTTACATAAAACAATCCATCTCGGCAGCATCCAGCAGCATCAACCTTTAAAGCCTACAACTTCCCAATTGATGAAACACATTGCATTATGTTTTAAATACCGACAGTCTTTCAAAAATTCACCATCAGAGAAAGACTTGATCTGTTTCACGAACTTACTTGACATCATGTAGCTACCTTTCGTTGCCAGTTCTTGGGTACTTGACGGATTTGTAAAAATATTCAGCCTGGCAATTAAGTTGGAAAATTTCTCGTCTTTTTCTTCTCTTTTCTGCAATGACAACTAGTGGCATCGGTAAGCGAAGAAAGTCTCTTGATGTGTATTCCTTGAACATGCCAATACTCTCTTGATATATCAAACTTTAAACTGACACTCATGGCTCGGCTTAAAAGGACATATTCAGAGTCAACTTTTCTCTTTATTGAGGCAGTCGTCCTAACTCCTCTAATGTTACTAACCTGCCATTTGAGGTGAGCAAGAGTCAACCTGAGGCATATTTTAGTCCAATCATATTGTAGGCGATGCCCTCTGTTGGAATCAGCACAGACTCACTGTACTAATTCTCCTCAAAATTTATTGACAAAATTCAGCTTTTTCATGAATTTTTGCAGCTCATTTTCTTTTCCTCTGAGGACACGTCCAGATTGACATGATCCGAGTGTCGGTTTTGGCCCTCGGGGAGTATTTTGCCCACGTGTGATTTATACATACTTCAGTCATCAATGTCAATATATTTGAAGTTTTTTTCCACTGAAATTGTTGTGAGTACAATAGTACATGATGAATTTATAAAAGATACCAGACCCACCAGCACAGCTCTTTATTGTGATTTTGACAGCTAAATATGAGGTAGTGTGTGGAGTGAGAAAGCAAAATTTTAATGATGAATAGAAGAAATTAAGCTAAGTGCTTTGGGTTTATGCTTTGTTGTTCTCACTAAGAATGCTTCACTGGTGTAAAAGAGCCAGTGTGCACAAACTCGGCAGCCCCACCACCACCACATCAAACATAGCCCCCACCTCCCCAAAATTTCCTCAGCACTACTACGTCTAGAGACTACATCTACCTCAATTACCACAGAAGAGTAATTAGCCAAAAAACAGTGTGTATGCGTGCATCTGCGTTAGGGGAGGTATTCATGCAGCACGAACAGATTAATTAGGACATTTAACTTCATTTCTAATACAACAAAATTAATCCCATAAAATATGAGGGATCTCGGAGGAGGTGCCTGTCAGCATCTGACGCCTCTCCCCTGTTTGCCATAATCTATTAAAACCTTGCTTTTATCTCACCTCTCCCCCTGTCATACTTTATGGATTTTTTCATAAACACAGCCTATACTTCATAAATGTCTCAATTTTCTAGTCTATTAACATTACTTCAAAAGCGCTTGATAAAAGAGGAGGGCATGCGTGAAATAATGCACCAATAATACGAAACGCTGGAGGGTAGAACAGTAGGGGCGGCTCTGTGGCGTGCACACTCACACAATGCAAGGGGATGTTATCAAGTTTAATAAAAGAACAAATGATCACTTCCACCCAAGAAGGAGGGGAGATGAGGCTGGGAGATAAGGGGTGGGGCCAGGAGGGGAACAGTTGTAGAATAATTGAGCCCATGAAAAATTGGGTCTTGAAGGCTCAGTGGTTTGATCAGTTGTGATTGAAGGTGACTTAAAACTGTGATTTTCTTCAATGCAGGTGGTTAGGGTTAGGTTTGGGGTTATTTTTGAAGATAGTTTAGTTTTAGTTTTTATTGTGTTTCTGTGCTAGGTTACTCAATCATTGTGTTTTTGTCATTAACCACAAAAAATTCAACTGGACACAACGAAAATACATAAAAAGTAGATATGGGCACCAATAGGTGAACAGTCAAGATGCAGTCTAGCTCTTAACATCTACCAGGTAAGCAGCGACTCATTTAAGGGTTCGGGTTAGTGTTAATTTGAGCCATATTTGAACTGATGTAGTTTAAGTTGTGTTTTAGGCAAATGCTAAACACAGAAACTAGATGATGCTCCCTGTCGAAGAAGTCTAAGACATGCATTTTGGCCTTAAATATCTGTTAAAATGTTAAAGGCAAAATGTTTGTAATTCTGCCTCTGAGGTGAGATGCAGGTTGTGTCGATCTGAGAAGAAAAAACAAAAAGTTAAAACCCCAATAAACTTCAGAGGTTTGATACATTTAGATCAAGATCTCATCAAGGTAAGCTAGGTTAACTTTCTTGTGTGAGGTTTTTAAACTGATATTTTATCACCTTACACTACACAGCACTAGCTATGACACAGTCACACTCAGAATCATCCCAAATGGGACACTTACTCCTGACTTTTGCTGCCATGATGGCAGGTGTCGCAACACAGACGTGTGATGTGCTGCTATCTGATGGTATAAACATAGCTGTAAAATAATTAAAAAAGCTCAGTGATTTGATTAGTTGTGTGATTGAAGGTGACCCAGAACTACAGTGTTCCTCGATACAGGTAGTTAGGGTTAGGGTTTCTCATAGTTGCAGGAGAGCATGTTAACACAGGTTTGTTTTTTTCTTTTCATTTCACTGGCTCATGTGAAAGCTTTCCTGAAAGCCTGAGTCTGGTGCAATGATTTGAACCTTTTGTCTGGAGAGACAGGAAGCTTTTGACTGACAGTCAGG
Organism: Coranthus polyacanthus; assembly: GCA_037367275.1. Classification (NCBI taxonomy): domain Eukaryota; kingdom Metazoa; phylum Chordata; class Actinopteri; order Kurtiformes; family Apogonidae; genus Coranthus; species Coranthus polyacanthus. Next base: position 14,966,551 of record JAPQRN010000016.1, on the reverse strand, counting down.
CTTCACCTCAGAGCCTTTCCCCAGCGAGCATCGATTCAGTTCCTGTCTATGTACATCACCTGTCTCCATAGGCTTTTACTCATCCAAACACTGAGGTCAACTGTCTTCACTTGAACTGGACACACAAGAAACACACTGATCAAACCCAGTAAGACCTTACCACAGTGGCATGTCGACTGTAATGCCCTGAGGCCAGCTTTTACAAAGACACACACTTCCACATGTGATAGGCTCTGGCTGTATGACAGAGTAAACTGGTTCAGTCATTAAAATGAGTCAAGGGTGACTCACTGTAACACACACATGACTGACAGAGCAGGTATACAGCATTCAAAACACACTCACAGAGAGACATACAAATAGATAAAGATGTTTGCAAAGGCAAAACAAAATGAGCAACTGAGTGTACACGCATTATCTTGTGCCATCAAATACTGTACATTCATGCTTAAACATTTATTGGCAAATGTTTATTGACACAGATATGTACTTGTGTTGTATTTTCACAATATACATGCATAATATTCATATTGGTTTATATGATACATAGGAACACAGCTTCTCCAGGGTTTCAGCAGATCCTATCCTATAAAAGTATAAAATTCCATAATCTGAATGTTATTGAATAACATTTTTTGACAGGTCTTAAAATTTTATTATATTGTGAAGTTAACATTAATTATATAAACTTGCTTTTACTTCAGTATCACAATATCAGTATTGGAAAAAAAAGTACTGATCATGCTGTAACAAAACTGCAAACTGAAACCAACGTGTAAATAACAAGTACTAACGCAAGTGCAAGTTCAACAAGAGCTGGCTGGAGAACAGCACATTTAATGCTTGGCTGAAGCCTGTTGAAAATGACAAATGTAAACCGAGAAAACACTTGTCACTGTCACTGGCTATTTCTAGTATCACATTCACCGTGATTCCAAGTAAGCTTAAGTGATACAAAACGTAAAATAATGCAGATCACAGATTGGTCGATCTAGAATCGTCGCTGCATTTATACATATGTGTGCCATCATGTTGCAACATAGGACACTAAGCGAAGCTAGTGGGAAATCTCTGAAAAACACTGGAGCAAATTTTCAAGTAGGCTCCACATTGATAAATCGACCACAGATTTGAAGTCTAAGCAACTATATTCTTGCCTGACAAAACAAATAAACTACGTTTATTTTGAAAATGATATCTTACAGTTGTAAGTTTCTTCCTCCAACCCATTGTTGCCTCGTTTATAAGTGCAGCTGAAAATGATGTCACACTGAGCAAATACTCCGTCTGCATAGAAATGCAGTGTGCTGGTGCCCAAACTGAGCCAAGTCGAGCTGACACTGTCAGTGGAAAAACGACATAATTCTGCTTCTGAGGTTGTGTCAGTCTCAGAAAAAAATGGAAAAGCTTAAAAACCCATTCAAATCTTTGGGTTTCATTCATTCAGATTAACTTTCTCTCGTACCTTTTCAAGGTAAACGAGGTTAGCCTTCTTCTGTGAGCTTTTAGATTTGTTTTATTTTTCCTCTGGAGAAGTGGTCCAATATTTTATCACCATAAGGTCTCTTGTTCTTATCTAAGATATTGTCATATTCAAAGTAATTCCGAATAGGGACTCTCTCCCCGACTCTCGCCAACATGAAGCCAGTTGTGGACATATTTGCAGCACGGATACTTGAGGTGCTGCCATCTGTTGGTGACAAATTGGTACAAGATTCTGTATCTGCTTAAAATGCTATGCTTCTCTATGAAATAAATTGATAAAAGCTAAAAACAATTTTGCTATAATTTTAGTCTGTTTTAGTTAGTTTTGTAAACACAATACAGTACATCTTTTTTGAAATTTATTTCAGTTAACAAAGTTTCTTTCTCACACCTTGTTTTTGCTATTTTGTCAGTTTTTGTTAGTTTGGCACTCGTACCTATAAGTATGTATATGTATATGTTAGAGCTCACATCAGAGAGTTGTATGGGAAGCAGATCCAGATCTGTCCTTCCTCTCCTGCTGTGAGCACAGTGAGGCTGACCTGCTACAGCAGTAGTCATTTTCAGAAGTCGGAGCATTGCTTCTCTACATTATCCTGTGCTGCTGCTGCAGTACCACGTGGGCAGAGGCTGGTATCAGCTTGTACCAGGCGAGGACAGGGGAAGGACTGGATCTGTCAGAGTGCATCGGGCTCTGAGGCGTCCGCGTACGCCGTCGCTGTGCCTCTGCCCTGGCCCCTGCCACACTCCTACTCATTAATGGTCCTGGCCCTGACAACTGATCCTAATTGCCTTTGAACAGCTCTTCATGTATTATTGGTGCCTGACTGCATTGGTTCATGTCAACAAGCCATGGGAAGCAGGGACAGGATAACCATTACCAATGTCCTGTTTCCTTTGCACACACATACTGTACACACATAAATACTGTATGTGCAGTACACATTTAAATATTCTGCAACCCTTTAGATAAAGGTAGACATATTCACGATTAACTAGTTACTTATTAGCATACATATTAATAGCACGTTGGCTCTTTATTAGTCATTATAAAGTAGTTATTAGTCAATTTCTGTTATGTTGAGGCGTTTTTAAATTAAAAATAAAATGTTCCAGTGAGAGTAAAAACATACTATTCAGAGTGTTCTTAGTAATCTTATTAAAAAGGCTAAGGATTCCAACATTTCTAACAAAATATGCTTTATATATAAATGAAGCATTGTACCTGAGAGATGTTCCGCAAAACAGCAAAAACATTTTGGAGCTCAACCTCACAGTCAAAACAGGAAGCACAAAATTATAAAAATATTGAAGTGCACAGAACATTGATAGATGTCAATAACAATGACAAAACGTTTTTTCAGTCCTCATGACCATAATACCATAAACAATGCACAGAGGAGTCCTATGATTGATGAAACCCGCAGAAAACTACAAGGATTGATTGAATTTGCAGAAAGGTTGCAATGATTGGATAAAATTGCAAGTTCGTGCAGAATTTCTGGGGAATTTACAGCTGAATTTGCATTAATTGTTGCAATCCCAACATCACAACTTCCTGGAGGGGATGATTAATGCCTTATTCTGCATGACCATATTCTGCAACTATTGGGACATTAACTAACAGTTTTCACTCAATAACCTCCTAAAAACTGCTTATTGACAAGAAAGAACGTTGTTTTACATGGATTAACATACGTCATTGAAACTCATGTTACAGTGACTCTAACAACTAGTAATAGTAAGTGAGGATAATTACTATCAATAAGCTCTATTTAAGAGGTTATTGAGGGAAAACTGTTCATTATTGGCCTAGTCGTAGAATACAGTCATGTAGAATAACACATTAACAAGTGCTTTATAAAGGGGCAATAAGCAAGTAGTTAATGGTTTATATGTGTACCTTAATATAAGTGTCATAAAATATTTATATGGCTACATAGAAGGATAGATATATACCATAGATAAAATCTCTAGTGTCTCAGCATCACCATGTACAGGGGTCTGCCACCATTTCAGATTTGCAAATTCTTTAATTACCCTCTGTGTATAAAGGATAATGTAATAACTGTTGTGACTATATGGATAGAGTGAAGGTGAACAGTTAATAGAATGTAGATGAATGTAATCAGCTGTGATGTATGAATCTGATTTTATTTGATAAATAGTGGCTTTGCTGTTTAATTTGAGGGACCACATGCTACGTCAGCGCGTTTTTGTTCGTGTGAATGCTTGTTTGCTTCTCACTTTGTCATCACTGATGAGCAGCAGAGGGGTTCACAGACATCATAAGGCATCTGAAAGGCGTCATGTACATATCCCACCGCCCTAGACGTCTGCCAAGACACTCGCTGCTATTACAATTGCAATCACAAACACTCAGTCAAAACACATCAATTATTTGTAGTCCCATGTGTGAATTATTACCCCATATCCAACTATTTACTTCCCATTTTACCCCTCGATTTGAATATAGAAAACCGAGAGGTGGGGTGGCTTGGCTTTTTTATTTGTGGAATGAAATAACTGAATAGCAAATGCATAGATAAAAAGCATAGCGGCGTGTCCTGTCCACTCCCATCACTGTCTCAGAGAGGAGAGATGTATGACCATCCCATTACTATGGTAACTAGCCACTATATTCAGAGCTGCCCGGGTGTGCTTCTTCTCCCTGCAGTGACGAGAGGGCATAGCTGACAGGGCCTACACACACACACACACACATATACACATATACACACACACACACGGATAGGGAGGGTTTGGAAGATGCTCTTTGTGAAATATACACATGTGTGGCAAACACAGACAGAACAATACAGGGCCCAACACCCACACATACCAGTGTGGTGACATACAGAAACTAATAGGGACCAGTATTGGAATGGGAAATTTAACCTCCACCTTGACAGCATTTTACTCTTACCTGAATGTTTTATTCAAAACAACGGACAAAGAAAGACTGGAAGAATCTTTTTTTCTTGAAGCAGATTGTAATTATATTGACCACATCTGCAATCTAAGAGTTTTCATGCGAGGCCAAGTTGCACGAAAATTGTCTTGCACGTTATTAATAGAATGGTTTTTTTTAGAAGGGCTGGGGGGAAAATGTTATCATGATAAAGATTTTCCCATCAGTTAATATCAATAATTAGTGCCAAATTGTTATTTTGTTGTCGTTTAAAGGCTGATTTTTAGGCCTGAGTGAAAGAACACAGATGGCTATTTCTGGTTTAAAACTATTCTTTATGGACAGAACACTTGCCAAGTAGCAGAACGTCTAAAGAACGTGAGGTAGAGAACATTCAACACAATCAAAGGTTGAAATTTTGATTCAATATCGAAATATGCACAAGTAGAATTAAGTAAAACAACAAATCATTTAGCAAATCTTGTAGCTGACAGTATAAACAAAGCAAAAAGACAAAAGAAAAATGCAATTCTGAAATTATATCGCAATAATTATCATTTTTAACAGCCAGTCCTATTTTTAGCCCAGGATGAATGGTTTTCACTCACAGAAAATATGGCTGATACATTACCAACACCATCTATTATCACTTTTTAACAAGACGCTTCTACAAATGACTTGACGTCAGATGCACCTACATGGCTGTAGGTTGTATATAGTTAGGGAAGTGCGATTACAGATGGTTCCTACGACTGTTACGCTGCCCGATATTTCCGAACTGAAAGACACACACATTAAAAGAGCCGCTCAGTGCCTCGACATGCAACAGTGTTCTAGCATTGCCATCAGGCCTTCATTTATTTATTTATTATGGAGACTTTCTCAGCACAGTTGATTCAGAAACGAGTTTATATTCCATTTACTTTTGGTCACTCGCTTCGTTGTAAATTTCACACGGAGCAATTCTTCTGAGTAGTAACTTTTAACCCAGGTCATTCATTTTTTTAAATGCCATTGTCATCAGAGCCTGCTTTACTGAGGTGGAAACTGCAGCGAAAAAAATAATATACAGCTTTCGTTTTTTTTTTCCTACGCGTGATCAGCGCGTTCCCTTCTAATATATTTATTATTGATATCATAGATTTATTAGGACTCTAGGTAATGTAATGAAGTTGAGATGTTCATTCAATATAATATAGAGTACACAACGTTTTTCACGTGTCAGAATTTACTGAGCTGAATGTGATGTACTGCCAAAGATGTTGAGATGTTATATTTTTCAGTAGGGTTTTAGTACATTTTCAGCATGTTGTATTTTATGTTTCCCATTCTAAGACTATGATTAGCACCTGTGCACATTTTTAAATTAACATAACGCTTTAATTGTTCCAAAGTAAATATAGACAAGTATTCCTCAGATCAGTATCATTGTATTTTATGTACATCGAATTTTCAGTATTGATAAAATATCCATTAAAATGGGTGGATATTGCAATAAAATCCCCCCAAAACTTTTTTTTTTTAACTTCCCTAATTTTCCTCCATTTCAGTGTTGGAATTTGTGGGTTATTTATGCAAACATTTTGCTTTAAAAAAAGGGAAAAAAGAAAATCCAAAGAGACTTGTCTAGCCAGCCTGTCCGTGGTTTGAGCGGACTTTGTATGTGCAGCACTACTGGAGCTCCAGCTGCCTTTTTAATGCAGCCATACTGCCATCTGTTGAACAGAGACAGGATTACATCTCTGTTTTCTCCCCTCTGTATATGCTTTGCACTATCTTGCTCATATTATCCCTGATTTTTTTTCATGTTTTGTTTGTCTGCTATTGATTATTTAATTGTGAATATTGAACTTTACGTTTTCTCCTTAACAAGCACTAATGTTGGCAGGAAAGAGATGCTGATTATGTTTGTGTTGTGTGTCTTTAACTAGAAGTTTCAGATTTGGATAAGGGTGGCTTCATGTCCCTGGCTCATTTGTCTTTGACAGTCACACTCATACAACACTATCATATTTACATCACGTCACAGCTACTGAAAGTTACACTTAAACACTTGCGCCCAGCACTTTGTTTTGACATGATTCTTTTGTGCCCAGGTTCACTTCGTGCTCCTATTACCACCAGACTAAGAGATATTATTTCGTAAAAAGGAAAAATCTGAAAAGACAGAAGAGACATCATGGTCACAGCTGGGAAGAGAGAAAGAACGGGGGTTGAGGGGTTGCAGTTTCAGCATCATTCAATCAGACAACATGCCCCTCAGCTGAAACAGCGAGACCCTCCCCGATTCTCTCGAATTAGGGAGATTAGCGGGGAAAGCGCATAATGCAGGATGATGGAATTTGTCATAATTTGCATTGTCCTGGAAAGATTTGGTTTGATAGAGCGATGCGTGGACGGGGGCTTGTCATGTCCCACGGGCAGGTCATAGAGGAAGGCTTGGCAGAAATGATTTTTGCGATATGTGCATCAGTCGTAAAAGCCTCACAACCAATTTGTCAAAAAATGTGAGGTCGGGACAGTTGAAGGCAGCAGGGGCATTTTGCCTAACGCAATGAAAACCCATGCCCCTCCATCACTCTGAGCCCAGTATTCCACCACAGCAGACAATTTTAATTTCATCAACTTTGCTTATTTTGATCTTCATCATTCCATCATAACAACGTTAAATTTAAAACTGAACACAAACATTCACCAAATTTAATAACACCTAGTTTTATTTTGTCGTAAAAAATCTGTTTTAGGATTGTGGGAAAATGCATTTCTGTGTTTATTCATGCCTGTTGGCGTTCAGATGTGTCTCCCGGAGCATCCAGCAGTCAGCCTCCCCTGACCTTGGTTATAGCACTGAGTAGCAGTTGACCAGAGCTGACATGACAGTGTTACTCTTCCACACGGTTCAGTGTCTGTGGAGTGGGTAGACATACAGACACAACAGAAAAATCCACATAAGCTTAGAGAAGGTGGGGGGTTGGGGAAAAGCCAGTGTCCCTGGCTCCAACTGACCACACATTTTCTCAACAATGGTGCATAATAGTTGTGTAATTTCGAATATTCCTCTAAATTTGTCAGCATACTAACCATGTGTTTTCAACATATGCTTATGGTTTGTTTTCTAAATAAAAGTACAGTTTTAAACCTGAGAGAACACATTCAGAAATGCCCTTTACTTCCTTTCTTTGTGCATTTCATACTGCTATTTATGTCGCCGTTTAAGTAACACTGATTTTGTGTGACAGTTGAGCATACAGGGGTTAGGCGCAAACTGGAGCACAAACAGGAAGAAAAAATAGAGATAGTGGGAAAAAAAAAGAGGAGGGAATAAAAAAAGGCAAATATCTCCCTCCCCCTTCCTATGAAGCCTTAAATGAGAAGCCTAACATGGGGAGAGATTCTGTAGAGGGGAGAAAGGTTGTGGTTCTCCTGAAAGGTTTGTATTTGTAGAAATGAGGTGTCAGAGAAGGCAGGATTTCCTCAGGGCGCAGCACAACATGAGCCCATCTCTTATCATTTCCCACTCCCAGACGTGATCTGCTTTGAATGCACTAATGCTGAAAGAGCCCCACAGACTTGAAGCCAGTTGAAGATGAAATCACAGCACACATCCCTGACAAACTGCCATCCACCACACAAGGATTAAACAGCCGTCGCATATCAAATCCCTGCCAAAAAAAAAAAAAAAAAAAAAAAGCAGAAATAATATATGCACTTAAATACATTCAACAAAACTTCAACCTCAGTTTTTGATCCCCACATTTTGAACTATTTTGAGCAATTGCCAACCCTAAAATATTCAAGAAAAAGAAGGAAATTGCTAAATAAAAAGAAGCAAGACAGAAATTTGTCACCACTATTAGGAATGTTCCATAAGGGATTAAAACTAAACTAGTTCATGTATAGTTTATAAATGCAGTATCCTGGTTTGATGCTGATATTGGTCCTGTAAGTAAAACTATTTAATCAAGGAATAAAACTTCTAAAAACACGTTTTAAAAAGTGTTCCAGTTCTCCTTTTACCAGTATTCTCTTGCTCAGGCTATAAGCAAAACTCAAAATACGTAGGAACTTACACTACAAATATTAATTACCTTTAGTGTCATTTAATTACCCGCCCTACAGCTGATACTGTAATGTCACTACCCATTTAGCTTGGTTACATGTGTCCTTGCATAAGAGAAAAGTTACACCATATTAATCTAACCTATTTTACACATTTTGTATTATCATTTTCCCTCTTTAAATTATGCATGAGGTCTCAATGGGGAGAAATGTGACCATTAGCATATCTGATAGGAGTGGTGGAGCAGTTTTCCACCTCTCTCTGTCCTTGGAACCAGGCAGAAAACCTGACTGTTCGTCAATACCAGGTCATTTTATCCAGGCCAGCCCAGTTCATCTATACCATTCCCAAGCTCTGCTAATGACACTCTGAGACATCCTCAACGAGATGGGGGCCCAAAGGGCTCCAACACCAGTGTGAATATAGTCTACCACTGTCTGGTCATCTTGGTAATTTTTGACAAAAACCCGCAATTAGAAACACCTCAGACACACCATCCTGAAAGGGGATACCATTAAGTCTTGACAGCAGACGCAGCTTGGCGCTTCCTGAGTGCATTTACATATATGTTACTGTCTGCAGCTCACGGAGACAGAGAGACTGTTTGTGCGGTTGGTGACCTTTTGACATGCCATTGGGTTTATTCGAGAAATAATGGCATATTAGTCATGACATAAAGGTCAATAAAGCTTGAAAGTAAAAAAAGTTAATAACAAGCAGGTAGCAGCAAAATGTGGTCACCTTTGTGATGAAAAAAAATTTGAATAAAGTGTGTAACAAGGTGCTGGGGGTAGTTAGTCATATTATTTCATTGTCTCTTTCGCAACATATCCTCATACCTAAACGACAGAATACGGTGATTTCCCTGCACAGAATTTGCAGACAGAAAATACCATCATAGTGTTTAAAAATGACACATAACTGTTGCGTTTAGGTTGTGACGATGTCAAGGCCAAAGTTAGGTAAGGTTTAGGCTTGGTTAGGGGTAGGAAAAGATTGCGGTAAGGGCTAAAATAAGAAAGTTACATGACGAACATTACAAACATAAACACAGCATTTACCATCAATTTGAAGCGGGACACAAACGCCGGCCTCCTATGTGTGAGTCCACGGAGTTTGTTATCCCTTTGTTTGTCCCTATTATGTCAGCTTGTCACGTCTCACTTTTTTTCCATGCACTAATTATTCATTTAACTATGAGAAGCTGGCAAACAACTGCAAAACGTACACAACACCAGTTATTTTAATCCTCTTCAAAAGTCAACCAGTATTATATGGTGAGGTCAAGCTGCTCCAGTCGTGACCAACCCAAATGCCAGAAAAAATGTTGCCATTATACATTTCTGGAAACTACAGGTATGATCTCAACATTTGTGAACCAAAAATGTATTTTATATCAACATTTCTTGATATGTCTATATCTGCATTATAGTGTTATGGGACCTTTTTTTCTCAGATATTCATATGTAATTAAATGTTTTTTTTTCTTAGGTTTAGGCACTGACAGCACTCAGTTACAGTCAGAAAAATATACCAGGGCTTGGTTTAATACAGAATAAGTCTGCAATTCTGATTTAAAAAATGACTCACAATGTATTTAGTAATATTTCAACCAAACCACAGTGTTTGCCTAACCCTAAACCACAGTGGGCTTTAGGCTTTAGTCTCCTAAACCTTAAAAAAGATGTCTGCAAAGATGTGGTAACCAGCAGGAGTTAGGCTTAGCCCTTTGTGGTTTGCAGAAACGTACAATGGTTACAATTTTTCTTGGTGACTGGGTTGTCACAACACAAATAAATGTAAGATAAATTCTATTCAAAACCATAAAAACGACAACACAAAATAATTTTTTAATCATCTTTAATATTAATAATATTAACAACATGAATATATTATTAACAACTTAAGAATTATTAAATATTGAAACTTCTCTGATAATTCAGTTTTATATGTAGTTGATGTACTGTATGTTGTGAATTTCCAACACTGATCTAATATAATATAATAATTTTATTTTAACTCAAATCACAGGTAGTAAAATCTGTAATATATGATGGCACTATGGCTTATTAAAATTTTAGATTACATGTACAGTAGTATTGATTTACTGTGAATTGTTATAGTAGTGCAGCGCATCCTCTCTTTTCTCTGCGGGCCATTTAGACTGCTAAGGCTAGCATTGAAAAATACTTACCTTGTTAAAGAAAGTTTAATGTCATATGCAATTGTTTGACCCTTATGAATATTGAAGGGCCCCATCCCCGGCCTATTAAAAATGCATGGGGCATTGTGGTTGTTGATCACGTTTAGAACGCCCATGCAAATTGGTCTGTCTTTCCTGTCAGGGCCTAAGATGAATAATGTAGTTGTGTTGTATATTCAGGGACACACCATTGACAGTCAATTAACAAGTTTGATTGGTGTGTGAACTCCTTCTTTTGAACTGTTAATTTTATGTAAATAGTATTCGCTCTCCCATCTCCACTGTCTATCCCCCATCTAGGTTCACCAGAGAAAGATGTGCCCCCACCACTACAAAACCCCAAATCCCCAATTCCACCTCCCACTAAGAGTAACCAGAGCAGGATCCTTAATAATTGATCATCACACACCTGCTTGGTAGAAGCTATGGGAGTCTGGCTTTAACAGTCAAGGGGCCCCATGCTAGTCCCTTTTGATATTCAAATCGACAAATGGTTACCGGCCTTTATGAATTCAAAATGGAGCTCTTTTCACGGGGACAAGCTTGTTAAAAGATTCTGGCCACCCGTCCAACCTGATGGAGCACTTCTTTGTCAGAGTCGATATGATGGCATTTGATGGCTCATAAATGGAATGCCAATGACAATTTGTTGTTGATGTGCGGTAATCTGGCTTTTATGTTAGGCAGACAGGGTAACGCAGGCACTTTCGCAGATTGTGCTTGCAGGTAAATGATCCAGCAATTGATCCAACTGGTTAGAAGCAGCAAGAGCCTTATCCCATGCCTTTCTTTCCCCTCACTCACTCATTCACTCACACCTCTCTTCCTCGCCTTCCCTCCATTTCTCTCGTCTCCGGCACTGTCCCGGTAATTTGGAGCAGCAGAGATGGAAGCTGAAGATTCATCAAAGTTGACAAGCGAACCCAGGAGCTGGGGATCATGGCAAACCCATCTGATTATAGAAACAGCCGTGGTCATGTGCGCCCAGTATCAAAACAATTGTGTGGCTACCATCTTCTTCTGCCTGTATTTCCACAAAAGACAGAATTCAGTGTTACTCCTTTAAACAAGTAATGGCATGACCTGCTACTGCTACTGCTCTGTGTAGGTAATCAAACTGAACACAGTAAGGAAAAGAAACGTTTCAAACACAAACTGTATCAAAGAAATAATCATAGCCACCGTGGCTGCTCACTGGTTTATGAAGTACCATTTTGAAGCTTAGAGTTTGCATTTTGGCTTTCACCATTTTGGGTTTTAGGAGCCAAAAGTGACCATATTTTGACAAAAGGGTGGAGATGAGGAAGTGCAAGGGGTGATGGGTAAAACTCACCAAGGTAGGACTATCACTAACTGAAAACTACTGAAAACACCAACCACACTATAAAATGTTATGTTGAACGTCAGTAATTTGAGCTACATTATAATTGTTAACACACACAGTTATGTCAGATAACAGTAATGTCAACCTCCTGTAATGTATGAAAAGATTAATTAGCAGCCTAGCTGAGAGATTATACAATGCACTACCAAATGAATAGCTACATTAGCCGTTAAGCCATTAGGCTAACAGACTAAATGCATTCAAACCATAAACCACTTAAAAAGTGGATGTAGCCACCATGACGTCACCCCATTGGTGGAAAGCCTTGAGTTTGGTGTTTGTCCGTTATCTTCTTGTTTTTTAGGAGCCAGAAGTGACAATAGGGTGGCACACACTTATAACTACACCGTTGTGTTAAACACCACCATGTAATTTCAGCTACTTGTTAACACTTAGAGTTGTGTTTGATAACAGTAACCTCAACTTCTCATAATCTATAAACATACTAATTAGTGTTAGTTGTCTCAATTAGCAGGCTAGCTGACAGACCATATAATCAAATACCGAATTAATGCTAAAATTAGGTCAGCTATGCTAACACACTGGCCATTACTGGTGAACTTCATGAAATATTTGCATAACAAAATAATTTGATGGTTTTGTCAGTATTTCTTCTCAACCACAATTACAGTAGAGCAGGAGAGTCAGGGAAAAAATAAAACAATATCAGAGTTGTCAGTCAAGGCCCCCACAGGAGGCATAAAAGCCTTCTATTAACCATAAAATCTTATTAACATAGCAATAATTTACAACCAAATAAAGCAAAAGAAAAAATCCAACTGATTGACTTAGTGTTTCTAGAGAAGAGTTGCTGTTTTTTGAATAGGAGTCAAATCGAGTCAGGATTTTTTCGAGCCAGCCTCTAGTTTTCAAGCCACATTTGTTGCCCCTTGGTTGTAATAAGTAAGAGAAGAACTTTGGTTTAGTGGGTGCTAAGTCTTAAGTAAAACCTCTGGTCCACTCTAACCCTGGTAATCTCATTGTGAAACACGATCCCCCCCTAGCTGTGTGTTTGCTAATCAGTAAAAGACCTTGTCTTGGCCCATGTATCAATTGATTCAAGCTTCCTTGATCCTCCCTGGAGATCTGCATGTGCTCCTAGGTCTCTGTGGAGGTTAGCAATTATCAACATGTCACCAGCAGCTATTTGCATTGGCCAGGAGTTAGTGTCCAGCAATAATGCCATTCAGCCTCAAACATTGCTGAGTTCCAGGGTCTCTGAAGACCTGACCTCCCTAATGTCGCTCCTTATCCTTACTCGTCTCTCTGCATTAAACAGATAGATTTTCTTCAGGTTTCATTATGCAAGAAGCTTAATTCTAACAGATGTATTTAACAGAGAATTGAGCTTATTATCACATGCTTAATTATGCTTATAAATAACATCGGGGCCATTTGCAGGCTTCACACATAATACCTGCCTGTTTTAGAACTGTGAAATCAGAATTGTTGGTAATGCTGAAAAAATGGGAGAAGTGGAACCTGTAAATTAATGCACTGCTACATGCAACATACGATTATAATTAATGTTAATTTGATTATAGCACCTCATTTACTTTGTGAGTTCTTGTCTTTCATTCATATAGTTATAGTTCATAGTTGGATATTTAAACTTGCTGTAACTTTAGGAATTTCTACTCATATTTTACACGAGAGTCTGTTGAAAGTGAATGAATCAATTGTCTTGCGTACTGCACAAAACCTTCACAATCTCAAGAAAGGCCAGACTCGATGTACCAATTCAATATGTTTATGCCTAAATGCTGAACTTTTAATGACTCATTTAGAAACATACATACACATGTAATTGTGTAGTGCTCTATCTGTGTGAAGAATACCTCTGTTATGGCAGGAATCTGTTTGTTTTTCTGATATTTATCACTCACATTCATTGTTCTTTTGCTTTGAAGGCCACATATTTTTATTTTCTTGCAGGTTGGTTTAATTGTTTTCAGCATTAGAAACCCACCAGTTCTGTAAAAGCCTGTAATTCAGTTTAAAGCAATAGATGATGTTACTGGCCAGGTTACTGGTGTGGTTGTATATGTGTGTATTAGAGTTCGACTTCTAACCCCAATGGATGATAGGATAGGATGAGGAAAAGATGGCGGTTTAATCAACCATAATAAACATGGCGTGAGTCATTTTTATCATGTCTTTGACTTGTAAAAACCAAGCCCTCGTATTTTTCCCTATAGTGTTTTAACCAGTCATGGTGGTTTTCAAATGTTTCTCTCAGACACTTCATGTTATGATGAAGTGTGTACACTGACAGTCCTTGGTCAGTGTTAGGAAAATTTAACAGTGCTTGGTTTAATACAGAAAAAATCTGCAAAGATGTGATAACAAATGACTCAAGTTTTTAGTAATATTTAACCGCTCTTTACAGGGTTGCTAACTCTGGCCTGTCTTTTCCTTTTATGTTCTCTGCAGGTGGATGAATCTGTTTTCTGTGCGGGTCAAATAGCTTTGATCCCTTGTACCATGCAGCTGGTGAAAGCCGTCACCGGGATCCAGGCCAGCTTGTCCTTCAGCTATGTGAAGAAGGTTCTGGAGGCTGTGATCAGCAGCCTGACTTTGGCCCACGTTATCCAGGCCCACTGCTACACTACGAGACACGGAGACATCTCCGTCATCAGGGCCGTGTGGGAGAGCATGCTGAGGGCCGCAGAAGAAGAGAAGGTCAGCGGAGTGATTTTTGTTTACAAAATACATGCCAGTGCTTAAGGAGAAGAGCTATATCTGGCTGTTTTAATATAGATGCAGAGGAAATATTGATCATACTCATCATATGATCTTACATCCACATAGGATGAACACATATTTAATGGATTAAAGACAGTGGGATGAGTCGATGAATATGTAAAAGAAGAGAAACTTGATATCCAAGTTTTTCAGAGAGGCCTTTCAGAATTGTGTTTTGTAGTTGTAAAATAAGGGAAAGTTCCTTGCCCCTCTCTACTCCCCTGAGACCTGAGCCACTGCGACTGATATTTACCAGTGAGCGCGCTCATGAAAACTTGATGATGTGGGAAACGCTGGTGTCTTTGATAATGTGAAGCTTGGCACAGAAGCAGATGTCTTCCTCAGAGCCTCCCTAATCCTTTGCCCCCACACACCATTTTGGCGCTTGCGTTCAACTCTCAGAGCAGCTTATCCCCCCCTCTTTCCTGCCACCTCCCTCCACTCCATCGCCCCGCCATACAACCCTTTGCTCCATACGTCTAATAGGGGCAGAAGTCTCCTCTGGCAGCCCTTCTCCTCCCACAGTAATCTGTCTAGCCATGGGAATTGGGCCTAAGGGAGAGAGGCACGAGCCCACCTCCAACATGTGGCTCTGTTCTGTGGATGTTAAACACTGGTGAGAGAATGTCAACTTTGTGTCAATCCCTTAAATGTGCAGTAGCATATAAAATTAAAAATGTCTGAACTTATTGCCACAAATCTTATTCTTAAAGCTGTCGAATGTTAGACATTACTCCCCAAATTTACATGCATTCACTACCACTTAGCATATCTCACTGAAGAATTGATGTCTATTTGTTAATTTACTTGACACACTTTGCCTCATTGTAACTCACAGTGGAACAGAGAACTTAGGAGTGTCGACAGTGTAGGATCAGTTTAGCATGTACGCTGGGTTGTTCAGATAATAGGGTTAACTCAGGGAAAGCTTAAGGAAATAACAAGACTAGTGCGGTGTCACAGGTCACTAAAAAAGGGACAAAATCTGTCCTGCTTCTCTGCAGGTCTGCCAGAACAATTGAAAATATTCATGTAGCTGTTTCTAGGATGTTTAGTTTGGAACCGACTGTATCTCTAATGGATAGCTTCTGGTGTGGCACCTCTGAACAGAACCCGACCTCACGTACGTGCACAAAGCATTCCAGTTTTTGCCCTCAGTGTGAAAAAGACAACGGGCCTCATTCATGAATATGTGCAAAGAAATGTTCTTATTTTGCGCACAAAATTACTGTCAGATTCACGACACTCGCACACTTTGGTTCTTAACACAGTGTGGATGCTAGTGTCTCAGAATCATTCTAAATTGATGTGCATTAAACTCACAGTAACACTCCTCCTCCTCTATGTAAAGACAAACATTTTCCTAGAGGTGTATCATGAAGTTGTTCCAAGAAAGAAGCATGGCCCTGACGGCGAAAAGCAAAAGAATTTTAAAAAATGTAACTTAATCTGATAACTGATAACTTGTTTTAGTTTTTTCCTGCTAGTTTTATCTAACTAAATAATATTGAAATATCACATCAAGAGTGCTTCTTTAGGATTATACTTTTTAAGAACACCAATTGAGTGATACAAAAAAGCAGTCTGTACAGTACATTCACAATAAAAGACATTTCAGGAGAAAGTGGGATGATAACACTAATGCACAATAATATGTAACGTGATCATGTGAGTCATGGTCAACAAAAAAAGGAAAGGTTATTAAAAACAAGTCATATGAAATAATTAAACACATATTATTGCATTTTAGAAACAATTAGTAGATTAGTAATTACTTTCATTTGTATTATTATTGTTGTTGTAGATTTGCATAATGAAATTGCGAATTTACTTATTCTTTCTTTCTCCAAAAAAGCAGAATATCTGTCCCATGCATTTGGACGAGCTCTTGCTCTTTCGGGAAGCTATATTTGAGACAAAATGTAATGTTGTGCGCTTCACATATGATTGCCAAATGAAATCCACTTGTTATCTTAGGATTGGCACTACACGTTTATGTACAAAATATACCGGGTTATATACTGTATGTCTCTGAAGTCACAGGGCCATGCTGTTGTCGTGCGCTGATAATTTCTCTAATCAGGTGGATGGAGAATCTTGCAGGGTTAATTGGGAGCATACTGGAGTTGCTACTGGTGTGAAATTGTATTTACGCTGCATTGAACCTCAAAGAGCCTGTTTGTATGTGTGCATGCAAGTGTGAGCAGAGGATTTGACGAGTAGCAGGATCTTGATTTCATAAGTCAATAAATGTTAAACAAATGTCCCCGTTTGTTCGATAACAGGTCCAGAAACATTAAATCAATCAGTTTTTACTTTGAAAATGTTTCAGGACCCATTAATGCTACAAACAGCAACAAGCAGCATCAAACAAACTACTCATCAAATGCTCAATCTCCTCTTAATAACTAACCTGCTTCATAAACAGGTTCAAAACAAATTATGTTTCGTTAGAAATAAGGCTGGTAATAAACAAAATTTACAATAATACTTTAATTTCAGCATACCCCAACCAGTTCTTTCAGATCTTTTTAGGACTTTTCATTGTCCACTGGTTTTGTAATGGGTTTGTGTCCCTAAATTGACGTGCCCCTGTGTGTTTCATTTACACAAACAGCCTAACTAGCTTCAGAGTGGAATCTTAAGAAAGAGACTGAATGGAGGAGTGAAGGGGAAGGGATATTATAGCAAACTGACAGCACTACAGTAAGTGCTGAGACATAGAGCCACATGCTGAAGGCGTCCTGCTGGGCAGGAAATGTAGGGGAACTAGCTAAGCAGCGCAGTCCCATCAGCTCCCCGCTGTTCCCCGCCTTTACACCACTTCCTTATTACCGTGTTTACCGTTCGGCTTTCACGCCTCTCGGCCCTCCAGCCCGCTGCACGCTCCAGGCACACGGACACGAGTTAGAGGGAGGAAAGTGGGGAGAAAGAAAACAAACATAAGGAGAAGCAGGTCACACCCCATCAATGTGGAGAGCTGAGCGCAGCAAATCTAGACTTCATGGGTTTACCTGCTGCAAAGGGAGAATGACTGCATGCCCTGGAACTGAAGTGGGATGAAGTAATGAGATGGATTGTATTAAGTGGCTGTGTAGGGCAAACTGACACACACACACACTTCCACCTGCCTGCCCTCCTAACTTCACTCCACTGCAGCACTCAGCTCCACCATATATCAAAGTTTGTATTTTATTGGATTAATTTAATAAATGATCTTTGGTCAGGTAGAGATGTCAGCCAGTGTTCCCTTCTCACTCTTCTGGCAGGAAAGCACGCAGTAACTGACCACAGTCGAGTCTGAAACAAGTACACACCAAGTGGCGACCTCAGAGGCTGAAAAATGAAGTCAACGCAAAAGTGTCAGCCACTTGAGGCTGGGTCCTAAAGGAAGTGAATCTCCATAGACCCCGTGTTAAAATTGCCAACTTTACAGCAAATATTAACATGTTTACAGATTGGTTTTGATCCCTATAGTTAATTTCCCTGTTAATGACAACTGTATGAGGACCATACTTATATACCATATTTATATAATTCATCTCTTTAAAATACATTGAGGCTTAAAATTCAAATATTCAACATTTTTTCAAGGTGGTCTAGTGAGTAATAGAATGAATGAAGAGAGTGAGCAGCCAGAAAAAAATACTGTGAAGTAGAAAATTAAATCATTATTTTCTGATTGTTTCACAGTGGTTATATTCTAAATGACAAATAAATACACCGACAACTTCATACAACCGTAAGGGAAGGTTCTAAATAAATACAGTCAAACCACACACTTCCGCCCGTCTGCTGTTGCCGAATGGTTTATGTATGGGTCTCTTTGTGGGATTTGCCCTGAATTTAGTCTCTCAGACAGACGTGCAGCACACTTATACACACAAAGCAGAAAGAGGACAAAGCTATAACCAGAGTCGCTACATTTTTTATAGTTTTCCACTTACACATCAGGTGCTGCACTGTTATTAGCTGGAGCACTGTTATTAGCTGGAGCTACAAACACACTGCCAAAACACAGTCCTGAACACAGCAAAACAATAGGAAATATAGGCAAAGGGCAGGGTCACTGCAGGTAAATACACTTCTACTGTGCCAGAACTGAGGACTAAGAGGAATTATTATTGTATGAGTCTATACAACCTTTTTTTTTTATTAAATGTTACATATTTCCCTTTAAGGCCATGGCCTCTTTGAGTGACAGGTGCATGTCTGTTGTGTGGGTTTTGATTGACAGCTCACTGCCTGCTGAGTCAGATCTTCAGAGCTTCTGTTTATTGAATAAAAAATTTTTTTCTTCAGCAGCTGTAGCTGAGAAGGTATACTAACGAGACTGTCAAAGGATTTTCTTACGCAAATGTTTCATGAACCTTAAACTTAAATGGAGTCTGTGTTCCATTTGTTGCCATTTGTCAATGCCTCTCTTCTGCTACTCTCCAGCAGCAACAATAGCAAACGTTACCTTAGAAATGGAGTCGGCTAATGTCCACAAACGACCAGCTCCCAGGATAACACGGACTGCATCACCAACTTAATATAGGCAAATGAACAGTTGCGAATCGTACCTATTGATCCTTGAATTACAATATTCTGCCTATTAGTGTAATTTAGCTACATTAATGTTAGCATTAATTTGGCATTGGATTATGTATTCTGTCAGATAGCCTTCTAATCAGGCCAGCTAGTGTTGTTATAAATTACATAAGTTAACATTACTGTTATCAAACACAAATTACTTGATGGTCTTTAATACAACAATGTTAGTTTGCAGTGTGGTCGGTGTTTTCAGTAAGTTAGCATTAGCGTTGTTTTGGTGAGTTTCTATGGTTTCGTCCTTCGCTCTTCCCCAGCCCCACAGTCTTGTCCTAATATCAGCACTTTTGGCTTCAAAAATCCAGGATAGCATCAAGATCGGACAAAAGCCAAATTCCAGGCAGCAGAAGAACTGATCCCAAAACCGCAGTGACTACGTCCACTTTTATATGGAGTCTGTGGCAGGAAACCACACAGTGATAGACCAAAGTCAAGTCTGAAACAAGCACACACACAATAATGCACCTTTAGCACATTTAGTTCCATGGAACTGCTGAGCAAACTTCCCACCTAATGTAACATTTCATTGGATACATTAATAAAGAAACAAATGGTGACTGATGTAACCTCCTGCGACAGCTCTGACAAAAAGTCAGCAAGTGTGCCGTGACAATAAAGTCGTGCCAGAGGCTGGAGCACCGCGCTGAGTCCCCTGATCTCCTTGTGGATGGTCGGTTGGGTAGAGTACCTCAGCACCCAAGGCCTGCAGGGTGGCCTTTAAGCCTGGCTGAGCAAGCCCCCCTGTCCTGTCACTTCTCTCCCCAGTTCTCCACTCTCTGTTCCATGTTCAATCACTATTGACAAGTGCTGGAGCAGTTCCCTCCAGGAGAATACCTAGTCCCGTGCCAGAAGTGCTAATATAACATTTATCAAAGCGTAGGACATGTATGTGTGCTGTCACTTTGTCTGACATGCTAAGAGGTCTGTGCTGACATGGCTATTGTTCTCTGCGTTTCTGCTTGTTATTGTTGATCACGACAAGTGAGGCTCTCTATAGAATCTGCAGACTAAAAGAAACCTCAACCTAACCGCCACACATGTACCCAAAAAACTCTCTAAGGCAAGAGGTTAGCTGTTGATACACAATTAAGTGTTTGCTAAAGTTTAATCTGAAGGTAAGTGCTGCTTCAGTGAATCTGGAGGATTGGGTCATGACTGTTTCATCTGTTGAGGGGACAAAGAGACCTTCGTCCGCTCTTGTCACTGATTTCTTTTTTTTTTTTTTTTTTGTGAGTGAATATCAAAATAAAATGTAAGTAACCTGTTATTATTCTGCACTTACGAAGTGGGGTGTAAGTGGATGAAAATTGATCCAGCAAATTGAAAAGGGGGTTAAGTGTTTTTGCCCTATCGACTCTGACTGAAATGACGGTTATATAAAACACTCATTTCTCTCCCATTAGCAGATGAATCCACAGCCAAGTATTATTAGAGGGCCACATTGTAGCACTGCTCCAAGACATTTTGTTACTGCTAATGGCCCCTCAGACCAGAGAAGCAAAAAATAAAGAGATTCTCGGTCTCTATGTTGCTAAAATCTCAGCAGTTTTCCTCTGATTGTGTGTGTTGTGAAAGTGCCGTAACATGTTGTGAATGATCTTCTTAGAGAGGTGAGAAGTCATCTTGGAATAGGACCTGTCATGTTAGCAAATGCAGCTCTTAGCGGGTGCATTTGTGCATTTTGTTCACGGTGGCTGAAGGCACTATGGATTCTTTTTGAATTGTTTGTACACTATCATTACCAAGGGTCACCTCACAATCTCACGCTAATTCATGGCCTGTCAGTCTGTCAAGTGAAAAGCCTGTCTTAGCAGAGTGTGGTAGAATTTTTATGGTGTGCTTTACAATAATATTTAATGTTGATGGAGTGGTGTTTGTGGTCACACAGCACAGCGTGGATCTCAGCAGGAGGGCCATATATTTGATTGTAGTTTGTGGAGCATACAGTATATAATTTGCAGAGCGGTTCATTTACATACCATCTGTGTCCGTTACAGGACTTGTTGTGGGAGCCTGAGATCAAACCTCATCCATTATTGGTTGTTGTGGTACCTGCCTTACCCAAAGGAGCAGCTGTCGAGCTTCATGTAACCGCTGTCCAGGATGACCCCTCCAAAAGAACTTCCTGTCACATGACTACAAAGGCGGCATGTGGGTCCATAGAGTGCCATGCTGTAATGTCTGCTGACAGCCGTAGTGCCTCGCTCTCCCTGGCTGTACCCGGCACCGGCCTCGAGGTCACGGACGTGGAGGATGTCACCGAAGCAGTCGTTGCAACATTCAAAAGAGCCGTAAAGAAGATGGATCCTGAGTTGGTGCCACTATGTGCCAGGGTGTTCTATAAGCGTGAGCACAAAATAGCAAAGCAGATCATTAAAGGTATGTTACTGCATCCCAGCAAAACACTACACAAGCGTTGTAACGATGCATGTTGTAAAAACACCTCATTGTCTAATCACTTGATGTAATGTAATACATTTTTACTTTGTCGTGTAATGCCACCCACATTTTGTTATTCTGAACAGCCTGAACACAGTGGGTAATAAATCCCCCTGCATTTTGTAATAAAGTAGTACATATTGTAGAGGCTTTTAGAAGTGGGAATTATGTCTGGGCCATATGGCCAAAAATGTTCATAGTAGTCAATAATGATGATTATCATGATAAATATCAATCATTATTTCTTTCAAATTTAAAGACCGATTCAAAGTTGAAGAAACCAGGTAGTTATTTGTGATTTTTAAACTATTCTTTATGGTTGGAACATGACAAGCTCTGTCAAACAGCCGAACATTTCAGAAAGCTAGAGGTAGAGCTTTCAAAGTAAAATGAAGTAAAACAACAAAACACTGAAACAAACATTTTAAACAAAATACACCTTAAAGAGCATTTCTATCCCTATAATGATATTTATTGTGACATAAATCACTAGAGCTGCTCAGCGTCAACAACACGTTGTGTGCATGCGCAATAGTCACATTGCAGGATGTACAAAGTAAGAAAAATTAACACAAATTTGTTACTGCTTGATACAAAAGGAAAATTCACATGGTTTCACTTTTTTTCCAACTAATCAACAAGAGAAGTCTATCTGATAGAACATGATTTACTCTAAAAGTTTGCTGCTCATGCAGCGAACCATCAATCACTATTATTTTGATCAGTTTATCCACCAACCAAAGCAGGCTGTCTGAGCTGTAAATAGCCTATTATACAGCAATTTGTCATGTCTAAGAAATTGATATCGTTTAACATAATTTAGCGCCATACATTTCATGTTTCAGTTCAACTGTCCAATGTGTGGCCCTTTGCTTGTACCTTATGTAAGTCAGTGTGGACCTCTGGAAAAAAATGCTGTCCACCCCTGCTCCAAAAGTTAAGTGAAGTTGGTGGGGGCCTATCGTTGAGAGAACCTCTCTATCGTAAGTAACATGTTGAGACAAGATGTTTAAAGGTTTCATTTGGAGCATATGTCATGTCTATCAGCTGTGAATCCTAACGCAAGTAACTGAATGGGGGGTGGAGGGGTCACAGCGTTGTTGTCTGTCTGTTCACTGACAGCAGCAGTTGTGAGGCTGTGACGGCTAGCGCCAGAGGTGTTACTTTTCCTCCTTTGACTTTTTGGATTCATCACCCAATGAGCATCGGCTGTGACCCATAAAAACGCCCGTGGGTAAGCCTTCAGGGCTTAGCTGTGCATGCAGGGTAAGGTAACGGATTCCAACTCAATGATGAGTCAGTAAATGGTTTTAGGGAAGAAGTCTGTACAGTCCATAATCAAAGAAACACACATCTTAAGGGGAACGAACTGGAGGGATTTTTTCTACAGTTAATCAGCGACCCAGTAACCTCAGTTTCAATGAAAAGACGGAGAGAACACAACTCGCTCTAAAAAGATCAAGTTGTGAATTTAAAATAGTTTTCCCTTGCTTTTTGATTTCACTGGTGCTGAAATGTGTATTCTGTCACATCCACCAAAAAGAAAATATTGAGTATTGTGATGTTATGTTTTATTATACTATATCTATTTACAACTGACCATGACAACACTGAAATGTCTATCGACTTAGGCTACGAGCTAATTAACAGTATTGACGAGAGATGCTGAGTATCACAGAGGTAGCTAAAATCATGAACGGTTCAGAATCATTGCAACAATTTCTCTAAATGGGAACTATTAGAAGAGAAGTGCCAGACAGGAGTAGAATATTTTGAGCACCTCTGTAGAAACTGAAGTGGGCGACGGTGGACCGAGCATAAGTGCTAGTAGCAGTGAATTCTCCGCAGCACCTGCTAACAGCACATGGCACAAAACAGTAAGGAAATACGACTGCAGACTGCAGTGATGGCGTTCTTAGCAGTGAATCCATTAAATCACCTCATAGACAGACAAAGTTGAATTATTTTTGCTTAGAAATCTTGACAAACTGAAGCAGTTCAAGTTGTTCAATCCAGTGTTACACCTGTAGCCAAGGCGTGTCATTTTACTTCTAGTGCGTCTAAGCGTAGCAGTAGCTCACAACAGGCAAAAATAAATAATATTCCTATGTGGATTAAGTGTGCTTGCTGTGTGAACTGCGCGTAGCTGCATAGCAGAGGCCTACGTGACTGTATTTTAATGTCAGTCATGATGGGTGTTACTTGGAGAGTCAACTATTTTCTGAGGTGGTACGCAGACTAAAACTGAGAACCACTGTCCTATACTGTAACATTAACATTCTTTTTGCAAACTCTACTTCAGCGGATAATGACAAGAGGGAATGAATGGAACACATCATATATCACAAAAACAATGTCGAATAACAATTATATAATTAGGTACCACAACAAATACCATTGTTTGTCTGTCTGCTTATCTACACATATTCTAAACAGATGCACCATTTTCCCATTCATCACTGTATCTGTAATTTTTTTATGCCCTCACGCAGACAAGTTATGTCAAAGCTACGAATGACAGCAAGATGGCTGGTTTGGCACCGATTCAAAAATGTTAATTGACTGCTTCAGCGATGACTTGACAACTGAGCCTGTGTGATCGATGTGCTCGTCGCCCTTTTCCCTCCGAGAGAATATCTCCGAGGATA
Source organism: Coranthus polyacanthus (assembly GCA_037367275.1). NCBI lineage: Eukaryota > Metazoa > Chordata > Actinopteri > Kurtiformes > Apogonidae > Coranthus > Coranthus polyacanthus. The sequence continues at coordinate 14,942,083 of JAPQRN010000016.1, read as the reverse complement.
AAACAAATACCATTCCGCATGTGCCTTGACGAGAGCCTGGAATCATGGGCAGCAAAGGGATGGTGGCCTATAAAAGTGTAATGATGACAAAAGAGTGTGCCAGCTGCTTGGGTTACTGTACACAGTGCAGACGCAACAAATGACTTACAATAATTAAACAGGAAGAAGTGGAGGCCCTCTGGAGAGGCTGCTTCCTAGAATACTTTGTGGAGTTTACTTAACCGATGTGGGCTCAAACTTTATTTAAAAAAACACAGCAGAGAGCTACAGGCTGTCACTTTGTTTCCATTAATGTAGTAATATGGAGTGGAAGAAGTGTGAAACGTTGCCTTCAACAGAACAGGCTGTTTAGGATAAATTCACTTCATGGGTGCGAATGTCAGTTTGATTTAACGCTTGTAAAAGTTATGTAGAAACACGGCTTTATGTAACTCGACAAAACGTAACAAATTTTCTCCGCATTTTCTAATAAATTATTACATATTATGCTGGGTTTTTCAAAATGCACGTCGCGCATTGTGTAACAAATAAACAAAATGGATATCTTCACCTGTACCCGTTGTATTTAAAAAAAACCCAACATTTTAAGCTAAATGAAATCTTTCAAATATTACATCATGTATTAATATTAGACTCTGATCT
>JAPQRN010000016.1:14925087-14935117 GCA_037367275.1 Coranthus polyacanthus | reverse complement strand
AGAGGATTAAGCAGTTGCAGAAAATGAATGGATGAATGAATGTACATTGGTTCCAAATATAAGCTAACAGTGTTCTTGATTGGTAATAATGATCAGTATCGGCCCTGAAAAACCATATCAGTTGATCCCTGGTGTTTATTCCACTTGATATCCCAGAACTTAAGCCAATAAGCCCCTTTGTCCTCCACTAGAGCCGGAGCCTACAGCAGCTGTTATTCTGCCTCAGAGGCAAGTCTTATGGAACTATTCTAACCTAAAGCTGCATACCTGAAGAGTGGAGACCAGAGTCTACAAAAAGAGACACCAGCAGTGTCTAATTCCACAAGGTGATAAACTGTATCCCCTGATAACCCACTGTTTCTGTTGGAATGTCTCTTAGCACGCCAGCTAACACCCCTCATAAAGGCCTAGCGCCACCGCTGACACCATCTGTTCTGTTGTAAACCTATAGATTTACTGTGTGACTCGCTCGTGGCTGTGTGTAATGCGTGTGTGCTGTGTTTTCTCCCTCTCATGCTCCATGGGATTCGAGGTGTGTTATTATTGTGTAATAGGCAATCAGCACCAAGCACCTGAAAAGATTAAGCCTCTTTATGCTTTCTATTGATTCTAAGGCAGCCTGGTTAATAGGAGCAGGACGCTACCACACACAGCTGCAGGGCAGGTGTGTGCTCTGTGTGTGTGTGTGTCTGTGTGTGTGTTTGTGTGTGGGATGTGTCAGTGGACACACTGGTGATGTGGGAAGAAAATAACACCATTAACCATTGCTCCTGGAACATTTCTTTTCTCAAAGATCATGAACCGTATTGATGACCCGAGTTGGAATGCATCTTCACTCTGGCTATTCTCTTCATCGCGCTTGTGATGGTGGGAGAGGAGGAGTGGGCTATTGATCTTTACCCACTGCAATGTTGTTTTGATTGTTGTTATCAAAAATTGAACAATAGAGGCATCCAATAGAGCCTGGAGATTTTTATTGAGGGTTGAAAAACACAAACAAGCAATTATTTATGAGAGTGAGCAAGCCAATGCCCCTTAAATATACAGTGTGTGTTAATGTTCAACTGAGCACTTTCGGGAGCTGATTTGGAATTTTTGAAGGAATGAGCTGTCAAATCAGCGATAATATAAGAACTGTTTTAATTTTGTTTCAGCTCTACCTTAGTCAAGTTAACACACATAAATGTCATCCACTAATATATGGTTATACTTCACTGTTAAATGTACAATTTAGGCCTTGATACCAGTGTTTTTGGTAACTCTTTACTTGGATAGTCCACCTACATAGTGACATTTCAACAGCTGAGGTAATCAAGTAATTTCTTGATAAACTTTTCATTTCTTTCGATCAGTAACTATAACTTAACTTGTTACTCCCCAACTCTGTTTCTGTCTTTGTACCTTTTAGAGATTAATACACACAAAACATACAAAATAGAAGAGTCAGCATTTCAGTAAACACAGAGAAGGTCATGGCAACAACATCTCCATCAGCACTATAAACATTCCATTCTGTCTTTCAGCGGGAATGTTTTCATACAGACACAGGCGAAGCCACAAGTCCACCATCACACCCTCATCAAAGCCAGTGTGATGGCCCATGGCACACACATTTCTTTGTGTCCTTACCGCTGTGTTTCCTCACAGAATGAATAAAGACAGGGTGACATTTAGTTTTTTTTCTTCTTTTTCATGTGTTTGTCAAATGTACATTTTTCTACCAAGCCTGACCTGCAACCACCCTGCACACAAACTGGCTGTTGTGGACCACATTGTCCTTTGTGCACAGTTTAGCAGCCTGCGGCCCTTGTCATTGTGGCCTTGCACATGGACTTTAACTGTGTGTTTCTTCCTCCAGGCTAACCAGGCTGATGTGTGTGACTCTCTTTCCCCCGAGCAGTGGGTCTACAGTAGGGGAGCACATTTCAGGAGCGGCCTTACTGCACTAAATGCCTCCCGACATTGTGGTTTGTTTGCCTCAGTGACTGTGGTTTTGTTTGTTTTCTCGTTTCAGTCCTTTTTGTTTCATATTTGTATTCTTTTCTTTACCCTGACATTCATGGTCACAGCACTGACTAAACGAAACTTGTGTTGCACGACAGTCCGTCACATGCCATTGAGTGGTGTCTGCTGCCCTCTAGTGACCAAAACAAAGAGTGCAGTTTAAAAGTGTAACCGTACTGTTTTGCATTTCCACACATAACCTATAAGAGAAAGAAGCATTAAACTAAAAATGTTTTACATTTATCTATCTCTTTGTTTTAATACATGACCACAGTATTTTCTTTTGTGATTCATAACTCATTTTAAGGTACCAAAATATTGAATATATTTTGAAGTATTTCAGGTTATGACTACTACAACAACATCCACCCATTCAGGCGTTGACAAAGGTCAGACCCTTTACTTAGGTAAAATACTAACACCACACTGTGAGAACACCCCACTACAAGTAAAAGGTCTGCATTCAAAGCCCTACTTAAAGCTTCAATATTTAAGATTTGTGCATATGTGAAGTTTGTGTTGGAAGTCTTTTGCTGGGAGCCGGTCGTTTGTTGACCTCAGCTAACTCTATTTCTAAGATAGCGATTGTCGATGTCGTCTACATCCATGATAACAGCCTGTATACTGAATTCTACAGAGAGGTTTTTCCATGAAAATCATTACGCTTCCTCTTCTTCAGTTCCTCTCTTCTGCTCCTCAATGATGGTAAAAGTATAGTACTGTTAGTTTAGAAATTGAGTTAGCTCCAACACAAACATACTCCGCCACAAAGTTCACATAAGCACACAAGCATGCACGAATCTTACAGTATTATCAGCAAATGTAGATAAAGTTTGAAAACCCAATGTAGTCGTTGTGCAGTGAAATGGTCCCTGCCAGCGTTTTACTATTATATGTGATGTTTATGGATTCATTTTACTGCTGTAGATGATTAAGGTTGAGCTCATTTGAAATACTATGTACACTGTTGGTAGTTTAATCCACAGCAAAACATCATATTCTACAAGATCGTCATGTGTTTGTAGTGTCGCTGTCCTGTGAGAACCTCATATCTCTAAAAACCTTTGTGAGCTCAGAAAAACAGGCCTGTTTTCAGCTTTGTGATGATTCCAGGGAATCCAAGAGACATGTTATGAGACTTTATAAAAAAAGATGTTTTCCACGCAAAAGTTCAAGACCTTGTTAAAAAAAATGTACCAATTTAACTTATTGAAATATTTGGAATCTTTATATATTGTTATTGCTATAGTATTGAGCCCTGGTGGCTTCAGGTTTCCTCATTACATCTATATAAGTTACATACTGGATCACCGTTAGCTCCAAAGTGTTTGTGACGTCCCAGATCCTGCTGGTGAGCTCATTCTGCACAGTGAATGATTACAGTGCATGAGCATTGAAAATACTTGTTTTTTTAATGGAGGGGGGACTTTGAAAAGGAAGTTCTCAACCCGAGGAACACCGAATCCTTCAGTTTATCGCAAACATTCAAAATCAATGCATTTGGAGATCCGTGATTTTCACTGGACGGTGATGGAAACGGAATCAAAGCTATCAGACAAATGCAGTGGAGTAAAAAGTACAGTGTTTACCTCTCAGGTGTAGTAGAGTATAAGTATAAAGCTGCATAAAATGGAAATACTCACATTTCTACTTCAGTACATTCTGCCACTGCATTTTCTATATACTATGTATTTTATGCATTAAAATAGTCTATTTTACTTAATAATAATGTCAATTCTTCTTTGAGGCCAGTTACTCACTCACTAATCCTAGCACTAAACACTTAAATAGAGGGCAGCTCTTAATGTCAGATACACTCATGTTTGATCAGTTAAACTAGGAGGCAACAGTACAAAAAAAAAAAACCCACCCACACATACCAGAACCTCTTGTTTGAGTCTCACCATCCACGGGATATAACAATATCTAAATAAATATACAAAACATCAACAAACACCGAGGCTAAAACTGTAGAAAAGAGCACATCTAATAGAGTTTGAAAACTTGTGGTTGCAGTGACTGGGTCTGTTTAGTCAAAACTAGGCCAACACAAGACATCAGACCAAAACAAAAAAACTAGACACAACACAATGAGCGAACATATGCCCGTGTGTGCACACCATACGGTCTGTGGCACGCACACACTACAAAGTGTCATTTGATTTGTAGAATTTGTGAAAAACATAACATTGTGAAACCTGCTAACACAATAACAGTGTTGCAGATGTAGCCTACAGTTACGTGCATTGGCAAAAACAAGTACCTGGCAAAGAATGGAAGATCAAACCTATCAGATATCAACCTGCATCTGTTTACAGGACAAAGAGACCCAACATGAACATATAAGAGAGAGCGGGTGGTTTAAAAATGAATGATAGAGCATGTCAAACAGGAAAAGAAGGGTGGACATTTGTAATGCCTAATGCAACAAAACAACACATATAACAAAAATATACAAAAATAAGAAACACGTGATTAACTTTTGTATCAAGTCTGTTCTCCAACGAGTGAAAACGCGAAAAAAAAACATAAAAAAAAAAAGATATTTATAATAATGGACTGTGGGTAATTTTAGAATAATAATGTCAAATAACGTGACCTGCGTCAGTATCACAACTATGTCCGATGAATTTAAACCACTAAGCTTTAAAAGCGTGAGGTCTCAAACGGAGAGGAACTTAAAAAAAAAGATCTATGTTTCCGTCGGTACATTATAAGGGACGTGCACTCAGTGTTGCTAGCACGAAAGCTAACAATTAGCTAAAACAGACACATAAGACACAGAAAACATCAGCTAATAACAATAATGACTACGTAACTTGTAGTCGGAATCAGACGTATTAAGTAAGTACTTTCGACACGAAAAAACTAAAGTACCTTTATGTTCTCCAACGGAGGTAGCGTTGTTTGCAAGTTTCAATGTTTTTGTTCAGCCTTTGTTCAGTGTATTATAATGTTAGCTTAAAGCTGTATGTAATAAATGCTAATAAGATACGATGTACGAGGTGACTCAGCAGTAACAGAACCTATATAATATAAAAGGCATATAATCATATACTTAACATAATTATTTTACATCATATATTATAGCTCACATTTGGTAATAATTGTTTTATTTGTTGTAGTAGGTATATATCTTTAATAATAATATGTTTTAGTTGTAGAGCACGTTTCATGGTATTCATAGACACTTTACCAAAGATAAAAATGAATAAAAATTACACATCAATATATATGTAGCTATATATTTTTTTAAAATAGCGTAAAACAGTATATAAAACTTTTCTTTTACGCTTTCTCGAGTTAAGTACAAGGACATAATATCATATGAATGTTACTGCCACACGGCTGCGCATTATGGCAAAAAAGGTTATGATGAGAGTTTTTGGTCAGTATTGATAATTATCACAATAAATGTCAAATTATTCCTTTCAAGCTTTAAGGCTGATTTTTGGTCCTAAGTAAAAGTTGAAGGAACCAGGTGGTTATTTGATTCATTCATTTTCCATAACCGCTTAATCTCCTGTAGGGTCGGGACATCAGGTGAAGGTGGGGTACACCCACGACAGGTCACCAATTCATCGCAGGGCCAAATGGTTTGTGGTTTTAAATAATTCTTTATGGCCAGAACATGACAAACACTCACCAAAGTGGGGGACATTTCAGAAATCTGTGGTAGAACTTTCAAAACAATTATAATGATAAAATGTTTGAGTAATATTAAGTAAAAGCAACAAAACACTGAAACGTTTTGTAACTGCTTTAACTGACAATATAAACGAAAAACCCTGAAGACAAAAGAAAAATAGAATATATATTTTTATATTGCAATAGTTATCACTATAGTTTTGTCGCCCAGTCTTATTTCCTACAGGAATTCCTCTTCACTCATGTGTTTGTTTATTACCAAAATCTTATGCTTTGTTCTAGGTCTAAAAGAGCATCATATCCTGGACTGAAGAACAACATAGGAGGTGAACAGAAAATGCACCAGTGTCTCGTTTGTGGAAAATCTTTCCCAACACCATCTAAACTTCAGAGACATAATGTTGTCCATACAGGGCTGAAGAACTTTATGTGTAAAATCTGCACAAAGACTTTCACACAGTCTGTGCATTTAAAAACACACCTGCAGAAAGCCCATAAGTCAAGGCCTCAAACAAACACTTCACAGTTACTTAAACCAAACCATGATGAGTCAGCTGCAGAAACTAACTCACGTGGCTCTAGTAACTCACCTTTCTCCTCCAAACCGGGCCAGAAAATGGAAATTCTCACTCAGAAAATGTGTCTTCCCTCCACTGAGACTGGAAATCCATTGCTACATGTAAAAGATGGCATGGTGACTCAGAACTGTGCCTCAGTGGATTCGAGACTTTGTGGTCGAGTCGATTCTACAAATGTGGACACATCGGCACACACGCACCACAGTGGAAACACCTGCAAAGTCTGCCTAAAGTCTTTTACTTCACTTCATCAGCTTTGGATCCACATATCAACTCATAAGAAAGCAAAACAAGTTGAGAGAGGAGTATCTAACCACACTATGTCTAAAAGGTCACATTCAGAGAAGCAGTTGAAGTTGCAAGAAATGAGCTGGAGCAAAAACAAAATGACTCTCAGACACCAGTGTCCTAAATGTCTAAAAAACTTCTGCTCCCCATCTAAACTACAGCGGCATTCCCTTATTCATACAGGGCAGAAACCTTACTCGTGTACAATCTGCTTTAAAACCTTCAGACAGAAGGTGCATTTGAAATCCCATCTAAGTATGCCGAATAAATGTTCACTTTCTGCAAGTATTGAAGGGAACGAACAGAGACTAGCATCAAGTCAACAGCCACATAGCGCTGTTCTTTTAAATTCACCAGAGGAACTAGAGCCCCAGTGTCAAATAAGTGTGCAAGACCCGAACAAGACTCAAATCAAGTTGGATGCAGTATTAAAACCAGAGCCAGTGTTAAATACAAGCAAACAGACTTGGACCACTTGCCATAACTCTGAAAAACATCATAAAAACTTGAAACCATTCTTCTGTAAGATTTGCAACCGATCCTTTCAGCTGGAAATTAGTTTGAAACGGCATTACGAACTTCACCGAAAAAGGAACCACAAAGATTCCGTAAGTTCTGTCCAAGCAATAAAACATTCACCTGAACCCAGTGATGCAGATGCCACTGACTTGAACATCATCGTTAAAGCTGAAACCTTGGGTTATGATTTCATTGATGGCCTCCTTTCTCAGGACGCTGAGGTAATGACATCAGTGCTACAGCAAAAGAAAACGTATGATGTTACCAGGACACCTCAGAAAATGAACACTTTTTTACATCAGTGCCGCGAATGTTTAAAAAGTTTCCCATCTTCATCAAAACTTCAGAGGCACATGATGATTCATACAGGACAGAGGCCCTTTGGCTGCGAGATGTGCGGCAAGAGATTTCGTCAGAAAACACACTTGAATGTTCATCGTCGCACTCATATGTTATCCAGATATCACAAACAGCGGTTGTCGTATATAAACTGGCCAGTTTCAACTCCTTCAATCACAATAGTCCAGAACAATGTTGATGCACAATCAGAGACTAAATTCTTACAACAAACTTTAAAGAAACAAGACGTGTGTTCAAGTAGGGTTTCTGTAAAAATGTCACGGAGTGATGAATCAAAGCAAATCCCACAACACAAATGCTTCAGGTGTTTTAAGTCTTTTCCTTCTGTCTCTAAATTACAAAGACATGAGATGGTGCACACACATTTAAAACCCTTTCAGTGTCCAATGTGTGACAAATCATTCAGGCAAGCTTCACACCTGAAAAGACATGAAAGAACTCACTCCAAGAGGAAAATATCCAAGCCAGTTCATCTACTGAAAGTGGGTAGTCACCAGCAGCTTTACCCAACAATCAATGTGCGTATTCCGTCACAAAAAGATACAAAAGCAGAGCAGCAGGCTAAAGTGTCTCATGCCACAAGGAAAGCAATGAACACTCTACATCAGTGCCATGAATGTTCAAAAAGTTTCCCATGTTCGTCAAAACTTCAGAGGCACATGATGATTCATACAGGACAGAGGCCCTTTGGCTGTGAGATGTGTGGAAGGAGATTTCGCCAGAAAACACACTTGAACGTCCATCGTCGCATTCACTTCTTGTCCAGATATCACAAACAGCGATCATCATATATAAACCGGCCACCTTCTCACACAGGTGGATTTAGTTTTGAGACGCATTCAGAGAGAGAGAGAGATGTAGTATCTGCAAAACAGATGAATGAAACCTCTTCTGTGGCAGCTTTCCAGAATAATGACGATAGACAATCAGAGATTAAATTGTCAGAACAAACCATGAAGAAAATCGACTTTCATGTGAATAAGGTTTCGGAAATGATTGTCAAAAAGACACTGACTGCTAAGTCAGTGCAAAAACCACAACACAAATGCTTCCAGTGTTTCAAATCTTTTCCTTCTGTCTCTAAATTACAAAGACATGAGATGGTGCACACAGACTTGAAACCCTTTCAGTGTCCAATGTGTGACAAAGCATTCAGGCAAGCGTCACACCTGAAAACACATGAAAGAGCTCACTCTAAGAGGAAAATATCCAAACCAGACAAACTACAGGGGAACATCAGAAACCTAGAAGCCAATAGTCAAAAGCAGCTTTACCGAAGGATCAGTGTTCGTATTCCATCACAAAAAAACATTGTGGAAATTGACACTGTGCATTCACATTTTGATGGTACTGTACATAATGGAGAAAATGAGCCTGGGAACGAGCTGGCGCTGTCTGTCACGAAAATGAACCGTTTTTTAAAGACGAACAATAAAAGAACTCAAACTTGTACAAAAAGAAATCTTCACATATGCCAAATCTGCTGTAAGAACTTTATTTCTCGGTACAAACTGTTAAGGCATTTGGTTGTTCACTCTGGGATAAGGCCGTACAAATGCGCAGTGTGTGTCAAAAGCTTCACACAGCAGGCCCATCTGAGAGTTCATGAGAACCGATGCAGACAAAGTAACAGGACCTTAGATTTGAATCAAAAAGAAATGGTAAATCCTAGTCGTCCAAAGGGGACGTGTTTTGAAAACCTTACTGACCAGGAGCTGGAGGCACATTATACCAGTGTTGGCCAATACTCAGGTACTAATGAGGATTTTTCTCATGGCTCAGTGGCAGCAAACACTAATTTTTTAACAATGCTCGAAAAGGAAAATAATGATTCACTAGAAAATCACGGAAAAAATTCTGATCAGTTCACAGATGATTATAGTTATTCATTTCCATCTGAACTTGCCTTTGAAATAAAGAAATTGGTCCAAAATGAAAACATGGCAGACGCACATCAGAATGAGGACTATGCACATAACGTAGAAGTGTGTCCAACTGGAGGAGTCGCACATATTTCAGAGAGCACCAGGCTGTTCAGGGATGGTCCTGTGGCTTGTATGGAAAATAATCAAATCCAGCAAGATTCTCCACACGATTACTGGTGTGAACCTGTAGTTGTATTTGAGTGCGATAAGTGCACCACAGATTTCAAGAGTGAAAATGATCTTCAGCATCATAACTGTAATACTAGTGTTTATCCTAAAATGACAGAAGCCCAGAAGAACTGTTGTGGCATTTGCTTCAAGAATTTTGTGACTCCCTCTAAGCTCAAAAGGCATTATGTGATCCACACAGGTCAGAGGCCTTTCAGGTGCGATGTTTGCGGTAAAACATTCACACAGTCAACACATTTGAGGAAACACAAACAGACTCACTGATAAGCAAGTGGAAATGCATAAGGTCACTGGTCAAAAACCCCATAATGACATAATGAGAATGTACAACATGAGGCAGAAATGTAATAAAATCGCATTTCTTAAACAATTCACGTGTTGTGTTTGACTTTGCTTATTTTATCAAAGAAATTGTTTTGGTTTTATTTTTTATTTTTTGGTCTTTTTTATTTATTTAGCGCAGCCGTCTATTTGTCTTTTGTTTCGTAGGAACGTTTCAACTCATTTTTGTAGCTGGGG
>JAPQRN010000016.1:14914622-14924987 GCA_037367275.1 Coranthus polyacanthus | reverse complement strand
TTTTTTATTTATTTAGCGCAGCCGTCTATTTGTCTTTTGTTTCGTAGGAACGTTTCAACTCATTTTTGTAGCTGGGGACGACTTTGTGGACGTACCTATACAGGAAGCAGGTCGCATACAGCGCGTTTTTGCTTGTGTACATGCGTAACCAGCCGGTACAACGGCAAATTCTCTCATGCTTAAATAAAACTAAAGGTTAGTGAGTTTGTCTTCATCATTTATGTGCGAAGGACATAGAACTAAAGATATCGTCATTATGTAGCGTTATTTTTTTTCTCATACATAGGTTAAAATTAGCTTATACTAGCTACTCTCTGTGTGGTTGTTTGAGCTAAACATCACGTACATTTACTTATGTTACAATTATACCTTAAAAATACATCTAAGAAAGGTAGCGTTATAACTCCACAGTATCGCTAACTACAGTACTGGGTAAACGTTTTAACTGTTAATTTACAGCATTATGCATATAGTCAATGTTAAAGGTAGCTACGTTATCACTTATTTCCCCTAAACGTCACACGTAACGAACTTATTTAAAAGGCTGTGCTATATTTTTTACAACTAGAAGTGGTGTATAACTGACTAATTCATTCCAATGAATGGTTAATGGTAGTTTTCAAACAGTTCCGCATTTCCCTCTTTTTGTAACAGTGATCATTGCAGCTTCTGAAGACGTCCACCATGGAAAAAGAAACCCCCGCTAAAAAAGCAGCGGCGCCTTCAGTGTCTCAAATCAATGCAGAATATGTGACGCAGGTAATTTTGTACTCTATGTACACTACACACGTGTTGTAACGCAGGGAGTACTCAGGACTATTAGCAATGTAATTATACTCCACTACAAGTTAAAGTCCCGCCTACTTCAGAAGAAGGACGAAAGCAGCAAAATGTGGTATGCAGTATTTTGAGTGAAAGTCCTGGTTTGGTTCCTTTGCTGTGTTATTCTGTGAGACATCATGATGAGTGTCGTTGCATTATGTTACTGTTGTAGCTGCTGGATGTACTTTATGTCAGTTTTTTTTTAATACACTGACACCAGATCAATCTGAGGCTCATCACATGACTAACGGGGGAGAGTCTGTTTGCAGTTTGTGGACTTTTTCTCTACTCTTTCATTTTTGGTGACACTGATTTGAACGTTTGTCTTATTGAAACCAAGTGAGAAGTTCAGAGAGGGGAGAAAAAAAAGAGAAAAATCACTGTTTTGCGGAGCTGCATGCAACTGCACGCTGCTTTTTGTAAGACGTCAGAAAACAAAAAGGTTGACCACAGCTGGTTTAATTTTTAACAATGTGCTGAGTTTTGAAAGATTGTTGCATTATCTGTTGTGTCAAATCTTCATCTATAAAGTGCTGTCGGACAAATGTAGTCGAGTAAAAAGTACAATATGTGCCTCTGAGATGTATATGTATTAAGTGCATGAAATGGAAATACTCAAGTAAAGTACAAGTACCTCACATTTATCTTTTAAAGGTGGAGATCTTCTGCTAACAATGTGGTGTTTATTTCTGTCTGTTGACTGTTTTCTTCTTATGTGTTGTTTCAGTTGGCTAACAAATATTGGGCTCCCCATGCCCAGAATAAACTCCCCTTTGACCCTAAGGTGAGAATTATTCACTGCTGCATCTTAATCAGCTCTCAGTACAAGTTTTGATTTGAAATCACATTTCCACATAAGAGGTAGACGTAATAATCTGCATCCGCATGTATACCAATTGCTTGATACAATAGAACGTCAAAGCAGCAGCAAATAACGTGCTGTTATTTTGTAGGTGATGGAAGATGTTTATGAAAAGGAGATTCTCCAGTCTAAGTAAGTGTATACTGTATTTAGCATCTTTCAATAGAGCTCCCTTAGTTAATACATTGAAGTAATATTACATGTATTGTGCTATTAAATACTTTCTATTTTTTTTTACAGATTTGCCATCAGAAAAATCATGCTGCTCGAGTTCAGGTCAGATATTTCTATTTTCTTAATCAGCATAAATGAATGAAAAGTGACAATGTCACATGATGGATTGAAATTAATTTGTGGTTGTTTTTTAAAAAAAATTTTTCAGCCAGTATCTCGAGAACTACCTGTGGGTGAACTACACTCCTGACGTGTCCAGCAAAGCTTTCCTCATGTCTATCTGTTGCATCGTCAATGAGAAATTCAGAGAAAACGTCCCAGCCTGGGAGGTAAAAATGCACAGAATAATTGTAACTGCATGATGGTCTCAGCCACTGAAGAGATGGAATTTATACTAACATGATCTTCTTTCTTGTGTATCTTAGGTGTTTAAGAAGGAGCCAGACCACTTCCCATTCTTCTTCAAATGTGTGATGGAAGCTGTTTTGGAAGGCGAGCAGGCTGGTCTTACTCTGAAGGAACAAACTGTGCTGCTGGTCTTCCTGGACCACTGCTTCAACAGTCTGGTATGTAGTACAGCACTGATATCCAAGGCTTTCACTGACTCATACCTTTACTATTTAAGGTAATCATCTCCAGCCGATATTTTTGATTCTTTGAGATGTTGTGAAATGCAACTGTTGTTAAAAGCATTTGTGTATGCAGCACAAATGTTAGAGCTGGGGCCTGTTTCAGAAAGCATGTTGAACAAACCTGGTTAAAACTACAGCTTGCCTACTGTGAATTCCCATGTTGTATCCTGTATGACATGATTTACTTTCATCAGTGCAACTCTGCGCATCTCGGAGATAATTATTTAATGATTATATCTATAATAGTATCTATACTATCTGTAAAGTGCACTTTTATTTTATTGAAACAAAGACACACCACGTTCAGTGAAAGTTTCAGTGCAAATGAACGGTTCTGACAACCTGACAGCTGCCTTAATGTGCAAAAACGTATTGTTAGAAAAACATTTGACATCTGCACAGTTAATTGAATCACAGTGTCAGCATGAGCAATCATATAATCACGAAAGGCTGCAGTTTAATTCAATAGAAAATGTGTGTGAACCTCTTTGTGTGTTGTCTGGTTATTACCTATACTTATAATAAAGAAATGACCAGTCAGTCTCTGTTTAGGCAGTGAAACATGAGGAGTGTATGGAGACATGACTATCTGCTGTGTAGACCAGGTGAAATAGATACCAATGAGCAGAGCAAAAAGCCTCTGTTGTATTGTGATATTTCGGATTCAGTGACACTGATCTTGAACCAAGCAAGTAGACTCATGATGCCATTTGTTTATCTCAATGGCAAATTGCAATATTCTCCACCAAAATTGCAAAATGACTTTCCCAAATTGTGCGGCCCTAACAAAAATATGAACTAATATATTAAAAAAAAGTAAAATGCACAAATTTCATATTGAGCATAGAGTGAATCTGTGATATATAATGTATGAATGAATGTTTGGATAACCATTGTGGTATTGTCTGAATGAGGAAATGACACAGAGAAACTAAGGGCTTGTCAGAGAAAACCTCACAGCAAGCAGGTGAGGTTCACAGAGCAAGTTGTCATAGTAACTGACTCAGAGATGGCCTGAATTTGTTAACAAACTGAGTCTTCACTAAAAGCTGTTTTCTGAAACAAGGCCCAGGATGTAAAAGGAGCTGAACTGATTATCAGTCGGTGCAGGTGGCGGTAATTAGTCCGTGAAGGAATTTTGTGGAGGTCATTTTTTTACATAAACATTTACTGTTACAGGCCACAAATAAATTTAAGATGCTTGTCAAAACATTAACTTGTCCTGGTGTCTCCCTGTGTAAAATGTACATAATATATATTGCCATCTGTCATTTTTAAAGATGCTAACTAGATGTAATGATTTTTATTTTACTGAGTAAACAAAATGATAGATTACGAAGCTCATAGCTAAAACTTGAAACAGAAATGTATCCTCACAGATTAAGAAATAGAGAAAAATACTACTACTAAAAATAATGATAATTATAATAAATTATACATAATGGACGCAGGACAACTAATAAAAGTAAAATACAAATACTGAACAACTGCAACAACAGCAGCTGGTGCAAACAGACTAATTATAGCCACGATAAACATACTGTATGTATAAATAGAAATGCCCCATAGTACTAAGATTGATTCATTTTCTTTAAAAACTCAATCACGTTAGTCCAGTCGACCACAGTATTAATTTAAGCCCTGTTAATTTTTGTTGCATATATGGTACACCATCCATGATAAACACTTTTTTGGGCTCTGTAATTTAGTAAAGGATTATCCAGGTTTCCCAAAGAATTCATTTGTATACCTAGCCAAACCTGACAAGATAATTAAGATACTGTCCTGAAGTAAGAAATGTATTAAAATTGCGCTTTGCCATAATCAGGTTAAGAACAACTTCTTACGAATGGAAACAACCTCATTGCCCAAGATAACAATATGGAAATGAATGCAGTTATTTGTCATGTCCACAAGGTGGCAGTAGCAGACCAGGCAGTAGAACTCGGGTCAGCTCCTTCCCATCAGTGTCCTCTGCAGCCGCATTAAACCACAGGGAAGCACTGCAGATGTCTCATTTTAAAATCTGCTGTGAAAGCCTGCTGCACTTTGATTGTAGCCCATAAAGGCCTCTAAATATTTTAGTCGCAGGCCTTTATTATTGGCTGTAGTGTAATAAAAATCTGTCATACACAGTACATTTTGACAACTCTCTCTTTATTCTCTCTCTCTCTTCCTATCAGGAGGTAGATTTGATCAGAGAGCAGGTGCAGCAGCTCATCTCTCTGCCTATGTGGATGTGCCTCCTACCAGTAAGATCTCTATCAACCTATTACTGTGATTCGGATGTTGGTTATTAATGTACAACTTATAATAATGTGTGATAATTTCATAGGAGACATTAGCCTCCCTCTCATGCCACTGATGTGTTTCTGTCAATATTGTCAGTCGAGACTCCAACATGAGCTGAAGAAAGTTCCAAAGCTGCAGAAGTTCTGGAATCTAATCAAGAAGAAATTTGATAAGATGGATGCTGACGCAGCCGAACAGTAAAATTATTTTCTGTGCTTGAGTTTTCAAATCTATACAGAAGGTTTCCAAGCCGTTTTCTGATTTGCTTTGTCTGTCTTCCTCAGGGCAAAAAGAGAGAGGACTTTCCTCTCAGCTCTCATTAAGAAGTTTCTTGGAGTTCTAATGTCGATTCCTCCATCAGGTAAACAATCAAGCACTTTTCCATTAGTGTGCAGTAAAAGAGCCCATTATGGGATTGTGTGCAGTTGCTTAATTTGAATTCTGTCAGCCAAAAGAAGGTCATGGTTCTACATCATACATTTTGAGAAAATTGTTTCTTCTCTTTGACTCTACCAGTCATAATGGTCTCTATCAGGTTTATGCAAATGGTATGACCATTTAGAAAGTCTGCTATGTCAAAATGTTTAAAGCCCCTTTCACAACTGAAGTGAACACTGAAAATAGTCCTCACATTGCATGAGATGGTATGTGTGAATACATGGTCTTGTATGTGTGAAGTTTGGTGCCGAGTCCTTTATCTGGGTAAGTGGACGTGACATCTTGTCTGCTCCTTAGTACAGTGTCTGGACATCACCCAGTCATGGTCAAGATCAACTTTACTGTCATTCAGACTATACACACCATAAAATTTTTTTGTTGTATATAGCTTCCAGACATGACAGAAAAATACTATTAAAAAAACAAAAACATAAAGTAATAATATAAGTTTCTATAAACAATATTAATATATTGCACATGATAAATAAAATTGCACATGCTCATACCACAGGTAAAAAAAAAACAGTTCTAGACCATAGCGTAGTCTTACGGTGTGCGTGTGTGGGGCAGGGCATCATGCAGGTTATTCCCACCAAGCGAGTGGGTGCATCAGTGATGGATTTATAATGTGACATGGGAATAATGATAAACAGAAACAGTGGCCCCTTAAACCATCACATGATCATCATGGATGTCTACTGTCCTAAAATTCTGCTTTCTCCACTTTTATCAACACTCTTGATATGTCTAATGACATTCAAACATGGACTCCTGTAAAGAAGCAGGTGACTTTTTTGTCATGTCCTGTTTCATTGCTTGCTCCATCTTCATGCCTAAACTGCTCCACATCATTTCTATCTGGTGCAAAAGCGACTTGCATGGATAATATCCTGTCCTTGGCTATATGTGTGAAAGGGTAACTCTGGGCAAGACCTGGCCCTTATCCTCTGGGCTTAAACTGCAGTTCATGTGTGAAAGGAGCTTTACATAAGTATGTCTGCTTTTCAGTCAAGGGCTGTTACCTCATTCATTTGAATGAGACCTCAGTATTACCTGTTTGCCTCACTGTTTCAGCCCTCCTTCATCTGTGAGTCGTGCATCTGCCGAAGGAGCATGTGCTGCAGCTGCCATTGTGCCATTGGCACTGCCTACTATATAGTAATGCGGGCCGACACGCAGGCCCCCCACCTGAATGCTAAAAACAGAACATGCCTATTGTTGTGTGTTTAGGTAGAATTCTAACCTGACACACTGGATTAAAATCTAAAAGCCAGCAGGATACACATCACTCTGCTGCCTGCTGCATGCTTCAACTTTAAAGGCACACAGACATGCTTAATTAGGGCTGAGGTCCCAGCATGCTGCTGTGCTGGCCATGCAGTATGGCATAGTGAGGCTCTCACACTCAGCATGGCACCTTGGTGCTGTCTACATGCATTTGTTGTCCTCATATCCTCTGTGAAAAGTACACACCCTCCTCTCCACTACTGCTTCTATACCATCTTTTTGGTTTTTGTGCATAGTTGTGTGTCTGTCTGTCACTAAGTGTTTATCAGTGACAGCTTGTGCGGCCTTATCTGAAGTGAAGTGACAATCCACATGATTTGCTTCTTCTTTTCCATAGGGCCTGCATCTATGGACAAAGTGCATTACTGTGAGAGATTCATTGAACTCATGATTGATTTAGAGGTAAGACAACCAGCAGTTCTTTTTCCATTTGAACTTTCTATCACTAAACTGGACGAAGGTTTATTTGAGTTTTATCGTCAAATATGATGCACACTTAATACAACCAAATCAGACAATAATTTCAACTGTGAATGTACCATAAAAGACAGGATTTGTGCAGCTCTTTGAAAAGTCTTAAAACGTATAAAATCTTTTAAGTGTGTTTTTGGGAAACATTTGTGTTTGTATTGTTGTTTGTGATTGTATTTGTACAGTAAGCACTAATGCTAACTGTGTAGCCCAGGCAGGATTTATCAGAGCACACCCAGCTAGTGTGTTGCAATGAGATGTGTGTGCTAAAAAAAAGTTACTTGTAGAATTAGTTAAAATAGTTTTTCATCTAATATGGGAAAGTGCAAATTCAGTGAGCTCTGACTTGAGAATAGCTCATAGCGAATAAATTAATTTAGTTTGCTTGTAATTCTAGGACTTAATATTCTTGGTACTTTTTTTTCCTAGTGTGGACAGGAAAAAGGTCTTAATTTGCTTTCATAAGAGATTTAAAAATGTCTTAAAAAGTCTGGAATTTAACTTGTTGAAGCGTGCAGAAACCCTGAAAGGAGCACAGGGGTTATATCTGTGTAATCGTGTTGTTCTCATACAGTGGTGTAGACAACCGTTGTAAGAGTGCATTTGCCTTTTGTCCTTCACATTTATCGCTAACTCAGGTCAGCAGACAGTAGATAAATGTCCGGTCTCAGCTCTGTCCGGTGCATCTCTGTCATCGCCGTCTGCAAACATAAGCAGTATTTGAAACAGTAGTCTTTCATTATGAGAGAGTTTTTTTTCAGCCTGGTGGCTGTTGACCGGTGTGAGGTAAATACTAATGGACAGGGTGCTTTGACTTTATGGGTGAGATCAAGAGCTGCCTCCTCAGTGGAATAATTCTAGTGTTTAAGGAAGCAGTTATTTTGAGTATTTGAGTTGACTTATTTAAAGTATCAAGTTTAAGCTGCACGTAGGTAGAGCCTGACTGATGTCAATCGAGCAATTTTATTTGCTGTTGTGAGCCTGTCATAGTCATGTAAGGTTAGGTCAAGAAGGAGCATTGCCTTTCTGTGTGGAATTTACATGTTACCCATTGTAACATGCAGTAATACAGTTGTTTTATGTACTACAAGTGCTGCTGGAGTTCTTGACCAGCTATCAGTATTTCATCAACTAAAATGTATATTTTATATTGTGTTATATCTGCATCTTTCTGTCTTAAAATGACTCTTTTTATAGTAAAGGTTGCTGAAACACTGGGTATGGCGGTACAGTGAGATTTGATGAAAAATGAGGCTCATAGGTGAAATACACAGTGACGGTGTAGCATCAAAATCACTATCAGAACAGTTATGTTTCCTTCCATGGATCACACATTTGTATTCCTTTTAACACAAAATCATTAATGGAACAACCTAAATTACTGTGTCTCAACGGGCGTTCAGAGATCAAAGTGGGGTGCTTGAAGCAAGATGTTTGGAAGGGGCGCATTTGGGTGCTCTTGGATGGCATAGTGTTAGCACCGTGATTCCAAATTTACAAGAGGGATATCCGTTGTCAGACCTCAAAGTCTTAAATTTCACATTTGTGTATAAGGTTGAATTGGATGTCAGGGTTCCCAACTGTCAAAGTCAACATCTCATTTTGTTACTCAGTTATTTGGCATTCAATAACGTTTAAATTAATAAATAAATAAAATCAATCTATAATAATAATAAATAGGGAACACAATTAATTTTTATTTATAATATTATTATTTTTACGGGGGCAGCCAGGAACCTGGATAATGAAATAGGAGGGCATTGATCCCTAAAAGGTTGAGAACCATTGGTCTAAATGAAAGCTTTTTTGCATTTTTCCTTTTAGTTTTTTCTTTCAGAGACTGGGGATGATCTGCAGCATATTAAATTTGCTGTGCAAGGCTTGACTGAATACCAACTAGTTTCAGTTTGTGGTGTTGTCATGAGGTCACGTACACTCTGTTTCAGAGACATCACTTACACAACCAGACTTAACTTTTGCAGGGTGATGAAATGATTCATACAGATGTGCATTCTTCATGGAAGTATTGGTTCAGTAAACAAAATGATTAAGGAAAACATAATTAGACGTAGCAGTGAGATTGGCTATCTCTCATAAAGACGTACTGTCACATTAGCTGTTGCTGCTGCTGCCCGAGCACATCTCCTGTTACTAGCAGTGGAGCTCGATAGATTTCTTGTGGCTGCGTGCTGACAGGCCGGCCTCGCTGTTCCTGGCATCGGCTAGTGGCCGGCCAGCTGACTGTCTCCAGAGACGTCTCCTGTCCTTCAGTGCTATCCTTTTACAAAGCCTCAGTTCCCTGAAATCCATACTTCCCCTCTCTGATGGTGACCTGAAAATGAATGCAGGAAGGAAGCTCCGCATTTCCAGGCCCATTTTATGCTGCCTGTCAGGACTGCGTTGGGATCAAAGATGGGTGTTGGATATAAATGTATCTGTTCTCTCAGTGTTCAGGTATCACTTGCTGCACCTGCTGCCTTTGAAGAGCAGTTTTCAGTGGATAAAAAAATGGATACTTCAATTTGTTGGTGTTTTGCATTTCCGTATTCCATTTCATATTTTATTTCACAATGCTGCTGCTTTTTTTTCTGGGCAGTTCTTTCAGCCTTTATAGCATGATAGATTGAACTCCTTTTTTGTTGTGTGTGCACCCTCTCACTCAGACTGTCAGTTCATCAACATGCTTGGTGTTTCTTTGTTATTTTCCAACCAAAGCAGCCCTGTTATCTCACTTTGACAGGTTCCTTCAGTACGTCCCTTCATGTCATGTTCCAGTGCCGCAACAAGCAAATAAATCATGGCTGTAGAAGTAGCTGAGCCAGTTTTCTCTGTCATCTTCACATCTCACTGTCAGTTTATCTTTTTGTTTACCTCGCTGCTGTATGTTTCAAGGCAATCTCAAGACAAAAAAAGACAATGTATCGATGAGTACTATGGATAATCAAAGTCCAGATGCTGGGAACTGTGGTGAATCGATTATTTTGACCCACGGGAGGTGTCATTTCTTACAATACCTATTTTCGTCATTGTGTGTAGAGCCATTTTTGCCTGCAAATCTGATTTGGCTTGTCTTCCTTTGATTGTTTTTGTCCTGACAACAGATATAACATTTTCCTGTCATGTTTTTACATTTCACTTGCATACAGTTGTATTATTAATATCAGTTTGTTGTTAACATGGGGTTCTTTGTGTCTAGGCCCTGCTCCCCACCCGGCGTTGGTTCAATACTGTCCTGGATGACGCTCACCTGGTGGTCAGCTGTCATCTGTCCAGCCTCACCCAGAGAGAGAAGGAGGGTCACCTGTTCTGCCAGGTACAAAACTCAAGAAACATTTCCTATATTCACATTTCAAGCCTTACTGCTCAAATCAGATTTATTGTGACGAT
>JAPQRN010000016.1:14898056-14909185 GCA_037367275.1 Coranthus polyacanthus | reverse complement strand
TAGAAATTAAAAACATTAGAAACTGAATAACAACAATGTGAAACGAAGACTCGCATTAGCACCAGATGAAACTCGCAGCGTCTGTGCCACACAATAGACACCTGTATATGCAATCAATTCATAAGACACTCAGTATCCCACAGATACTAAACTGTATTCACACACATCATAAATCAAAAGATTTCATCAGAGAGGAGTGAGCTGCAGGAGGAAGGTGTGTGTTTTCAAATATTAGTGTTCTTTCCCCACTGATCTCTGGCTCCTGCAGCTTTAACTGATTATATGTTTGTACAGCAATATATTTCTTTGTTGTCTTAATTAGTTTGATTAGATGTAGAGTAATTAGTTTGTAGATACCAGAACAACACAAAGTTCCTCTTTGCAGCTATTCCATATCCATCACCTGTATTTAACTTCTGTAAGGGATTATAAATTCTTTTAAGTTTGTTTGAGTCAGGCAGGGGGGTTATGAGCCAAGCTGAGCTGAATCAGGTAAAGACTTTAGTTGAACCATTTCATGTTTTTTTTAGACGCTCTGCTCCTTTCCCCCCAGAATTAGGGTTTTGAATATAGCAGGAACCGTATTGTTCGCCGCTCCGCAAACTGTCACCGAAGCAGCTCCTGGGTAACTCCAAATATGCCGATCAGATTTAACAAGGCACTTTTCATCCAAACAACTCACGCTAATGCCAGTTTATTCCAGCTGCGCTACCCACGGGCTAAGCTCCCAGTCACCCGCCGCTCTGAATTTATCCGCTAAGTCCCCCCTGAACACACAATGCGTATCCTGCCCACACACATATATACACACCCATTCTCTCACACACACATCACACACTCCCTTTCAGTTACATAAAAAAAAAATGCGTTGAGTGTCATTTCAGGCCAAAACAGAAATGAATACATGATCAAAGTGTATGCATCTCTTTGTGAAATGTAAACAAAATGGAGATGATTCATCACTAGTGGAAATGTCAAAATAATTGGTGTAATTGGGTTTGTGGATTACTTCTTGACTGTGATCCTGTTATTTCAAAGGACATTTAGTTGTTTTTTTTTTACTAAATTTACTTTTTTATTGAATTTTGTTTCAGTTCCGGGGGTTTCTGGGTATTTTTTTTTTTTTTTTTTTTTAAAGAAAACAAAATGATGAAGTCAGAGGTGGAACTATAACCAACTAAAAATGTCTTATTTATGATAATAAATAACTAGGTTAGTAAGTAACTACTACTGTACTACTTTTTTAAACACTTACCAGAGGTGGCAAAACTTCGCACATTCTTTACTCAAGTAGAAATACAGATACCTGTGGGGAAAAAACTAACAGTTATTCAACTTCTGTACTACAGTAAAACAGATAAAGTACACAAGCTGAGTACATCTCAGAGTATAAAAGTAAAAAGTCAGTCTTTGAAGGATATTTCTCCCGGCTGTTTCTATAAAAAGCAGACTGAACTGCATGTCATATTAATATAATGTGAAGAGTATTGAACCACTCTAACTTCAAATAAAATAAAGTTATCATTAACTTTTCTACAATGTGAAAATCAGTTTTCAATGTCAGCAACAGAACTCGAAACATCTTTTACCAGTGGCTCAGTCTCTTGTCTTTGTCTTATTGCGTCTTGTCTGTGTTATTGTCCCATCTATTTAGGCTTAAATTGGTCTTGATGTTGGGAAGGTGCACAGTGATACAAAATATAAATAACTGATAGCTATAATATTGGTCCAAGAGGCTTTTTTTGCATCTCTGGATCCGACAACATGTGCCTTGTCAAGGTGAAACTTCATTCGGGGTTTCATTTTTTTACATTTTCTATCGGACAACATTGAGCCGTTTTGTGACGCTCATGTCCGAGACCCATAAAATCAACATTACATTATAATGATACATTTTTTTCCCACTTTTGATGCATACGCAAGGTTGCTTGATATTGGGATCATTCAAGTTAAGGTCTATTGAAATCAGAAATTCATTTGGGTTTTTTATGTTGTCTCTCGTGTGCACACAAGTGTCTAGCTACAAGACAGTGTCCTGAACAGATGAGGGAACACCTTTTGATGATTTTTGAATGCTGATGAAATTGCATATTACTTTTGCTGATTTAACATTAAATGTGCTGATGTTGGTTTACCCAAACTATTAACTGTGTTCAGAACATTCCTCCAGCAGTACTGTAGACTAGTTTGTGCTTTGGCCTCATCCTTACCTTCTCCTGCCAGTTACTCAGCTGTCAGTCATGACCTGGTCCAGTCATCTCCATTACTCACAGCGAATTGTTGTGCTGCTGTTATTTTGTTGCTAAGGGAAGGGCTGTCCACATGACCTATGCCAGGTCATCGTCCAAACTGCAGCACTGGCACAATTGCCACCCCACTGCCCAAGCAGCAAAATGCATGCGCGTCCACGGATCCTGTCGGTCCGTGCCACGTGTGTGCCTGTCCAGGCCTGTCACAGTCTGTTCAGGTCCTGTCCTTCGTTGTGTACCAGACCCTGCCTGTGTCACAGTGTGTCAGCATGATCCAAACAGGTCTGTATGCAGAGAACCACGCCTCGGCTTTTACACACGGAGACGGCCTTTGATTTTCATAATCCTGTCGCATCAGTGTGCCCCGGCCCCTTAACACACACATGCTGACAGAGCAGGAGTGCAGTGTCAAAGCAAACAGAAGAATTGCTTTATGCGGCAGTGCTAACAAGCACAGAGTGTTAGACAAGGCTGAGCATCTTCATGCATATAGTTCTGCCAATAGGAAAACTCTTTCACATAGGGAGGGGTAGTGTCCCAAATAGAAAGAGTGGACATAAATGCAGTCTCTTTTTGCATATTATTAGATTTAATTTACACATATAGCATGAGTAGAGACCAGATTACCATTTTCTAACCCTTCACTTGAATCACTGTTTCAAGACAACAATCTGCTTTTATCTACTGATTATCATCCCAGCTCATAAACTCAGTGTGAACTTGAACAAATGCAAATTTCCTAGCTAACCATCTTCTTCTCTTTCTCTGCAGTCCCAATACACTCCACCGGGTGGCCTCGTATCTGTGTCTGTTACCCGAGCTGTCTGAAGGGCAGGACACCACCTATGAGAAGGTGGTTCTCCTCGAGCTGCTGGTAAATGTCTTCACTATTATTACATTTTCTATGCAGATTTTTCAGATTCTAAGACTTGGCTTCCTCCTCCTTTTTCTCTTCCTTAGAATAGAACAATATATTGAATAGAATAGAAGTATATATTGTTGGCCCAGGTCACCTGTCAGTGGTCATTTCTTCCTAGCATGTGTTTACAGATACAGTTCTTGGATTAGCAAATCAGAACAGAACAAAACAGAACAGAACAGAGTACACATCCATCCATAAAGGAAATGACTGTTGTTACAGCAGCCACATTCACAGACAACAAAGATCCATCAAAATACAAGATGCTAAAAACTAATTATAGTATTAAATTACGCTAAGCTAAAGCTAAGACATAAAATTTATAATATGTAAAAATACCATATGCTATGTGTGACTCTCATTCAGGAGGCGTGGCTGACCCCAATGCTAGGTATGACACATTCTTTCAAAAGGTGTGATTGGTTGATCAACAAAAGAAGGAGAAACAGAAACAGAATATGGTTCTGCTTTCATCAAATTCTGTGATTGCTGGCTACTTGACCACAAACAGTAACCTCGCGTGATCGGATGTGTATTCTCTCTTTAACTCACTGTCATTCAGCACTTTTAGAATCTTTCTTCTGCTTCTTTGTTTTTCTGCCATTTTCTCCTCTGAATTTCTCTGAAGAAACTGATAAGCCTCTCACATGTCCTCCTCCTACTCGGAACAGTTTCTCACCTTAGGAGCTCCCTCAAGGGTTTAGATGCTGTGAATAACTTCATAATTCTAACAATTTTCTTTGTAATAGGGACACTTATGTATACAGCCTATACAGCCCTTTATGTAGACATAAAAATAAATAAGCTATGCATATAAAAAATATAAATACATCACATTATTGCATTATTTGTTAAAAAATAATAATTTTAATTAAAATAAAGCATCGCTGGTAGGCAATGACAAACAGGTTGCATTGAATTTATTCATTTTGATGAACAAAAAAGGAAGCACTAATCCGATTTATGATTTTTCACATCCATTTAAAAGTAAAAACCTGATTATTCGATATATTGGCCAGCCCTAATTAGAATTTTGTAATAACATGCATTGGCTGTGTTGTGAATTTGAGATGCATACATATAGCAGACTGGCTGAAAATATTTTTTTAGGCCACAGCGTATATTAAGTGTTAAGTATCCTGTTGAGTATCTTTCAAAGCTCTGCATGTTGGAGGCCTCACAGTGGAATGTAACAGATGAAAAAGGACTATTATCTATAATGCAGTATAATCTTGAACAGAAATCCAGACCGATATGAGTAAGGAAGCAACCACGTTCCTACAGATCTTTAAAAAGTCTTAGCAGGCATTGAATTCATCAAATCTAAAAAGAAAGCCTTAAATTGTATTAAAACACTTTAAATTAACCTTTCAAAATTCTTAGAAATGCAAAGGGAACATTTTCGGCAAATTGTCCCTAACCCCAAGTAACTGGTATTTGTTTTTCTTTGTAAAGTTGGTCTTGAATTTAATTACAAGTGGCATAAAAAAGTCTTAAACTTGCCTTAAGATGTAGGAACCCTGAATAAGTACGTAAACTGTTCATATAGGTAGCACAGGAGTTTAAAGTGCTTCACATTTAACAATAATATCCGTTAACAGCACACGTGAAACAATAAAAGCACTATAGCAAACAAAACAATATATAATAGTACAGAGAAGGCATAATCCTAGTCAGCTTAGAAAGCAAGTGGAATGCAATTTATAAAACGGAAAGATACTGTAGAGACATTCTGTAACTACTGGAAGTCAAATAATCTTTGTTTTTTGACATGTGTTCCCACTAATACTTTGTAAATCAGATATAAATGAATCAAAAGGACACTTTGACTTTGTATCGGGGAATTAAACAATAATTCAGGTAATCATTTATGTAATTGGTTTTGGTTCACCTTTACAAACAATGCTGGTGAACAGTTATTTTCTGGCACAATAAGTGGCTAGTCAGCGTTATGGCATAATAGGTTTTGTGTTTCTCATTTTAAAGTCATTAATTTAAGCTCCTGACCTTGGAATACATATAGTATCCCCTCTTCTCTGCCCGTCCCTCTTGAATTTGCCTTCTAATCCAATTATAGCTTTATGTGGGCATTTGTGAAACGCAGGGTAAATTGAAGACGGTGCTGATGAGATAGGGAGGCATTTTTTTTCAGTGTCTCTTAAAGGCTGGAGCGAGTTTGATTGTGCTCTTTGGTCCCCCTTCCTTCCTTTGCGCACCCAATTTTTCTTTTTTAAACCCCCTCCAGGAATCTGTTCTTCCCAATACACAAACGTGCTATAGAGCTCTTCATCAAATTGGGTGTTTTCAAGGCTGCCCTGTGGCTTTTCATAATTACACACTCAGACTGTCCCCAGGTCCTTTTCTGAGAACCCATGGAAAAGAGCTGTTTCATAATTATCTGAGTAGATTGTTGCAAGAGACAATGTCAGGGGACTCATTTGTGTGCGCCCGAGGTTGCCCCAGACAACCAAAATATCTGACTGGATGGGTTTAATAAGAAATGGGCCACGGGACTAGAATCGCTGCAATGGTAGCAAAACATTCATGCTCATGAACATGCTTAAAGAGGAGGGGTTCTTTGGAGAGGCAGTGCTGCTGTTACACCAGTGCCACGGTTAGGGAACTGGTTATTATTGTGCAGCAAATATTATTAAACTTATTAATTATGGTTGTGCGGGGCTGGTATTTTCTGATACCAATGCGATTTTATAAAATCCATTTTAACAAAAAGAAAATGACATTGCGCATTAGGTACACATGCATTTTAATACACTTAAAGCAATAACATAAACACAAAAATACTGTTTGTTTCAACTACTTTATGCTTCAGCATCCTGACATTTTTACACTCAAAGCAGTTTTACAAAATAAAAAATGAACCCGCTTACCGTGACATGAAGGTGTTGAGCCAACTTTCTTACTCCACTAATAAACCTTTTCCACAGCAGACATTTTGACTTATCATGGAAGAACATAAAATGTGTGTAATTAGTTTAATTCAATTCAATGGCTGCATTCCATGTAGTTGCATCAGTTGCAGGGTTTTGTTTGTGCATGCTGCCACGCTGGCATGGCTTTCTGGGACACTTTAATGGAACAGATCCATCATTAATGTTATTAGGATCACCTGTGTTTATCCTGCTGAGAGAAGCCAAAATGTCTGCTGTGAAAAAACTCTATTCATTTTAAATAGGCCGAGTACCAGTTTAAATACAGTACTTTACTAGGTTTGTCGCCACATTGTCTCGCTATCTGTTGTTTGGATAGCAGGTATTTTTTTAGTCGGTTTATAGTGACTCTTTTCTTGACTTTCTGCTGCTGAGGATATAAAATAATGATGACTGAAAATGAAACGACCCCCAGTCATTCTGATTTTTACACAAATGCTTTGCTGAAGCTACAACACAAAACACAACGTTCAAGATTTTTAATGTTATTATGAAAAGTGTACATATATTTTCAATTCACAATGAAATTGGGCCTTGACAAATTAGATTGTATCGTCAAGTTAATTAATGGGAAACAACTTGTTAGTATAACCTTACATTAGATAACTGATATTGGTCCCTAAGATTTACTCCTTAGGTATTGAATGACAAGGCACTTTTTCGAGTGTCTAAGCAATTGAGTCAAGTGCTGGATTTAAAGACCAGGGGATTTAAATAGAGATACCAGCATAATGAAAACTAGAATCTCCTTCATGAGATCATGTAAAATATGTGTAAATATTTAGCCCTTAAATTGGTTTTCACATGAATGCCCATTTACAAGCACACTTTCAACCACAACAGCCAACTGACATCTAACAGGAAAGCTACAGTGATGGTAAAGTGCCAAAAGGCTTTAGTTAAATCAGGTTTTTTGTGGTGGATATGTTATAACAGATGTGTCTTGATTTTATGAAAGCGGTCTCTTCTTTGTTCCCTGGTCGGCCTTTGAATAAAGAATCCTAGAGAGAGCGTCATAGGGACAGAGTGTATTTATTCATTAGCCTAATTTCCCTGTGTCCGTATCTGTGTCCTCTCTGTCACCCTCTCTTTTTCGCTCTCGCAGGTGTCGCGTCATGAGCGCAGAATCTCTCAGATTGAGCAACTTAACCAGATGCCCCTTTATCCAACAGAGAAGATAATCTGGGATGAGAACATCGTCCCGACAGAGTACTACTCAGGCGAAGGTGCGTGTTGGGTGTAAATGCAAGTGTACAATGTGATTGTGTTTGCACATGTCCATGTCTGTGATTCAGTTAACATGCACTTGAGCACACAGGCTAATTTCAGCATCTAGCGTTATCCCTTCTGAAGCATGAACACAATATAGCAAATCTGGCTCCACATTCCCTCAGACAAGCTTATTTGTCTTTTGTAAAAGTCATAATTTTAGTTGATTTATAGTATTGTCTTTTTAGTTTATTTGCATAATTTGTGTCTGTCTGTATCTTTTCAGGCTGCCTAGCTCTCCCTAAACTCAATCTCCAGTTCCTGACCCTGCATGACTACCTGCTGAGGAACTTTAACCTCTTTCGCCTGGAGTCCACATATGAAATTAGGCAGGACATAGAAGATGTGGTGTGGCGTATGAAACCATGGTGAGAAGTTCTTTGTTATTTTGAGAAACAGTCACCATGGTACAACATTTTTTGCTAGATAAACAAACCTGTATTGTCTTGATTAAAGTTGGCTTATTTTCTAGAAATATCACATAATCATACTGCTCTAAAGAAGAAGAAAGACTAAAGACTATCACAAATACCAGAAGAGGCAAAGGAATCAATGCAAA
The DNA here is from genome assembly GCA_037367275.1 of Coranthus polyacanthus. NCBI lineage: Eukaryota > Metazoa > Chordata > Actinopteri > Kurtiformes > Apogonidae > Coranthus > Coranthus polyacanthus. The sequence goes on along the minus strand of JAPQRN010000016.1, from coordinate 14,901,241 downwards.
AAAAAGTAACAAATTTATTTTGAGAAGAACCTAAATAAGAGGCACACAAAGAGTCTCCCAGAGAGACCCTTGGGGAAAGCTGCTGCATTAACTTTATCTTTGCTTATTAGTCCTGTTAAATTGGACTCTTTGGGTTCTTTTTTGCCCCTTGGTGCGATTTTTTGGGGGGGCAAGTGTGAACCCAGTAATCATAATGTGGTGCCAACCAAAGCAAAGAGACTAGGGGTCAAAATATTGATATTTGACCCCTTGCTCTCACTTACTTGCAATACATTATTGATACTCCGGTGCCAAATCGATACTGGACATACAATATCAATGGACATTGAGTTGCAGTCAGAGACACTAATATGAGACAATTTTTTTTGTACATCATTTCAACTCCGTTGTCAAATTCTGTGAAAGTCACATCACAATGCAATGAATAATTACATAATTCCTGCGTTTTTCAGCTGATACCGTCAGTGGAAAAGCGGCATTACATGGTTTGCAGTGATTCATTTTAGGATTGCTTGGATATTAATCTGCGTGAAAAGGAACCGACCTGAACCAAAATGCCCCAAACTTTATAAACTCATCAACTAATTCAGACCAGAGCGAACTAACTCTAGGTGTGAAAATCCCCTCTGGACTTTGGGTACAGGTGCTCCTTGTGAGCCACAGTGGACGGCCCCGCCTACCAATAATTTGCAAGGAAGGAGAAACCAAACAGTCCCGAGGGTTGTCACACTACCTTTCACGTGGTGCCGCTGAGCTTTGATAATATTTTATTAGTAGACTGTGACATTTGGTACACCACATTTGGAAACCCATTGCTTAACATAATAAGTGTTCCCATTATGTCAACTGATGTAGCAACTTGCTTGTTGTTTGTGCAAAAGTAAATAAGTAAGCAGTAGTGCCATGTGCAGTGCTGTCCTAAATCCAACTGATTTCAATCTTGACAGCAGCCCACAGCGTTTGTCTAACTCGCTGTTGTGTCTATCCCTCTATCCACACAGGCAGTCAGAGTATGGAGGGGCAGTGTTTGGGGGCTGGGCCAGGATGGCTCAGACTATCACCTCTTTCTCCATAGCAGAAGTTGCCAAGCCCAACATCGGAGAGAGCTGGCCTGCTCGTGTCCGAGCTGATGTCACCATTAACCTCAATGTACAAGATCATATCAAGCATGAGTGGGAAGGTAATGCTACATGCAGTCTCATGTGCGTGTTTCTGTTAATCGACTTTCTTCTCTTTTGGAGCATCGTTTCACTACTGATTTCCCAAAGCGATTCAGTTCTGATTCTCAAGGTCCCAATTCAGTTTGATTTCTTACTCAAATAGGTTCAATATCTATTCAGTTAGGGATAATTCAGGTATAATACTAGGTATAATAATAAATTCTGCTCGGATGTGAGAGAGATTGTCAGATAAGTAATGCTTCAAACTGTACAAGGAACCCTCTAACCTGGTGTATTATTAAAAATATGTTTTATAAATAATAATACAACATTAAGAATTGACCCCAAATCAGTCACATTAAACCAGGGCTTGACGTTTACCTAAGGAGCACATGTGCTCTTGAGTTGAAAAATTTTAATTTTGCTTTAGGCATCCTGTTTAAAAGCCATATATTATTAATCGGTACTGGATCATTCAAATGAAGCTCAATTTGAATCCAAAAATTGTTTTTTTTTTCTTTAACCCAGCCCTAATAACTTTTCATATTTGTCTAGGCAACATTTATATTGTTTTTTTTCCCTCTTCATCCCACACTATGACTCAGCTGATTCTGCCTCTGGCTTCTTTTATATTAAAAAGCTGCCGTTTGTTGACTGTCAACAAATAAATGGAAGGAAAAATGAGCTGATCACAAAGCACATCCTCATAAACTCTGAGACTATGATACATGATTACTTTCCATTTTTGCTCACTACACCTTTACTTTTTCCAATTTCTTCTCCTAACAGTCATCCTAGTAAGCAGTTTACAGCCTCCATAAAGTCCTCAGCTCTGCTCTGTTCTGTCTGATCGGGCCTTGACTTATGACCCAAGCCTACCTGAAGACATACTATGCCTGTGTGGACTCTCCCATTTCTCTCTTTGATTTTATTTATTGCTCGTTTTTCTTTCAACCTCTGTGTGGCTGATCCAGGGGGATTTTCAGCAACGTGAGTGGGAGTTTATCATCCTCATGCAGCACCATTCTCGTAAATGTTCTCTTAATTTTCAATGCACCAAACATTCTTAACCATCCAAATCTGCTTTTACCAAGTTGTACCGAATGATGAATCCCACTTGATCATAAATTGGAGCCACGTGGCTGATTGTGGTTTATTAGCATAGGCCATGCCCCTAAACACTATACAAATAGTGTACATAAAAAACTGCAAAGATGCCACCAAAAACGGTCGTAAGACGAAGAAAAAGAATTTAAGTGGTGGTGAAACTAAAATACTGTGAAATTAGCTTAAATAAATGTTCAAGTCACTAAAATTTTCTCTTGCCTAAAGCCAAGTTCACACCAAAGATTCACTATGAGGCGAGCTGAGAACATGCAACTATTTGCAAAGCACCAGTCTGCAACATTCTGAAAACCTGCCAATTTATACTAATGCAACGTGACAAGACGGTGTATCTTTTTTCCATAGCAACAGCTCTCTGTACTTGTGTTTTAACTGCAAGCTTTTCAGACTTTTTGTAGCTGGATATAATTTGTAGCATCTTAAAAAAAAAAATGAATGAGGATAGTTATAGTGAGTTATTTATTACTGTTGTTTTTCTAGTACTGATGAAGCGATTTAAACATTAAAAACTCCCGTCTATTCCTGGAGTAGTTCTGTCCTTTAGAGGAGTTGGTGTCACCTCTAATATGCAGAGAAAACATTAACAGGAGACAGGATTTTATCAGTACAATAGTTGATAATAACACGGTGCCTCTTTGCAGCAGGTGAGCTACCACCCAGAAATACTGAGAAAATCCTGTACTATATAACACTACATTCTAAACCCAGCCACTGGAGATTTGATGAGCTGAGACAGGACTGTTGCCACCGCTGCAACCTTTACCTGCAACATTCTAAAATGGGTTCATTTTGCTGTGAATCTTTGGTCTGAACTAAGCATAGAGGTACTAAACACTAAAACATTTTTTTTGAGTTATGACTCCACTGTGATGAAACACAACAATGCTGGTGTACATATTT
>JAPQRN010000016.1:14878837-14897956 GCA_037367275.1 Coranthus polyacanthus | reverse complement strand
GGTGCTCCTTGTGAGCCACAGTGCACGGCCCCGCCTACCAATAACTTGCAAGGAAGGAGAAACCAAACAACCAAACAGTCCTGAGGGTTGTCACACTACCTTTCACGTGATGCCGCTGAGCTTTGATAATATTTTACAATCATCTTAAGCCTTCCTCATGTAAAGTCAGCCGTTTGGGATCACCTATAGCATGAAATATATACATTAGTATATTAGAATTTATATTAATGCCCTTTAATCAGAGGTGTGCGGTCCATTTATCGTTCACTTGAAGTCTGCCAAACCTCTTTCCGACTGGGGAAGTGAAGTCGTTATATTGCTCTATTCAGAACCATCAGACCCAGGGATCCCACCGTTTTTCCCTCTTAAAACCACTGCCTTGATTAGTTAATTTGTCAGTTCTGATCTGAAATGTAATGTATTAAAACACCAAACTCACTTAACAACACAGGCTGCTCTATTGCTCTATTTGTCGTGGAACTCTTGTAGGTTTGAAGAGCTCTTCAGGGCTTCAGTTCCCTGGTGGGAAATCACTGTATGACGGCAAGAAAATGAGGTGAAAATATTCTAAATATAGCGTACACTTAAAGAGATAGTGTTTTTTTTTAGGTGATAAAGCAGCACAAAAGCCCAAACTAACCACGTGTAAAAACGTTTTTGATTCATTATAAAACTCCAGTGGGGGCAAATTAGTATGCCAGAACCTAGGTAATTCATGGAACACTTCATCTTCACAGATGTATGTACAGGAAAATGTGGATTCATGTTTACTTCATCTAGATGTTGTTAAAATATTGTAATAATGTTAGTCCAAAATAATGAAAAAATGCAGAGTTTCTATTCAGATAACAACAACAAAAAGCCATCACACACAGCCTCCAGAAACCAGGAAAACTTGTTATAAATTGGTTGTAACTGACCTACATTTTCTAAGAGGTGAGAAAATTGTGATTCAGGTCATGGCTTGTGATTCTACCTGAAAAGATCATATGATCTTTTGGCCAGATCACCCAGCCCTATTTTCCTGGAATACTCTCTTTTTCTGTGGTTTTACTGTCTTCTTTGGAATTCAGACGAGGTATGAAGTATTACTTCCTTCCGTCTGCCAGCCCTTTCCCCATCGTATAATTAGAGCTTCATGTTTTAAAGATCAGGCAAATGCTGACAGGGTGCTTTCTCGCATCTCCAAACTCCCCCCACACTCCTCTGTCTCATTCCCACTCCACCTCTCTGTCTGTCTTTGTCCTTTTCTCTCTCCAACTCTTTTTGTATCCTTCTTTCCCTTTTTTTCTATCTTTCTTTCATTTTTCATCCCCCTCTTTCCTTTTTAGGGCTGCGGAAGCACGATGTTTGCTTTCTGATCACGGTGCGGCCCAACCTGCCCTACGGCACACGCTTCGACCGGCGACAGCCCTTTGTGGAGCAGACAGGTCTGGTGTACGTGAGGGGCTGCGAGGTGCAGGGCATGCTGGATGACAAGGGACGTGTCATTGAGGAAGGTATGCAACTATACGCTCCTGCTGTCATAAAGACAAACTGTGACACATGACACCCATCCTCTCATCAGACCCCCTACATCCAGTCATTTCTGTCCACTGATCCCTGTGATTGGGTCAGACCGGGGGTTGTCATGGTGACAGTCACAGTGAGACCCGACCTGTTCACATTAACATCTTGTTAACCTGAGGTGAGCACCTGAGAGCTTTGGCACTTCGCCCTCGTTATATTATTGGATTTAACTTAGGAGTTGGTTTGGTTTGCTTTGCTTTATTGAACAATAGTTTTACAAACAGCAAGGCGAGTTTATCATGCTATTAAAAACTTGCACTGGTGGCACAAGTCAGGATTATGCAGCACTAATGCACAATGCAACAATGAAATAGAATTCCAGGTAAAATCAAGTACTTTTCAATTGATAAAAAACTCAAATTACCCCTAAAACTAAATAAACACTTAAGAAAAACAACTAAAAATCGAAATATAAGTAAAACTAAAACTACTTCTACACTCAGTAAAACTAAAACTAAACTCAAAGACTATAATATGATATGAGTAAGAGAAAAGACTAAAAGAAAAAGTTTTCTGTTTGTCCATGCAGAACCAATCGCTTTCCTGAAAAGCAAAAAACAAACTGCTCAGTAACATGATCTAGCCCATTTACTGTTTTACTGTCCCTTCTCCACAGCCCACAACAGCCTCTCTGAGTGACTGTTTTACCCGAGTTTGCCTGCGGTTCTGCTATTCTAAGTGTTTGCGTCCCCCCCTGTCAGAACATGTGTCCATGCACTGAAGCACCCTTTCCCTTTTCCTCCGTCTCCTCATCCGTTTGGATTAAATATGCAGAGGGCAGGGTTTTCTAAACAGACATCGTGCCAGGGAACATGGCCTCCGTGCGTCGTCTTTGTTAAACTTTCAGCTCTCCAGCGGGGATAAGTGCTGCTGCGGCTAACTGGGTGCTGTATCATAAATCATTCTGCACTTTGTAAAGGTGTGGGGAGACACAAGCATATAGTACACTACATATACTACATATGTCAAACAAATGCTGTGAGTCTCCTAACAAACCATGATGTAATCCCACATTTCATTAACTCACATGTTATCACGACGACACGCGCTCTGCTTTACACTCACACACCTTATCTCAGCTGTCCACATTGTTGTCCCATAGTGTGAAGTATGTCGCTTCCATTCTTCAGCTATCACCGCACTCATTTTAGTAAGGTGGATTTGATGATCCCCATATGTGCACTCACACATGTACACACATACATAGGTCCCCACATATCACAGTCAACAGATTGAGTTTCACTCTCCCGACTCTGCCCTGCAGCTCTTTACAACAGTCTATTTAGACATCTGTGATAAGCTGCTCCCAGCAGACTCCCCATGGGAGAGCTGAAAGCACCGTGTCTGTCAGTCAGGCATCTACATATAATACCTGTGCTTAAAGAAGAACAGAGTTGTAGTGAGGCAAGGAAGGCTGAGCTCTGGTGTTTTTTTTAAAGGTGGACAGTGGACAGCCTGCATGTAGTCGCTTGTTTTTATTTTGAGTGTTAAACTTCAGCACGAAAGGTCTGGAATTTGGGCTCTGTGTGATTTGACCGAGATCTCCATCACTGTATTTGTCATTTTAATATCCACATAACATTATATCATGATATAGCATTTTCTGTAAATTCAATCAATAGATGTTTTTTAAAAAATGACCACATGGAAAAGTGTACATGTTGTTATTACATTTCAAATTACATACTCAACAAATAAGAGGTACTTGATCATATTTGATTGTTTTTCTCCTATAAGGAATGTTTGTAGAAATGTTCAGTTAAGCATGTAACAAAATATAAAAGTAGAAAGAACTGTTTGAATTGTAGCAGCAAACACAAGTGCATACAATCCTAATGTAAATATATATAGATAGATAAATAAATAATATATAAAGCACCAAATGTAAACCTGAACACTTTCACGTTTTCTCTATAGCAGCAAAATAAGGCGCACGGTATAAATTCATACAATAATACACAATACACCTGCTTCCCTGCTGTGTGGAAAAACACAAAGCATTATTCAAATTCTGAAAAATAAAGCCATAAAGAATGTCAGTATATTATAAAAAGACAGATGGTTTTCTATTGTCACACAGTATGATCACATTCACACACTGGGGGGAAAAACCCTGTATAAATATATATTGTATGTCTCCTGCTGTTTATATGCACTTACCTGTACTAACCATTGTTTATTTTATAATATACATGAGTAAAATTAAGTAAAATGCAAACTGTTGAAACATTTTGTATTTTAGCTGACAATGTAAACAAAATAAACCCAAAAGACTAAAGAAAATGTGTATATGATAATGGTAATTATTGTGATATAGAAAAAAGGAGTAGAGAGAGTCGTAGCGAGTGAGATGCAGTTCTTTGGAGGTAAGTTAATGGAGAAGTGTAACAGCACTGGCTGTGCAAAAAAACGTGGATTATTTTCTTTTTAGCTGTGCAAAAACTTCCATAGTCCTTATGGTTAAGATTTTCCAGCACTTTCAAAATAAGAGGAGAATAGGCATGAACTTGTAAATGCATAAAGGCAGCATGGGCCAAATGTGCCAGTTTGGGTGGCCCTGATATAATTACTAATGATTGCGGTGTTTCTGTGTAGGACCCGAACCAAAGCCCAAGCTGCGCGGAGACTCCAGAACATTCCGTGTGTGGCTGGACCCGAACCAGTACCAGCAGGACATGACGAGCAGCATTCAGAACGGTACCGAAGACCCGTATGAGACTTTCAACATCATCATGAGACGCAAACCCAAGGAGAATAACTTCAAGGTTTGGACCTCACAGAGCAGCTCTCACTCTGTATTCTGTCTGAGTTTTTTATCTTCAGACCTTGAGCTCTGGCACCACCACCGCCCCCCCATCAATGATCTATTGCATACATTACACTCACTTGGTTGTTGGAGGTGTGAGGTTGGGGCCAGGGCAGCTCTGAGATTACAGCCCTCTCAAGGCCCGCCCAGTGCCCCCCCCCCCACCCCACCCTGAAAGAATATGCTTTGAGGAAGAGCAGAATAATTGGATACAAACAGTATAACATACAGGAGGTTGAAAGCTATGTCCATGTTGTTATTTTAAGTCCCGATATGAGGGTTTTAATTACTTGTTGTTGTTATTTGACTAAAAGCGATGCATTTTTGCATCATTTTAATAGCTCAAAGAAACAAACGGCTCTTTGTTGAAGTCGGCACATGAACTTTGCGAATAACTGACGACCCTGTTTTTTTTCCTCTTACGGGTCATTGTAAGGTTTGCAGTGCAAGTCCGTAAATCCCATCTGTCTCATGTATTGTTTTGTGCACCCCTTTCTGTCTTTTACAGCCAAAGAATGGCAGATGTTTTTTTCCTTTTTTTTCATTGTTTTTTTTTTTTTTTCTTGAATTTGAAAGGCACAAGAACTAATGGGTATTCAAGAAACATTCTTCTTCATCTTTGAAGTTTGACACAGATCAAAGTAAACACAGTTCCCTACCCAGTGTTTGATGCACAGGGTATTAGGCAGTTTGCAGCTCATTAAAATATAATTGACAGTCAGGTTTCCTGTTGTTCTATCAGCTCACTGCACAGCTATTCTTATCCAGTTACACTAACTACTAACAAGGATGAAGTCATTAAGAGTTATGCAATTCTCATGATGTTTTAAATTCAGTTTTGTTTTGTTTTTTTTAAACTTATGTGAGTTACAGGGTTGAGGCTTTATCTATTTTGGTTCTTGACTGGTTTCCTTTTTCAATTCCAAAATGTGTGCATGGGGGAAAGTGGTCAAATGTAGATAACAGAAATATATAATTTTTCTTTTAAGTGTTCACTGAACATTCACACACTAATTAAATTGTAAAATGCATACAATAAAACGTATGATCCACAGATCCGCCTTGAGCAGTTAATTAAAGTAACTGCTAGTTGTTTTGGTGAGACTGTTCTGGTAACAAATACATTCATCCTTTTATATTTTACCAGGCGTGGTCATTGTTTCCTACACATATACCTATTTATAGGTGTGTATGAGGCATATTAGCAGCTGACAAAATATTTTTGCAACTCACTGTAGCATTTTTTTTTTTTTTAATTATATTTAATCATCTGTCTGAGAGAAAGCCATCCATGATCAGTTACTCTCAGACCCTCTTTCGATCAACAAATAAACACTTTGTCCACAGGTCAGTTTAATCGTCAAAACAAGCAGATGACTTTCAGCCACATGTACTGCACTTTGCTTTGTTATAATTTCCTTTTCTAACTGATATGCAGAACTGAAATTACGGATGCCTGATACTTGCCATTTTGTTATTGGTTGTAATTTGGATCAGTTTCAGTTCCCAACCATAGTTACTTGTTTAACTGTCTCTGTCTAATATCTTCCTCCCTTCTGTCCCAACCAGGCGGTGTTAGAGACCATCAGAAACCTGATGAACACAGAGTGCGTTGTTCCAGATTGGCTTCATGACATTATCCTCGGCTATGGAGACCCAGGCAGCGCCCACTACTCCAAAATGCCTAATCAGATCTCCACGCTGGATTTCAACGACACCTTTCTCTCCCTGGATCACTTACGTTCATGTTTCCCCGGTTACACCATCAATGTTACTGAGGACAACCCTGAACTACAAGTCCCACCTTTCAGGTAAAATTGATAAATCAAAATGTTTTGTTTACAGAATAGATTCATATAAAATTGCTATTTTTTTATATACAGAGAATGGCAGTAACATATCTGACATATGGCCTTTTTAATTTCCAGAATCAAGTTTCCCATCTCAGAAAAAACAGATAAAGGGAAGAAGAGAAAGGCTGATGAAGATGTGGAAAACAAAGAAGAGGGCATGACTTTGGCGGTTGAACCCTATGTCACCCCCAACCGTGGGCCATATCCCTATAACCAGCCCAAAAGGTGAGAGGTCAAAACAAGGTTTGAACTAAATAAGACCAGGGGTCAAAGGATTTCACAGTGTTTTGTTAAACCTTGACTTCTCTCTGAAGTTTTAGGTTCACTTTAACAACCTCTTTTCACTGCGACCACATGCCTTAAATACACAGAGAACAGGGGTTGACTAATTATTTCTGGATCCGATATTCATATTTTTACAGTTATCATTATCAGTAATATTATTTTTTAATTCATTCATTCATTTTTTAATTTTTAATTCATCTTTATTGTAAATGTATAACAGTTCTAAATAAGCAGGACATGAGGAAAACCTGTGATGTGCAAAAACGTTCAGTCTCTCCATGAGGATAATAATAAAATAAACAAAAATTTAATTGTGCATATGGACCATACAGGTCTTTGCCACGCTTATTGAAAATAAGGCACATGAATACATAACCTCTTTATCTGAACATTCATTTAAATTACATTTTAATTTAAGTCATTTAAGCTACAAGAAAGTTTAATTTCCCCTGCTCCCATTAAAATATTTTCTTCTAAACTCAACAAAAACATCTCTTGAAATAAGAAAAAAAAAACATGGAAAACAACTTCAGTAATTAAATAAATAGAAATTACCATCATCGTGTTTGTAGCCCAGTGACTCCCAAACGTTTTCAGCTCGAGACCGAAAAGACAAAGCTGGTGTCTCCTCAGAACCCAAACTCATAAAAATACTAGGCGACCCAATTAAAACAGCTCTGCGACTCATTTTGGGTCCCAACCCTAAGTTTGGGAAACACAGCTGTAGCCTAATAATAAGTTGTGTTATGTGTTAATCATGGATGTTCATGTCGCAATGACGATGAACATACGATTTATTGGTCAACACTAGTTCTAAATATTAGTTATTGTCTCCTTGATAACTAATCATTCCTGTCAGACCTGGAAAAACATGTTAAGTCTTTAAGTTTTATACAGACCATGTTTTTGCTAAAAATTGGCACAGGAACAAAGCTGCTGTATATTCTTATTACAGACACCGGGGTGCTAGTTTGAATTGCTGTGATTGTTTGGATATGTTTGTCCTTGTCTCCGTGGTATCTCTTCTGACTTGTTAGCAATGTGATGTTGTGCTGCTATTTAGGTTCCTCTAGTCATAGATGAAAAATTTGTATGCAATTGAAGGTGAAAATAAAATGCTTTTTATATTCCTCCGTTAATTAAAACACCACAAAATAACTGCCCTTGATGAAAATGAAAGAATTATCTGATATTGGTTTAGCATTTCCAGCTTGCACTTTGATATTTAAATCTTGACAGCAGCGTCACATCCATGGGGGAAATACTGATTTAATAATGCTTAATGATGGTCTCAAAAACAACACAACAAAGCTCAAAAAAATGAAAAACAGATGTTGGACAAACATTGAAAAGAGTTGAACAGATTTATGAGATTCTGTTTCTGCTGCCAAGGCTGTTCTGCAGCTCAGACTAATTACTTGATTCATTAATATCAGCTGTAATATGTTCTGTTGTTGCATGATATTCTTCTATTTATTACAGGAATACAATTCAGTTCACACCCACGCAGATAGAAGCAATTCGAGCCGGAATGCAGCCAGGACTCACCATGGTCAGTATGAGTTTTTACATTTTTACTGTAAACACTACATTTAAAGAATGAATGAGCCCAAAGGAAATATGTAGATGAATGAAAAATGTCTAGATCAGGGGTAATCAAACCTCTTGGGGCCAGGGAGAAAATTTCCCAAGGACCATCTCATAATCATAATGCTAATTAAGCATCTGCTTACTTCCATTTGTTCTCTGTAGCTTGGAACTGTTTGTATTTTAAAAACAAAAAAGCACATCAAACTGAGCTGCACTGGCAATGTGTATTCATCTGACTGAATAGAAAACTAGTCATAGGAACGCAGTCTATTCAGTGACTGCGACTGAACTTCAGCCAAGAGTTCTTCAGTTCTCCTCCTCGTTGTGTGATTGGAGAGAGGTACAGCTTTTGATTTATTAACTGCATTTGTCCCAACCATAAATTAACACATTTCAACCACCCGTTTGCGAGCAATTGTGTGGTTTCTTGCTTTTAGCAGTTTGTTGAACCAACAAATAAGAAGCCTTCTGTGCTTTCAGTAAACATTTTGAAAAACAGACTGGATAAGTTCTAGTACTTTTTGTATAAAATTTTTGTATACCTAAAAAGCAGATTTGTAAACGTATTGTTTTTTAAATTTGTATATCGTGTTATTGATTTGAGTATTGTTTGTCTGTTGCAGAGTTTGGTGTAGAGTATTTACATCCTATACCAGAAAAATGTCAACAAATTTCACTTTCTCTGTAGTTGTGGCCAGGTTCAACATCTGTGTTCTCTGTTTCAACAGCAACATGTTTTTTTTGTTTTGCCTTTATATTCCGGTACTTTTTTAATCAGATGTTTCTTCAGCTTGGGTGGCCATATGGATCTGTTCGCTAGCACCTGAAGACACATGAGGCAATTTGGTTTCCTGTCACTTTTTCCATTAAAACCAAACAACAGACTAGTAAAAGTAAAGGTGCAATATGTAACATTGGTGCACAAGCATGTGATTATGTGAAGTTTGTGTTGGAGTAACTTGACTAATTGAGTTTTTGCTTTATGAAAATCATGTCAAGGTCAAGTCTGTCTGGGTAAAGCCTCATCACTCCACTGACTGCTGCTACTGCAGGTGTATCTGTTCCAACTCACTGTTGTAAAGCCAGAGATCTACTCACATTAATCAAATGTAATGTACACCCAGGGAATTTCTGCACCAGTATTTATGCTGTTGTTTGGTGTCCCTATCGCTATCATTCATGTAGACTGATGACAATTTTCCCTGAAACCTCCCTTCTGTAGTTTAGGCTTTCCCCATGAAATAGTCCACCACACATAAACACACAAATAGACCTAGTTCATATGCAATTTTCACAGCCATGTCATTCCAGTTTGCCATTTGTTTCTCTAGAGTAGTGTAAAACACACACACACTGAACAACAGTGCTACCCGATGTGGTGATTGGAAGCTGGCAATGTGTTGGGAGTTATTTATTGTGCAGCTAGTCGAAGTAAAAATGGCAGGCAGGCAGGCTATCAGCAGAGTCATAAAACAACTGTGCATGCATGCCTTCCTCTGCTGCTCTCTTCACCCCCTCTAACCTTCCATCTTGGCATATGTCACAGTCGTTAGCAGCCACAATAAACACACAGTACTTCCCAGTCGACCTGACGTGGCTGATTATGTACTGATTTATGCAGGAATATCTAATTGCACTCACTATTTTTAGCAGAATTACTCACCTAAGGTACAAGACCAACCTGTTTCATGAATATTTATTCAGTAAATTAGTTGTTTTTTTCACCCCAGTTAGGTAAATATCAGACTTATTATCATGGTAACTAGCATACAGCATTAAGCTGCTACTTGCGTTCAGATAACAGGTACAAAAGGGAGGCTTGACAGACACAATATACCTCCTGGAGCTTTTCTTCATTTTCACTAGCTTTTTGTGTAATCGCCTATCTGTGCAGTCAGTGAGACTGTCTTTTCATGTTACGAGTCATCACAGCATTTGGCCCAGTTGAGCACGGCTGCACCAGCTTAGCCACTTCTGACGAGCAGAGTTATTATAGTTTTGAAATCTTTATTACAGTGCTGGTCGCTATGCCAGATGAACTATACATGCACCATATGAATTTTTCATATACCGCTATACGGTCTCGTAGTTGAAACAGCTTCAATAGGCAGTAAAATATAGAATGTTCTGTGCATACTTTCACACTAACTTAATATATTCTGTCATTTTGTGGGGCCAAGTAAATGCTATATTAATCTAAGCCCTCATTTTATACATGATTAAATGATAATGTTTTCATATTGTTTGTACTCAGGCCACCAACCTTTAAAAAGAAACGTACCCTGAAAACACCATAATCTTAAAAAAATCAAAACAATTATGATACAAATTTTCGCTCATACCACCAAGCATTACTTCATTAGTTTTTGTTTAGTCTCTCCATTTCATGAGTGCGTAAGTAGTTTTAATTTATTTTGAGGAATTGAGTACTTTTAGTTTTTGTTTAGTTTTTTAGTTATTATGAGGAAAGCCTTGATTTATAGATGCTGAGAAAGCCCAGTGGTCCCATAAACTGTTTTATTTTTTTACACCGTGAACCATTAATATTACTTGTCCCACAACAGAACTCGGTAATTAGCACCTGGAACTAAATCACAAATGAAATTCTAAATAGTCTGCGTTAATAGCTGCAGAAAAAAAAAAACATTTACAGCACAGCAAAATAGTTTAAGATGAAAAATGCAACTGAGAAGGGAACTGTAGATCAGTTAAAAATACTTAAAAAAAAGCATTTGAATGTATATGAATTGTGTTGCTTTTTGTTTTTAGTTACTTGCCTCTGTTTTTCCTGTTAGTATTTTTTTTTTTTATTCATCTTTACTTCCTCATGTGTCTCCAGGTTGTAGGCCCACCTGGTACTGGAAAGACAGATGTTGCCGTCCAGATCATCTCAAACCTGTATCACAACTTTCCTGAGCAGAGGACCCTCATAGTCACACATTCAAACCAGGTTAACTACACACAAATACACACTCACATCAAATCTACACACACAGCCACATCACATCTCTGACCTCTGAGATGTTTTTCTAACACCCAGCTCAAAAAGTGTGAAACTGTCTGGAGAATTTACTGCTTGGGCTCAGAACTGCCCATTAATCAGGCGATAGTCATTTTCAAAGCTTGGAGGAAAAATTAAAATCTAAGCTCCCTTGGGCCCCCACTGCTCCCCCCTTAGTATTTAATCATAGAGTAATCTACTGTTGTTTTACACCAGTGGAGGCTCGCCAAAAGGAACCTTAGCTGTAAGATGGATATATTTATTCTGTAGCTCACCCTGCCATTAATATACCTCATACAGAAGCTTACCTCTCAGCTTAGCTATTTCACTCAGAAGGAATCCAAAGTCAAAACAGGCTCCATGTGGACAAGAAGGTAAAAAGACTAGACGTAGACTGACTATCGGCCATGACCGGAAAACAAATCAGACAATATCAAATTAAATAAATTCATTTAAAAATGTGGTACTTTGACCCTGTGGCAGCTTCCTCTGTCTGTACTCATCATTCTGTGGTCTGTCAGTGTCACCACCCACCCACAGCTGATTGGTTACGTGTCTGCGATTTGTTACAAAATCTGAGACCGTTAAGCAGAGGTCCTGTGTCTTTTGGTACACTGCTAACATGGACTGAATAATCTACGCCTAATAAGGTAATGACATAAACAATTTAGAATTAGAGCTATAATGGTAACTGTTTCAGTGCAGTGTGCCCTGTGAGCCAAACATTTAGAAACTTGCATGTGAATACCTAAAAAAATGAATATGAACTGAATTTATTTCAATAAGCCATTTTAGCTGTAAGACATTAAAGTAAAAGTTTAGATTCCTCAGCTCCCTTTAAAATACTTTCTACTAAAATCAACAAAAACATCTCTTGAAATAAAACCTAATGGTGAGCAACTTAAATCATTAAATAAATATTAGTATTGTAATACTTAAATTAGAATCATCTTGTCCTAATGAGTTTTGACTTATTATTTTTCTGTGGCATTTTGATGTTTTGTTATAAGGAGTCACACTTGCAAAACTCAAATGAACACTTAAAACAGTCTTCTGCTATGTTTTTATCACACTTATTCATGAAAAGACAATTTATTGGGTAGCATTCCATTCAGATATCACTTATGGTGTCTTTGATTAATAATCGATATCAACCCATATGGCTCAATCGCTATAAAAGAGACAATATTTAGGCTCATAAAAGTGATTTGTTTTCCATTTCCGGTTGTGTTTACTTGTTACTATGGTGCGTTCCACTGTAGGCTCTGAACCAGCTGTTTGAAAAGATCATGGCTCTGGACATTGACGAACGCCACCTCCTGCGTCTGGGCCACGGAGAGGAGGAGCTGGAGACTGAGAAGGACTTCAGCAGGTGAGGACAGCTGGGGACAGGTGGAGACAGAAGACACACACACACACAGACGCATCTAAACAAACAGAAATGCACATGTGAAAGTGGAGACCGTTTGAACGTGTGAATGTGCATTCAACAAATGGCTACGGACGTAAAGCTCATATGCAATGCAGAGCAACCCACACAGTTTGATCAAAGCCGACTGCACGCTCTCACACACACGATCATACAAGAAGAAGCCCAGCTGCCCACATACATAATTAGTGTGAGCCAACACAGTGACAGGGCTACTCGATACTCCCATATGCCAGCCAGTGGACCTGGTTTATCTTCATTAGGCATCACTGGCCTCTCAAACTTCTCCAGCAGTGTAAGAGATCTGTCCCTACAGCCCTGCACTCAGAGCCAATCCTGTCTGCTTAACCCCTCATCGTTCTGGACCACAAGCACTGGCCTCATACCTAGCATACTAGACACTCGGAGAGTAATTTCCTAAAAGTGGTGACTGACAGCATACTTTCCAATGCTGAGTGAAAGACATGGTTCTTTTTTCCCCATAAAGAATAACCCGGAGCTCAACTCTCAATGTTTTTAAGAAGCCACACTCATTCAAATAACCTACTTATATGTTTATGTCTTAAATAATAAGACTTCCATGTTACACTTAAGCTGAAGGAACATCAACACTATGCTGAGATTTCTCTACCAGTCTGGGGAAAAAAGTGACCAAATGCGGTCACTTTTGGCTCCAAAATGCCAAGATAGCGATTACAAAAAACAATCTCAAGGCTTCAAAACTGCTGTCCACAAACCAAAGTGTGACATTATGGTGGTTATGTCCAGTTATCTTATGCAGTCTGTGTTTGCAACATTGGAAAAAAGTCAGTTGATAGTGATTCTTTAGAGTCTGTCAGCACTAAAAGTGTTTATTAAGTTCTCTTTAACCTGCAGGAGTTTGGAAATAGACATGACGACTGAAAATGAGTTCAGATCCACAGCATCATCTTTACTGCAAAAAATAAAATGTGAAGGGCTTCTTATTGACATAGTTTTTAATTAATAGAACTACTGTCAAAATATATTAATAATATTGGTCCATTAAACATAAGAATATTGTTTAATGGAGCCTATATTAAATCTACAGTGGGTAAAATGACCTAAAATCACCTATAATTGAATTCAACTACATAATATTTTAATGCTAACTGTGTAAGAACTTTGTATTCGCACTGAAGGACACATGAAACACTCATGAAACACACAGTGCTCCTGTTGTTTGTTGTTGGCAGCGAATAGAACAAATAGCCTGGGATCAGAACCACCAGAGTCCTGTTAAGGAAGTCCCAGTCGTTCCCAGCTCTCACCCACATATTTGTGCGAGCTTCACTCTCTATGTGTATGTCTGTGGTGTGTAATGCCTTGAAGGATAGTGACTCAGTCCTTACAACTGAGATGGGAAAAGAGAAGGTGGGGGGCAGCACACTTTAAGCACTCAAAGGGAGATTATCTCAAGATACCCAAAACATTTACACTTCTACATGACTGTATATTTAACACTGCTAGAAGATGAATCAGCCAAAACTATTTTCTGCATGAGAATCTTTTTAGCCAGATTTTGAATACAATTAGCTCAGTGTTGTTGAATATTAATGACGTTTTTATGCTGATACTATTTTAAGTTTCTTTGTAAGTTACATAGTTAATTACCACCTTATCCATCTGTGGCGCTGAGCAAATTGCACCCCATAGCTCTTAGCAACACTTCCACAGGAGGAAGGAAAGGGTGATGTGTGCTGCTTCTTTGCTTCCACTCTGTGCACAACTACTGCGTAATGTGACCATATGACTATAGTATGAATAGGGCTGTATGTGGAAGCACCGAGTTATGTTCTTGAATTATGCAGAAACGCAGACATAAAAGAAAAAGAAAGAGCTTTAGCTAGCAGCATTTAATATGTTCCCGTCTGCCTGGCTGTCTCATTACAACATGCAGACTCCACACTCCTTTCCACCCCACTGACACCAGGAAGAGGAGAGAGAGCGCTGCAGAGTTTTAATTAACACTGTATACAAGGAGAAAAATAGAAGGCAGTGCTTCACCCAAATGCCTAACAAAGGGAAAGCTACAGCACAATCAATTAACAATGCCTCCCTGCATTTCATGATGGACTGTATTTTGGGCTCTTTTTAATGAGATTTTGAAAGCGGGTGACATCAGTAGCATGGGAAGGACTTTGGAAAATATTCAAGTTCTTCTTAAAAAAGCATTATGCCATTAACTCATTGGAGAAATTGTTATTGTGGTATTTGGTGTTTTCCTTCCTAAAACTACAGGAAAAATCATTTTGTTATCTGAAATAAAAACTAAATAAAATAATAAAACCTAAATTAAAGTACGACGAATAACATGAAAGTAAACTCAAATTGAATTGCAGGTAAAATCTGCTTCTTTTTCGACTGTTAAACAATGGTTTTGTAAATTTTATTTGATGTCATGCACTATTTGATTCTGCCTTCTTCAGCGTATCTAAATAAAGCCTTTTCTTGAATCTATGGCTAAAATAAAACAACAACAACAAAATAAAATTTAAAATAAAACTAGTCCATTCTGCTACTTCTGCACTTGTAATACTGACCAAAAATAAATAGATCAAAAACCAAACTGAAAGACTAACCAAAGCATTGTTAGCACACATTGCAGTAGGTCTGGCAATGAGTGTGGTCATTCTTTCCTATTGATAAGGTAAATTTCCCCATTTTAAACAACGCTTGTCACCATTTACGTGTAGATTTTCTGAATTTACAAGGTGTACTCGAATGCACCATGGACTCTGCCGGTTTTGAAATTGTTTTCTCCTCCAGGCCTATACTGCAGATTTCCCTAATATCATGCAGGCTTAGTTGCGTCCCTGTTTTATACTCATCAAATATTACTTAAAAATAGCATATTGCTGCTATAAATGCAACCCGGGCACACTTGTGCATCTATTCTAGGTTTTCCATGCTGGGAAGCAAGGTCACACAGCATTTTTATTTAATTTGAATCAGGTCAAACAGACAGCAGTGTGGCGGCCTTTGAGTCATCTGCTGACTGAGGATGTTTGCAGAGACTCTAAAAATAGACGTCACCTGTAGTATTACCCTACGACCCCTCTCACTTCCTGTCTCCGTGTGCTGTTTGCCATACACTAATTGCTTTTAAGCATTATTGTGTAATTACACAATGGAATGCATAATAGATACCTTAAATAAACCTTTAATAATAAATAAAGTCAAGGACACTCATTGTTCTCTTGAAACCACTCTACTCCAGTGGGTCATATTTATGAGATAGTTTACATATTTTACTGGTGTATGTCCTTAAATGATCAAGCTGCTCTCTGCTTTCTCTCAGTCAAGGGCAGAAACACAACAACAGTAATTATAGACAAAATTTCACACAACTCAACAATTGTCTAACAACCATTAGATCGATATTAACTCTGCTCAGTTAATCAATTCATGAACATTTAGCGACCTGGAGCCACGGTGAAAAATGAACCAGGTCAGATCAGAGGTTGTATCACAACTACAGAACGCTTTGTTGCCTGTTACATAAAGTGTTTTATCTTAGGTCTCAGGAGCAGGCAGGAGTCAATCTGATCATTTAATTTATCACAAGTTAAATTATCAGATCAGACTGGTTCTAAATCTGAACCCACTATGAACTGGGTCATAAACTGTCTTTGCCTCCGTTGCCACTATCAGAATATATAAAACTCCAGATATACAGGTAGAAGTACTGTTAGCCGGCAAGTGGTTTAATGCTAAATATGTTGGCATAGGATTATTGTAAGCCCCACAGCTAAGCAAGTGGGTGTTTGTGCTTTGAAATGATTAAATTAGCATGGCTAAATTACGGGATGCATGTGTAGGTGTGGGAACATGTCACTTGGTTCAGTTTCGCAGCCTTCTTGCCTTTGGTGGTTGTAAATGGAACTTTTAGCCCTAATTTCAGTTTCTCCACTATAGCAACACAGAAGAGAAAGGACAGGTATGCCTGTCATATTTATTACATAACCACCATATCGCAATTATGTATGTATTAAGTATGACAATTAATTGTCAACACAAATTTCAATATCATGACAGCCCTAACAACAGGGAAGTGAACGTAGAGTCGACAAAAGAGAGAGAATGAAACAGCGGTTTCTATGCTGGGCAGGTGATTGATTTTGAGTGATTATTGTGAATGCTCTTATTAATAAATGTAAATAAATAATTCTTTGTGATGAATGTTTTGTTTAGTTTTAACAGTCAGCGCTGAAGCATCCAATGTGCTCCAATATAAGCACAGTGGATTTTTGATGCGGTCATGATTGTGTTTCTCCTCAGGAGCTCATGTGCACGCACACTTTGACTCTCACAAATACACTCAGTAAAATTTATTCTAAGACAAATTATATCACTGGTACAGGCCATATAATATAAAACCCATCCCCTAGTCTAAAATATGGTTGTTTTTTTTTTCCACTCGGCTACCCCCAGAAATGATCTTGTGACGCCCCGGGGGGTCAGAAACCCCATGTTGGGAACCACGGTAGTAGTCGACTAACTCTGCTGTGTTGCCTGTCTCCAGATATGGCAGGGTAAATTATGTCCTGGCCAGAAGGCTGGAGCTCCTCAGGGAGGTGGGCAGGTTACAGGAGAGCTTGGACGTCCCAGGAGATGTTTCTTACACCTGTGAGACTGCGGGACACTTCTACCTCTACCAGGTGAGACTGTATATATGTAGCTGTGTTTGTATGAAATGCAAAGAAACGTACAGTGTAGGTAAGGTTACTTTTTTAATGCAATGGTTACAGATTAATGGTTATCCTGTAAAAAATGTAATAGTATTGTAGTACTCAAAAACGGCCTTGGTCTTGAGACACTTTTTGAAGGTGTCCATCTTGCCTTAGCCTTGGAAAATGAGGACTGTGGATTTTATTTCAGGACTAAGAACATTACTGTGAGGATGTGACTAAATTGTCTGACCATTGTCTGACAATTATGCCTATATCTGTCATTATTTAACTCAAGCATTTTAAATAGTTAGATGCTAAAATAATAACGATATCCTTTTCATTTCTACATAGGCAGATTAAAAAATTTCTCTGAAATGTTTTTTCAAATTCTAAACAGCAAACTCTAAACAACAGATCCTCAGGTACCTCTTTAGGGATCATTTTCATAGTCGATTAATCTGTTGATTATTTTCTCAGTTTAATTGATTGATTGGTCCAGAAAATGACAAAGCTCCAAATGATGTCCTGAAATGTCTTGTTTGGTCCACAACCCAAAAATATTCAGTTTATTGTTACAGAGGAAAGAAACCAGAAAATATTCATGTTTGAGAAGTTGGAATCAGAAACAATTTTAACTTCTTTTTTTTAAAGATATTAAATAAATGTAATAGGTGACAACTAATTGATTACTCATTGCAGTTCTGATTTCCAAGTTGTTTTACTGCAGCATTTTTTTAATAATGAAAAACTAAAATCATACCAAATATGCATTCATTTTGGCCAGTTGATGTTTTGGTGGGAATTATTAGAAGCTATTTTGAAAGGATATAAATACAGGTGTGCTTTGAGATTTTGACTTGCCCTTTGGTGCCACTTGTATTGATTCATGTTCTGCATAGTATTCCATCAGCCTGTAATTTAAAATAAAATATGTAAGTGCATGCATTTTTATCAAAAAATGTTTAAACAAGTCCTTGAAAAAGCTCAGTGTTTTTACAGTCAGCTACTTTTCTTTTTACAATCACGGTGCACATCTTTGAAATTAGTTTTAGGGTACTGATATTGAATTACACAGGGACTTGAAGGGATGTGGGAGATATTTTGCAAAATGAATTAGGATGGATTTCTGTATTATCTGTTCTACTCTTCAGACCTCTTCATGCCAGTCAAATCCAGACGTTATTAAAGTTTCTATTCCCCAGACTCGCTGCTTTTTTTCCTTAGAAGTATGCTCCCTGATAGAGTCTCAGCCCTTACTGTTTATTCCATTTTTACCTAATTATCAGTGTCCTCTTGGGCTGCTGGAAAAATGCAGCTGCAGACAATTACGCACTTACATTCCCATGCTTCATTAGATGCATTCTAAAATAGACTTTAGATGATTAGGAGTTGGAGAGAGCCTGGATGGTCATAAGTGCTTAAGTAGCCCAACTTAAATTTGGTTGGAAGTTGGAGTTTTAAAACACCATTATTAATAGCCGACTGTGACGATAATTCGAACCCTCTTTGGTAGAGACAATGTGTGTTACTAGATTTTTCCCACAGTTTTTGGGACTGTCCTAAGGTGCACATTTTTTGGGTAAAAAGGGAAATTGGAGAAATTCTGGACAACAGGAGATTCAGTAATGTATTTCCAAGAGGGTTGGGGAAAAACAAATTGTACATGCTTAAAATTTTGTTTGCCCACAAAATGATTGCTGTGAACTGGCTTAAGCTACATCCACCTACATTGGACCAATGACTCAAAGATGGTCTTCTGTTAACCATACTGTTAACCAAGTGGATGGTATGGGGTGAACATGAGAATATACATATATGTAAAACAGGGGTGTCCAACTCCGGTCCTCGAGGGCCACAATCCAGCATGTTTTAGATGTTTCCCTCTTCCAACACAC